>JALAZF010000565.1:2745000-3345000 GCA_022829125.1 Lathyrus tuberosus
GTCGCGATATCATGCTCTTTTTCTTTCCTCATATTTACGCAGTGTTTCCTTTCCCTCTCTTGGGATAAATGCACATTGCTGGCGACTCTGTTTCGGCGCCACTTTCGCGTTTGTACCATGGATGCAAATCCTCGGGAGCGACACACACCTATATTCTTTTCACTTTTTCACTTTTCTAATTTTTATTGCAGAGAAAGACTTAAAACCCATGGTACGGACCAGACCGTGTTAAGTACTTAGGCCCATTCTCCGGTGAGTCTCTGTCCTACTTGACCAGAGAATTCTTAGGTGACTACGATTGTGACACTGTTGGACTCTCTGCTGACCCAGAAACATTTTCCAAGAACCGTGAGCTTGAAGTCATCCACTCAAGATGGGCTATGTTGGGAGCTTTGGGATGTGTTTTCCCAGAGCTTTTGTGATGGTGGAGATTGAATGTAGAGAGAGAGAGAGTGATGAGTTTGACAAAATGAACTGTGATTGTTGTACTTATAGATCTTCAACCCTGAAATTCTGTTGGAAATTCATTCTAAATGTAAGTGAAGTCCAGCCCAAATTACCTTGAAATGTGAAATATAGTTAGAGGTTAGTTTGGTAATTAGATTGAGTTAGTTATGCACTCTAAAAGTTTGTTTGTGAAATGAATTCTGTTAAATGCTAGCTGCCAGTTATCTTTGAATTGAAATTCTGTTATGAGATTAATTAAAGTGATTGTTAACTTGGTTCCAATGGATGTTATGTTAGAGGCAGTTTGTTGCAGTGAAACAACTGGAACTTGCATTGAATTTCAGTGATTGGTGAAGTTTGAGTTAGTGTTACAGTTAGATGTTAATTTAGTGAATTTAATTAATTTGAAATGTTAGAACAATTAAAGAGATAGAGATGGTTAGTTCAAGTTGTACCCTATTATGAAAGTGTAGTTAGGGTTGTCACCAATTCGAATTTCTGTCAAGACTTGAATGAAGCTTATGATTGTGAATGTTAAATGCAGGATCTCAAATCTTTAGCGAGGGTGGACTTGACTACTTGGGCAACCCAAGCTTGTATAAATATAATATGATATATATGTTAAATGAAGAATATATGTGATTATTTGCCCCATTCAGTTCATATTTCTATTAACAATTTTTTTTAATTTAAAAAATAAATGACTTGCGGATTTACCTGTGGAAAGGAAATTTCCTACGGATTTACCTGCAGAAGTACCTGTGGAACAGAAAGTTGCGATGGTTGGAACCGTCGTAATCAACAATAAAAAAATAAATGGAAAGTTACAACAGTTGATAACCATCGCAATATGCAGATTACGTCAGTTCCTTACCCGTCTTGAGGGTTAATGGCGGTTGGTGTGACGATTTTGAAAACGGATGTGATACGACCTCGCGACACACGTTTTTGTGGCAGTGTAGCAATCGTCGCGATTTGAAAATTACGGCGGTTTTAACCGTCGTAATCTTCCAAAGTAACCGTCGTAATCTGCCAATTTTCTTGTAGTGAAACAACTAGATTGTAAGGTATTTATTCATTTAAATGTTTGTTTTACATTTATTGATTATGCTGTGTGGCTGAGTTCTTGTCTATTTAACAGGCGTGCAGGAGAGTACGATTATGAGGTGAGACACATCTCATATAATGGAGAAAAATACACTGTGAATCTGTCAACCAAGGTGTGTTCTTGCAGAAAATGGATGCTGACAGGTTTACCATGCTGTCATGCTATATCTTGCATGAAATATCAAAAATTAGAGATTGAAAGCTATGTGCCTAATTGCTACAAAAAACAAATTTATGAAGCAAGCTATGCACCTGTCATTTTTCCAGTCAATGGGGAATCACTTTGGGAGAAAAAAATGTTATGTTGAATTACAACCACCACCAATCAAAAGGGAACCAGGGAGACCTAAGAAGAAGAGGACTAGAGATGCATCAGAGAGCATAAGGGATGACACCCAGCTAAAGAAAGCTAACTTTGGCATCAAGTGCAGCAGATGCCACATGATGGGTGTAACACCCTAAATCCCCGCGTGAAATAATAATAAAATATTAGAGTAAAATAAAACATACGACATTTAGGATGCTACTTTCAAGCAAACACCTGCTTATACATACGACATGTAACACATACAATTTAAAATTTATTAATTGTGAATAGTAAAATCATGTCCGAGGTTCATCTTTATTAAAGCAGTGGAAAAGTTTCGTCACATTAGTAATAAAACATAACCGGTTTGAAGCAACATGATCAACGTCAAAATTAAATAAAATTAAATAATTCTCAACAAAACAAACATTCATAAAAGTGTTCCAACAACCCCAGTGTTATATATCAGAGCAGACGCCGACACTAAAAGCATAAATGGAAGACTTCATCTTCCACTCACATCCAATCTTCTACTGCAGATTATCTGCACGTTACCCACGTAGAGGCAACATTCAAACAAAAGGGGTGAGATATCATAACTAGATAAAAGAAAGCATGACAATTAGCAAGCATAGTTCATTTCATGCATAAGTCACCCATTCAACATATACATCCACGCAGTTAATATCCATCAATAAAACACAACAACGATCACAAATACAATGCAATGCAATGAGACTCACAACTTGACTCAATGCATATGGTACCAATTCGATCCCTTTTTCATGATCATAATTCCCGTCGGAATTTCCATATAAGTCGCTCACACCCCACATGGGCACACGACATCCGTGATCGCTCATACCCCATATGGGCACACGAACACCCGTAATCGCTCACACCCCACATTGGCACACGATTACCTCAACAACAACAACAACAACACGATTCTATTTCAAAGAATCTGGATAAGGCACTCACACCCCACGTGGGCACACGACTTATCATACAACTTATGCAACATGATATGTATTCAACGACAACATATAACGACGACCAATACATATGACTATCATACAGCTAATACATCACACCACAATTACATAACACGCAGTATATAGCGGCCATAACATGCAACAATTACAATCCACAACTACAACACACATTCACACAACCAAACTCAACATTTCAACGTTCAACACATCACAACATACACAGAAACACAATTAACGTGTCAAATAGTTAAAATTCTGGCATTGAAAATAATTTTAACAGAAAGTACACGAAACTAGCTTTCCAACGATTCGAACGGTGACTGAAACGGACCCACAGATCAACAAATATGAATTTTTAAAGTTTTAGACAATTCTGTTCGTTCTAGTGGTAACCAAACACGGTCCCTGCTCGCCTGATGTTCGCCCAGCGAGACGTGAGCAACACACCTTTGCCCGAAGAAACCCCCATTCGCACGACGAAATTTCCCTTTTGCCTAATGCTCGCCCGATGAAGCAGAAGCGAAATTCCCCCATACAAATTCCAGTAGCACCTATTTTCCACCCTTTCGCTCGCTTCTCAGTTCGCCTGGCGACCTCCAAGCGAGACCCCTTCGCCCGGCGGAACGGGTCCTTCGCCCGACGAATTCTTGTGAACTGCAATTCTGCTATATTTCCACACCAGAACTTATTTTTTTAAGTTGTTTCAAAAACCGACTTTTCTTAGAATTCGCCCAAAACATTTTTCAAAGCAAAAATACATTTTTCAAACGTTTAAATCTCAAGTTTTCCTTTTCAAAATCGTTCATAACATTTTTCCGACTCTGACACGCGAATTACACGTACAACACTTCACATTTACAACATACGCCTCTCAATCCAACGAATTCAACAACAACAATCACACCAGACACAATTTTCAACAGAAATCAGCACAACAACCTACAACCTATGGAATTATCGAGAATCAATCACAAATCAAACCATCACATTCATGAACAAAGAGAAGAAAATTCAAAACCCTACATGTTAGAATTACCCACCAATCATCATGGCAACTCTTAGATAGTTAGAACCCCTCCCACCTTTACCTTAGAGTTCTTCTAAGAACCTCAACCTTTAGCAATGGAGATTCTTCCTAATTCCTCTTCCTTGCCCTATCTCTTCTTCTCCCTTTCTCTGTTTTTCACGTACTGACAACTTCTCCTCTCCTATTCCCCTTTTCTTGTTATTATATTATATTATTATTATTATTACTAATACCTACTTATTAAAATAATAATAATAATCAATATTTTAATTAATTTAATATTATTCAACTAATATTATGATCAACCAAATATTACTAATATAATTTAATTAGTACTATTCTCCACAGCACCAAGTTCTACATAATTGGTCACACACTCCTAACACCTTAATCTCTATAGTTCTAAGGTCACCACCCCATACTAAGGGCAACCAGAACACAACCAAAACACGCATAATCACACACATATACACCACATCATATAATTTTAATTATGAAAAATAATAAAAATAATCAAAATAAATCGGGGCGTTACAATGGGGCACAACAAAGCAACCTGCAAACATCCAGGTCCAAGTCAGACCACTCAGCCTGAACCAAGTCAGCCTGGTCCAAGTCAGCCTGAAGCAAGTCTTCCTGCACCAACTCAGCCTGAAGCAAGTCTCCCTGAAGCAAGTCATCCAACATCAACTCAACTTGAAGCAATTTGATCCAATTTCACCTTTTCATGTTTGTGTAACTTAGTGTCATGTGAACACTTTATTTAGGCTTTTGTGTATTAGTCTCAATGAACACTAACTTAGGCTTTGTTGTATTGGTGGCAAAGAACAAATACCCTTTTTTATCAGTGCCCTTTTTGTACCAGTGTCAAGAACACATGCTATTATATTGCCTTTATGTATCAGTGACAAAAACACATGCTTTTATAAAGCAACATATTTTGTTAAAGTAATAGTCATCAACTTGTTATTTACATGATTCATCAACTTGTTCTTTATAATGCAGAACATTTTTTAAAGCAATATCCATAACAGACAAGTTATAAAACAATATTTTTGTTAAAGCAATATTTTGTTCAACTATATGTTATCATAGAACCATTACAGACCAACAATATCATACCATAACAGAAATGCTTAAACATTGGATAACATTCAACCCATTTCATTTAAGCAAAATCATACATTCTTACATTCATAACATTAAATTACATGTTGTGTTGCCCACAAATCTATTTCAAATACATTGTTACAAGAACTATATTAAACCCTAAACTAATAATGTCAAACAAAATTGCATTTTTCAACATTCCTCTTGTTCTCAAAACCTCATTTTTCAACTTGAATATTTTCTTCCTTTGCCTTTCAATCTTCAAATCCCTTCCATCAACAACTTCATCTCATACCCACTTGAAAAAATTGCATCCCTTCTCCAGTTGATTTCTGTAATTTCTACAACTCCAAAACTTTTTCCCAACATTGACATTATTCAAATCCGTAACAATACGCATTACACACTCTTCTTCATACCAACACTATATCCTTTTCTTTCTTATCACAATAGATCCAAATGAAATGACCCATAACTTTGGGTGTTTGATTTCGATTTGTTGCTGAAGTTTATTGACATGTTGACATATGAATGAAGAAGGAGGAAGAAGATGATGAATAGTAACCTAACGTGAAAATATTGCACTGGACAAAGAATGAGGTTACACGGTTTATATAATGCAATATGCTGAGTCACAAATGAATATCAATTCTTGTTGGCATGCCACATCAGCGTACCTAACGTTTTCACAACAAAACTAACAGAATGAATTAAGTTATTTAACAAAACAACTGTTAAAGAATTACATTATAACGTTTATTATATAAGGGACCAAAGTGAAAACTAAAATTAAGTTAACGAACTTAAAGACTAAATAAACCTAAATTCTATTAGTTACAATTTTGTAATAATTATACAAAATGGTAAATTGTTATTTTAATTAAAAAAAACCTAGGAAACTACGTCGTTTTATCGATCAAAAGGGGGAGAAGCACAACATAGTAGTGTAGAGTAGCAACTTGGTTTGAAAACCCTTCTTCGTTTACTACTAGCAAGGTTCTCGAAACCTACCTCAGTTATACTCCTCGTCGGCCATCAACCGCGTTTTCCCTGATTGCTACTCCTCCACTGAATACCCCTCAGCCGCACCGCCCTCCACTCTATTCCCTTCTCACCCTAAAACCTCAACATCCGAAGTAAAAAACCATAAAAATTTCATTCTAAAGATGCAGCACGACGAGGTTATATGGCAAGTTATCAGGCACAACCATTGCAGTTTCATGGCTAAGTAATCACGCTATTCATATCCGTGCCTATTCTTTTTTATCCTTGTTTTTGCAACCACTTCCAATGGTTTAACGTTTTTTTTTGTTTGTAGAATTGAGACAGGTATTTTTTGTAGAAACCCTTACAGCATCACTGGAATTTGTAACCGAAGTTCCTGTCCTTTAGCTAATAGTCGCTATGCCACCATTCGCGAAGACAATGGTACTTTTACCTTCTCATCTTTTTTATTCTGTTAGATTCCACCAATGCTTATGGAATATGAAAAAAACTGCATAATTTTGGTCTTCAAGTTGTATATTGACTTTGATTTCTCACTTTGTTTATACATTTTGGCTCTTCATGCACCTTTTGGATTAAGTTTGTTTTGCATGACTTGTTAATTATTAAATGGGTGTATCTTTGTGAGTTGTGAATGGAAAATGCAGAAAGTGGGGAATTTAGGGTAAAGAATGCAAGTAATGAATGATTCAATTGCATTATGTGTTGTAGGTGTGTTTTACCTTTACATGAAAACTATTGAAAGAGCTCATATGCCAAAGGATTTGTGGGAAAGAGTTAAGCTGCCTAGGAATTACGAACAGGCACTTGAAGTCATAGACAAAAATCTGGTACTGAATATCTATCTAGTCTTTGCGACATTTATATATTTGATGCTTTGTTTGTATGTAATAGCCGAGATTGTTGCTTGCCTGACCTTTATTGTACTTGCAGATGTATTGGCCCAAGATTCTTATACACAAGATAAAACAACGATTGACCAAAATGACCCAGATGCGTATACGTATGAGGAAACTTGCTTTGAAAACAAGGTTTGTGACTTGATTCTCTTTTGCTTCATGTTTTGTCTTGTTAAGCAGGGCCTTACAAATCTTGAAGTTGCTTGTGAAACAGATGCTCTAAATAAATTGCATATTATTTGATTTCTGACACACTGTTTTGTTATGATTTCACATTTGGTGTATTGTGATCCTTTTCTATACGTGTGTGTATCTACTTCTATGCGTGCATGTCTGTAGTATTGCTTGTGATATTTGAAATTCATCAGTTTTGTTTGCATGATCTATTTTTTAAACTGACAACACTATTGTAAATTTACATTCATGTCACAATTCTTCTTCGCCTTTATCTACTACATTTTAGGCTGTAGTCTCCAAAGAAAGTTCATATTAGTTTCTCCATAAAAGCAGCCTGGTTGTTCATGTTGGCTGTTGTTGTTTTACAGGGAGAAAATAACGACACTGCCAAGGAAGGAGGTAAAGAGAGAAGCTAGAAGAGAAGAGAAGGCCGAAAAAGCAGCTGTGCTAGAAAAGGTTATAGTTAATTCTAATGTTACTAATGTGCATTGAATTGTATGTTATCTTTGCTTTTCTCATTGTTGCTTTTGAATATTACTCAGTCCATTGAGAAAGAGCTATTGACACGCCTTAAAGAAGGACTTTACAAGCAAGATGATATCATCAACTATCCTTTTGAAGAATACGATAAGATTATTGAAATGGAGAAACGTCAACCTGCTGAAGAAGAGGAGGAAATGGTACATATTTTATATCAACAATGCATTTTGCTCTTCTGTGTTGTTTAGATAAAAAGTTTTAGTAACTTAACTTGGTAATGTGTTGACCTTGGTTTATTTCTTTTATCTTTTTCCAAATTGAATAGGAAGAAGAAATAGAATATGTAGAAGGTCCTTATGATGAATTTGAAGAGGAAGATGACATGGAAGATTTTGGTGCTTATGCAATTGATGAGGCACAGGGCAATGGCAGCGAGGATGAACTTGGTAACATTTAGTTTAGAAGCTTTACAACATGCATGTAGTATTTTTTCATTCTAAAATATATGTGAAATAGGTTATGAAAATGTTTCGTGAAATATTGCTTCACTCATCAAGGAATTTGCTTCTGCGTAACCAAAACCAAAATACAAAAGATTCTGAATTAGATAAGCATGGTATGATAGTTAAGTGTGTCACGTGACGTGAGATTGTTTTGCATTGAGCTGTGTGACTATGTCATGTGAAATCATTTTCTTTGAGCTGCAGAAAGTCTTGGATACAAATTTTATTTGCTGCATATTTTATAATCTAGTTATGTGTCATCTTTTTCACTTGTTCTAGATACTGTAGTCAGAACTTCATATTCTTTACCTTGTTTAGTTGGTTGGGTTGAAAATGGGAGAAGGGAAATTTGTTTATTAGAGATGAATGTACAGTTTTTTCTCTTGTGGTGTTGGTGGGAAGAAATATGAAGGGGAAAAAATAATGTGAGACCCACATTGAAGTTTTTCCCCTCAACTGAGAAGAGAAAACTCAAACTGAGTCAGTGTTGTAATATTGGCCATGGTGAATATACTATAGCTGGCTGATATGGCTAATTTGTGAAGAACGACGGCAACATGGCTCCACACACGAATATGGTTGCGCCATATGTCAGACTTTTGGCTTTTTTCCATGATCCGTCATCGATAAAATTGCTGAGTTGACAACTTCCATTCTTACCCATCTATTTACCTTTTGATTCTTATTCATCTAGAGAGAGTCCCATAGAATATACACAATTCACTTGTTTTCTTAGTTACTTTCTATCCATTTTATTTTCTTCCATTATTTTTTTACATTCAATCCAAATGAAACATATACGTTGGAGGTGAGATCGGGTCATTTGAGAAGAACTCTCTCCTTGTTTGCCATTTTGGAATAAAATGAAACATACACATTTAAGAAGCAATAACAGGATGACATCTACTATTGCAGATGGAAGCGCTGAAGATGAAGAAACTAAAGCTCGTGATCAAAGGAAAGCCAAAAGGAAATCGACTTTAGCTTCAAAGAAACTTGAAAAGAATGGCCTTGATCCTAAATCAAAGAAAACAAGGGTCCTCGTTGAGGTAATTTAATACTGTTTCCTTATGTAAAAATCTATCTGTTCTTTAAAATGTTATTGTGTATTTGTCTTTTATTGTTGTGGCAATTGTGGTGTATACAATTGTCAATATTTTGTCACAATTTGAAGGTACCTGTTACTGATTCTAAATATATGACGTTTTAAACTGAAATTTCATTGCATTAAACTATTGAGATAAAGGATGCTTGGTAGAGTGCATAAATATTTTGTTTGAGTTTGAAAATAAAGCTGATACCTCCATTTTTGTATGTTGACCACAAAGCCAATCTCCTTCCTCTGACTTCTGTTTTTCTTGATGTATTATGTAGTTTTGATTCTGTGTTTGGCTTACCAAAGTTACATTCTAAAAGTTGTAATTAATAATTATTTCAAGCACGCACTGTTGTAATATTGTGATTAATAAAATAAGAGACTGCAATCAATTCTAACCTTAAGTTTTAAAAAAAAGTTATGCTGAAGTGACTGCTTGAGTTCTGTATGAGATACCTAAAATTTTTAAGTTCTAAACCCGATATCACTATTGATTTTCATTATTTTCAGGTGGAACGCGACGATGCTGATGAAAGGCAAAGAGCAATACTGTAGTTGCATTTTGGGTTAGTTAGTGGTAGGCAAAAGAGGCTGCTATACGAGAAACTAAATTTTGATCGTCATTTCTTTAAATTATTTGTACCTGAAAGAAAAAAACCTCAATCCATTTCTGAGATCTTCGGTTGTGGAATTCAAGCTCATAGATATTTGTGGATTATAAGGAAGTAGAAGATATTGTATTTGTTTAGTTGTTCTCATTACTCTTCCTATGGCTCCAAGAGCTTCTTCTCCTGTACCAACCACGGTTTCTTTCAGTTTTTCTGTCCTCCGAAGGGTTTTCTGACTTGTTGCAAGTACAAAACTTGAAGCAATTCTGTCATAAATTTAAAAACACAGTTGCTTCAATTTCATTTTCATCCGAATAACATTGAGCCTTAATTAGCTAATAATTTATGTAGCACTCTCAATTAGCTAATAATTTATGTAGCACTGATACTTCAGATAAGATAAATGTGTCAGTTGCTAGACATTTATGTGGCACTGACACTTCAGATATATGTGTTAGGTGTTAGACATTTATGTAGCACTAACACTTCATATTATAGATGTGTTAGGTGTTAGACATGTGTATGTGTCTCTGACACAAAAATTGAGACTTACAATGCGAGAGATGTTAGAATGAGAAGGAGGAACAAAATGTGTCATAAATTTAAAAACACAGTTGCTTCAATTTCATTTTCATCCAAATAACATTGAGCCTTAATTAGCTAATAATTTATTTAGCACTGATATTTCAGATAAATGTGTCAGATGCTAGACATTTATGTAGCACTGACACTTTAGATATATATATATATATATATATATATATATATATATATATATATATATATATATATATATATATATGTGTGTGTGTGTGTGTGTCATGTGTTAGACATTTATATAGCACTGACACTTTTGATTATAAATGTGTTGGGTGTTGGACATGTGTCTGTGTCCGACACGAAAATTGAGACTTACAATGTGAGAGATGTTAGTATGAGAAGGAGGAACAGTTACAATGTGAGAGATGTTAGTATGAGAAGGAGGAACAGAATGTGGATATATTAACGATGCAAGCATGATACTGAAGGAGTGGCACCACTTAGACACTTTACAATGATGAATATACCTAAGGCTAGTCCACATAACAACCAAACTCCGGCGAAAGAGTATCCATGAACTCCTGTAAATGCTGCAGATTGAAAACATTAGAAACCAATACTCAAAAATCAATCTCAAATTAAATCCTACAAAAATGAGAATTGAAAAATATGCGTTGAAGTTGGAAAGTGACTAACTCACAGCTAAGTATGTCTGTTTCGAACATCGAAATCTCTGTTATAGCCTTTGAAATGTTGTAAAGGATCAGGTCTGAAATCAAAGTTCGATGAAGGTTTGGGACTGACTTGATACTCTTTCAAGCAAGCTCTTCCTCTTTTCTTCCTTCCCCTTCCTCCTCCACATTTTTCCTTTCTCCCTTTCTCTAATTTATGATTTTAGAAAAATAAATGAAAAGAGAATGAAAACCAAGACTAGTAAAACCTCGACCCTGTAAAATGTAAAAAATGTCTTCATTTATTTCACAAATTACAAATCTACCCCTTAGTTCCAATTACTACTAAGTTTCTAGTATTTAACTTTATACTTATAATTTAGTAATATTAGGCATTTACTAAATGGGGTATTAAAGTTTTCGTCGCATCCAGCTCGACCAAACCTTTTGTTTCGTAACGGTAAAATGTATTTCATATAATTTTTAAATCTGCTTTCGTCTTCAACTCAGAGTTAATGAACTGAATCTTTTCTTCATTGTCAATTGAGGGTGAATGATACTCGAACTTCACAATTTTTCGATTGTTTGAGTATTATAAAAGATCCTCCATGATAAATTTAAGATCTACAAGACGGGTGTACTCTATGACTTAAATTCAATTGAGGGTTTCACGCTGTTGAAGTAGAGTATGCGACATATCAATTAATGTTCATTCTTATGTAATGTGATTTTGTAAAAAATATGAGATGAGAAATTCATATTTATACAAGTTTTAGGCCAATAATGACCTTTAAAAATTCAATGCTGTCCTAGAGAATAGTTTGGAGATGCACTTCTGGATGCACTCTATTTCACTGTGTGAAATTTGTGAAATTAGGGTGAGTTTGAAAATGCACTTTCGATTAAATCCCTAATTGTATTTTTTTTAACATTTGGGTTGAATCCAGAAATACAAATGTGGCATGTTTTCAAATTCTCGCTTCATAAATTTGAAAATGCACATCTAAATTTGTCACTGAGTTGCTAAAATAAAAATATATTGATAGGGTGAATTCGGAGATATGCATCTCCAAACTAAATTTGAAAAAAAAAAGTAGAGTAAGACTCAGTTGAGATGTGTTTCGGTAAGAGTCAGTGTGCGATCAAAAATACGTTTTTAGAATTAGATGGATATTTTTGAATTTTTATAGAATAATTTTCCACCAATGAAATAAATGATTCTCATCATTTAATGAGAGCTCCATTGAATTCATATCGACACATATTTACTTTAAGACCCGACCCAAAATCCGAAACACAAAAAATGAAAAAACTAATTAGTAATAATTGAAAAACTGAAAACTAGAGTTCCTTAAAAGACAAAAGTCCAAACAAAATCCTCCAAAAATATATAATCAAATATCCTTAACATGGTAAAAAAAAAATTAACATTTTAAATTGCACCCAAATAACTCTAATCATACGTCAACCAAAAGAACGAAGAAAAGGGGGCGAAAGAAAATCGTATAGTACAAAGCTAATTTCCTTTTCTTTTTTGGGTTCATTCCACGCAAACTCAAAAGCCAAAGTGAAAAAAATAACAAGATGAGAGAAACTAGCAATAGCAATAGTAAAAGTCTGAAACATATATACTATATAATTAGTCATAAAAAAAGTGTGGAACATATACATAATCTTAAGAGTAAAGACACAAATTTTGGTTATAAAAATGATATAAAAAAAGGTCAATTACTCAGATTAGACAAACCAACAATTTCGCCTTATGATTCGTTACTTCTATCTTTTAACATAACCATTTGTCCTTCCTTGACATTAACAAAACCATGCTACAAGCTATTCTTACCTTGCTAACTCAGTTACACGTAAATTCCATTTCTCCAAAACTTGTCACCATTTTTACAACAAAACCAAATGTTGTCTTTTTTCATTTCATCACTAACCATAAAACAACATGCTCAACTCAACCAATCACAGATTATTGTTTCTTTTACTTCTCTTGTTCTTGATTTCACTTCCGCGTAAATGTTTTGCTTCGGATTCAGATTCGCCTCTTCATCGAAGAACCTTCAACAGACCTGATCCTTTACGACACTTCAAAGACTATAACGGAGACTTCGATGTTCGAAACAAACATTACTTAGCTGTGAGTTAGTCACTTTCCAACTTCAACGCAGATTTTTCAATTCTCTTTTTTGTAGGATTGAGAATTTGAGATTGATTTTTGAGTATTGGTTTCTGATGTTTTCAGTCTGCGGCATTTACAGGAGTTCATGGATACTCTTTCGCCGGAGTTTGGTTGTTATGTGGACTGGCCTTTGGCATCTTCATCATTGTCAAGTGTCTAAGCGGTGCTACTCCTTCATTATCATGCTTGGATCATTACTATATCCACATTTTGCTCCTCCTTCTCATACTAACATCTCTCACATTGTAAGTCTCAATTTTTGTGTTGTGTGACACAGACACATGTCTAACACCTAACACATCTATAATCTGAAGTGTCAGTGCTACATAAATGTCTAGCACCTGACGCATGTATCAGAAGTATCAGTGCTACATAAATTATTAGCTAATTAAGGCTCAATGTTATTTGGATGATAATGAAATTGAAGCAACTGTGTTTTTAAATTTATGACAGAATTGCTTCAAGTTTTGTACTTGCAACAAGTCAGAAAACCCTTCGGAGGACAGAAAAACTGAAAGAAACCGTGGTTGGTATAGGAGAAGAAGCTCTTGGAGCCATAGGAAGAGTAATGAGAACAACTAAACAAATTCAATATCTTCTACTTCCATATAATCCACAAATATCTACGAGCTTGAATTCCACAACCAAAGATCTCAGAACAAACTCGCGCGTGATTCGTCGTTTTATTGACAGAAGTGAACATTCATTCAACAAAGCCACTCATACTTCGTATGCAGCATTAAACTTGTTTTTCCCTTTAAACTAATTGTGTTTCCTAATCTTTAATATAGTTTGATTCATTGATTTTACGCTGTTAACATGTCATAGGCATACAGCACATATTGTTGTTCTAGGCCTCAACTTAGTAACACTGGTTGCATCACTAGGTAAGCATTAATCCATTTAGAACAATTGAAACTTCATTATTAATATTTGGCTAATTTCCTCAAACAATTGGTTAAAATCATTGATTTGGTTTTGTTGACACAGTTCTAATGCTACTGTATTGGCGTCCAGGATTTATAATGTAAGATGGAGTGCTATTTTCGAAGTTCTTTTATATCAGATATCGATGTTAGCTATACTAGTTAGTTAGTTAGTTACACTAGTTAGTTATTCTTAGCATCGGCCATTTAAGTCTTATATTTTCATTGGCTTAATTTCAGCATAATTCTATGCCTTTGGATGCTTACAAGCCTGTGCTGGTTCTTGACTGGTTTTGATTACTTCCTTCACACGTAAGTAAACTAATTCATCCATGCTTGAGTTATATTAGTAGCTAGAATTCGATTCTCTAAACTCTCTTTTCACTGTGAATGCAGTTTTGCAGATGATGCATGTTCTGCCTTAGAGGACTTCGAGAAAAACCCACAAAACAGTAGCTTGGGTTCGATGTTACCGTGCATAAATGACTCATTCTCTGGGAAATTGATAGCTCAAATTGGCAGCACCATCCACAGTTTCATAGTTGAGGTACAATTTTTTTGTCATTCACTAATTCAGAAGAAAATGTACATAAATTTTTGCTTACTAATGTTCTGATATAGCGGTTTCTTTCTGTGTGTTTCAGTTGAATTCTAATGTGTCAGTATTGTACGAGCTCCTAGGAATAGGCCAAGAAAATGAAGAATTAATAGGAGTCATGAAAATTTGTAACCCTTTCTCAGGAGCTCCAAACTACACCTACATTCCACAAAAATGTCCTCATGACGCCATTCGGATTGGCGATTTACCAAAAGTAAGTCTTTACTAATTTCAAAACTAAGTCCTGAGTAATGATATTCAGACACCTATTGTTTATAACGCGGTCGGTTATAGTTTCTTGCAAGGTTTACATGTAACCGAGAGGATACAAAAGAAAAATGCAGAAGAAATGGAAGATTTGTTCCACAAACTTCATACAACATGGCTCATGCATATAGTAGATCAATCCAGGACATGCTTGATATATATCCGGACTTGCAAAAACTATCTAAATGCACCATTGTGAAGAACAAAGCTGCTGAAATTGTGTTGCATCAATGCAAACCAATAAGATTTTCGACTAAATTGTTGTGGGCGTCTATGATGTCTCTTTCGATTATTATGGTAGTCTTGGTTTTGGCATGGGTGGTAGAGGCTCTTCGATGCTGGAAAAAACCAGTTTCTACATGGTTTAGGATTTAAACATGTTGATAGAAGATTTTATTTGTATAGAAATTTTATGATACAAAATTTTAAAGGTAGTGATAGGAGTTAGATAGGGGTGTGATACATTTTTCTTGTTGTCAAGTGTAGCAAATAACAGATAGAATAACACTCCATGCAAGTCGTAAGATAATTGTTGGAGAGTGATGTAAAATTTTCTTATTAGTATATTGTATCATAGTTCAACAAATTTCAAGCTCCAACCTATCATTGTTCACTTGTTCTTTCAAGAAAATAGAATCTCCTCTCAATGGTATTGCTTCTTCCATGGTTGATTCAATGGTTTGCTAGATTAATGGCTGATTTAATTTGCTGTTAACTAGCAGCTTCATCTTCATGTCTTCATGAATCTTCAATTCCTCAAGAAACATCACAATCCATTGTTATTGACAAACTAAAAATGAAGATAACACATATTCTGCTTCAAATGATGACATGGTATTAATTAATAGGCATTTCATTTATAAAAATTATAATTACAATGCAAAAATAATTTTATTTAAATAAAGAGAAAAATAAATCTAATAGACTTTTTTTTTATTCGGCCTCAGACTAATATTACAATCACTACTACAAAACGCTAAAACAACAACGCCAGACTTACAACGCATCCTTTTACGCCGTTGTAATAGGTTAAAAATTTCGCGCTCAGGCAAAAGCTGGGGTATAAACAGTCATTTAATGACGGTTGACTTAAACCACCGTAGTAATAAATAAAATGTAGCAAGCTTCGATTTTCTGCAACTACATTTTTTTTCCATTTTTTAGAGTACATTTAGCGTGTGTCACTTAAGTTCATTATTTAAAAAATAAATTGTAAATTATTTTACAACGGTTAAGATGAACAACCGTAGTAATAAATGAAATGTAACAAGCTTCGATTCCCTGCAACACATTTTTTCTATTTTTTAGGATACATTTAGCGTGTGTCACTTAAGATTCCACTACGGTTTGTTTCTCCAACCGAGATTAAAAGCTTTACTGATAAATTAAAACAAAATTTATTTTGTATTTCTTTCATAAGACGCTCTAATCGAACAAGTGAGCCAAAGACGCCCTAACCTTTACCCTATTCGTCTTCATTCATTTGCTTCTTCAGCTTCGAAGTAAGGTACTCTTCAACATCTTAATTCCTTTTTTCTTGGTTTATGCTCAAATATTGACCGTCTTCATTCATTTGCTTCTTCAGCTTCGAAGTAAGGTATTCTTCAACATCTTCATTCCTTTTTTTTTGGTTTATGCTCAAATATTGACCGTCTTCGTTCATTTGATTCTTCAGATTTGACGTACAATATTCTTCAACATCTTCATTCCTTACGTTCATTTGATTACAACTTTGAAATACGGTATTCTTCAATATCTTCATTCCTTTTTTCTTTTTTCATATTGTATATGCTCAAGTCAGAATGAGATGTTTCATATGCTTTACGTTTAGTATGAGAGTACATCTTCATTGATTTTTTCTTTGTTCATATTGTATACGCATATAGATTAGTATGATTTACGTTTAGTATGATTTTTTGGATTAGATTTTTGTGTGTCATTCACATTATTATACATGTATAAATTTTAGAAGTTGTAATGGATCGTAGTTGGATGAAAGGCAATAGATTAGGTCCGGTTTATGAGAACGGAGTTCATGAATACCTTGAATATGCTGATAAGCATCTTCCCGGCAATAATGGTATCTTTTATTGTCCTTGTGTTGTTTGCGCGAATATTAAAAAGGGTACAAAGAAAGAAATACACAATCACCTTTGTTGTGATGGTATATGTCAAAATTATATAATATGGACGTGGCATGGTGAGGTGGATAATAAGGAAAGTCGGGCGTCACAAAGTCAAAGAGTGGAGGAAGATGAATATATGGAAGATCAACTAGAGGATATGTTCCGTGATATTGGGGAATCTTCTTTTATGAATGCTCATATTTATGATAATTTATGTAGTGATAAGACACCCCTTTATATAAGGGATGCACAGAGTTCACACGATTTTTGGCGGTGTTAAAGTTGTTTAATCTGAAGGCAAAAAATGGATGGTTGGATAAAAGTTTCACGGAATTACTTGAATTGCTACAGCAAATGTTACCAGAAGATAACGAATTACCGAATCGTTGCTATGAGGCCAAGAAGATATTGTGTCCACTGGGTCTGGAGTATATCAAGATACATGTTTGCCCTAATGATTGCATATTATACCGGAAAGAGTATGAAGACTTGTTTCAATGTCCGAAATGTGGTGTGTCGCGTTACAAGCTGAAGGCTAACAATGGTGATGACAATGATCACTATGACAATATTATGAGGAAGCATCCTCTTGCTAAAGTGTTATGGTACTTGCCAATAGTTTCACGATTAAAGAGACTTTTTGCTAATTCGAATGACGCAAAGAATCTTAGATGGCATGGAGATGAAAGGATTCGTGATGGAAGCATTCACCATGTAGCTGATTCGTTGCAATGGAAGAAAATTGATTCGTTGTTTCCGGATTTTGGAGTCGAGCCAAGAAACCTTAGGCTTGGGCTTGCCACCGATGGAATGAACCCCTTTGGTAATCTGAGCACTAATCATACTTCGTGGCATGTTCTTCTCACTATTTACAACCTATCTCCTTGATTGTGCATGAAGTGCAAGTATATACTATTAAGTATGATGATTTTTGGACCACGAAAACCTAGTAACGACATAGATGTTTATCTAAGTCCATTAATGGATGATTTACGACTATTGTGGGATGAAGGCGTTGAAGTTGATGATGCATATTCTGGGGAAAAGTTTAATATGCGTGCAATGTTATTTTGCACAATTAACGACTTTTCGGCTTACGGTAACTTGGATGGATACAGTGTCAAAGGACATAAAGCGTGTCCTATATGTGAAGATGATACTTGTTATCACCAACTTGAGTTTGGGAAAAAGACCGTTTACCTTGGACATCGAAAATTTCTAAAACCGGGTCATCCTTATCGTAGATTGCGAAAGGCTTTTAATGGAGAGCAAGAGTTTGGTGAGGCTCCTAAACCTTTAATCGGGGATGAAGTTTATCAACGGCAGGAACACATTAATGTTGTCTTTGGGAAGAGAGAAAAAGAAAAAGGTGGGAAGAGAGAAAAAGAAAAATGTGGGAAGAGAGGAAAAGAAAAAGGGGCAGTTGCGAAAAATATATGGAAAAAGAGATCCATCTTCTTTGATCTTTCATATTGGTCAAGTCTTGATGTTAGACATTGTCTTGATGTGATGCACGTGGAGAAAAATGTGTGTGATAGTTTGATTGGCACACTTCTAAACATTCCGGGCAAGACTAAAGATAGTAAGACTTCCTGTCTTGATATGGAGAAGGTGGGTATACGAAAAGAATTGGCTCCAATAGAGAAAGGAAAAAGAACTTATCTGCCTCCAGCATGTCACACTCTATCTAAAAAGGAAAAGAAGATGTTCTGCGAGTGTTTGCAAGGTATTAAAGTTCCGCAAGGTTACTCATCAAACATCAAGAAACTTGTATCAATGAAAGATCTCAAGTTAATTAGTTTAAAATCTCATGATTGTCATGTATTGATGCAACAACTTCTACCAGTGGCTATCCGTGGGATCCTTCCAAAAAATGTGAGAGTAACTATAACGTGACTGTGTTTATTCTTCAATGCTATATGTAATAAAGTTCTTGATTTCAAAAAATTGGATGAATTAGAAGATGAGGCTGCCATAATCTTGTGTCAATTGGAGATGTATTTTCCGCCATCATTTTTTGACATTATGGTTCACTTACTTGTTCATCTCGTTAGAAAAATCAGAATTTATGGTCCAGTTTATTTAAGGTGGATGTATCCAATAGAATGATATATGAATATCTTTAAAGGATATACGAAGAATCATCACCGATCGGAAGCTACGATTGTTGAAAGGTACATCACAGAAGAAGCTGTTGAGTTTTGTACAAACTATTTGTCGGATGCAGATTCTATAGGAATTCCAAAGTCTCGTCATGCTGACACAGACGGGAGAGGTATTCAAGGTCTAAATGTTAGGTCAATGGCTCGGGATGTAGTTATTCAATCACATTTCTATATATTGAATAATATAGATGAGGTTCAACCTTTCATAGATACTCAAAAAAGACTTTTGAAGAAAAAATATCCCCGAATGAGTGACAAGTTGTTGTTAATAGAGCATAACAATAGATTCATGGATTGGTTTAATAAAAGTGTATCTAATGATCATAGTGCATCCGAGATACTTAAATGGTTGTCGTACGAGCCAAAATTTTGTGTCATTACTTGGAGTGCATATGACATTGGTCATTATACCTTTTATACAAAATCAAAAGATGATTGTAGTACAATGCAAAATAGTGGGGTTATGGTTGAAGCCGAATCGATGTATTTCTCTAGTTCGAAAGATAAGAATCCGGTATTGACAACTACCGCGTTTTATGGTGTCATTGATGAGATATGGGAGATTGATTATGTTATTTTCAAAGTGGCTTTATTTAAATGCAAGTGGGTTCCCAATAATAGTAATGGTGTAGACATTGATGACTTAGGATTCACCCGGGTCGACCTTGGCAAGGCATTTTTTGATACAGAACCATTCATCATGGCTTCTTAAGCAAAACAAGTTTTCTATGTTACCGATCCATCGGACATATCAGGGAAATGGTCAATCGTTCTCCAAGGAAAAAACATTCCTCTTAGTGATGAAAGTCTTGATATTCCGTCCACACCTTCTTACACAACACAAGTTCCTACCTCATATGATGAAGTTGATGGAGATGCCGTGCATGCTATACCACTCGATCATGAAGAAGGCATATGGGAAAATTAACAAGTACGTAATTTATTATTTATTCATAATATATTAATTGTAGGTTATAGTTTAGAAGTATTTTTACTAACAAGTATAATTATTTAAAATCATAGGTATTTTGAGTCCACACACCAAGCCAAGAGACAAGACACCAGGCCAAGAGACAAGATACCAATACACCAAGTTACAATTATGTGAAGTTATGTAATGTGTGTAAACTGTAATATGGTATATGCGATATTTTATTTATGTAGGTTGTTTGTTCTGATAAACTGTAATGTGGTATATGTGATATTTTATTTATGTTGGTTGTTTGTTCTGATAAACTGTAATGTGGTATATGTGATATTATGAATATGATACGATTAATATTATTATGAAAACTTTATCACAAACTGTGAATTGTATTTTTCTGCTGTGCTGTGATATGGAGAACAATAATACAGGTAAAAAAATGGGATTAATTATAAAAGCAGGATCATATTTGTTAATTTTGTAAAAACTTTAACGACGATTATATTTTATAACCGTTATAATATCTGGCGCGCTGTCCAGGAAAAACTAAATATCAAAACTGCGCTGCTGGGAATCGAATCGAGGACAATTATTTTTATTACAACGGTGTATTGTAAAATCCGTTGTGATAGTTAGCGTGCTTTCCAGTTTATTACAACGCCTACTAGTCTGTGGTTGTAAGTATCATATATACAACGACAATCTACATAACAACGCCCTCGCCCGCATCATTATATGTCATTCTCAACCGTTGTTAAATGGGTTTTTCGTAGTAGTGAATTCGCTATTTAGAGTGTAATATTTAAAACACTTCCTCTTAAACTAATGAATGGATATCAATCATTCCAACCTTTTAGGATTGTCATATCTATGCTGAATGATTCTCATCCAAATTGCTTCATCTTCTTTTAGAAATCTCCAAAGTCATTTGCTCAATAAAACTTTATTGAAGAGAGCTTTATTGAGCAAATGAATTTGGAGATTTCTTAAAGAACATGAAGAAATTTGGATGGGAATCATTTAGCATAGATATGTCAATCTTGAGAGTACTCTCTGATTTGGAGTAGATCATAACAGAAGAGGCAAATAATCATTGTGTTGGAAGGACTCAAAGCAAGCAAGAGGCAAGAATGCATCAAAAGGAGTGTAAAAGTATATTGTTCATAAACTAGGAAATGGTGAGAACATTCCATTCCGATCATCTAGGTGGGCAGGTCAGCACACTTTGGCCTCACTATATCCTAATCTTTTTCAACTGAGTGAGGAAAAAGCGTATAGTGTTTGGGAAATAGGGGAGTGGTAGGTAGATTCATGGCAATGGAAGCTGAATTGGTCAGAGTCAGATGTTGATGACCAAACCTAGGATAATATTGATGAATTGCTTCTAATATTCGTTGATTTAGTTCCTAGGAGATATGTAAAGGATGAGTTGATTTGACTAGGGGTGTTTGCGGTGCAGTTTTGACACTAAAAATCATCTGAACCGCAAGAGAAAAAAGTATGTGGTTTGGTTTGGTTCAGTTGGCTTTTAGTAATAAAACCAAACCAAACAATGTGGTTCGGGTTGGTTCGGTTTTTTACAAGATTTTTATTGAGTCATACATACAACTATAGAGAACAACATAACTTTGTGTTTAGTCATTAATACATTACTAAATAACAACAAAACTCATCATATTTATACAACATATTCTCATTTATTATACAAAAATAAGATTAGACAAAAGTGGAATAAAAAACATAAAATAGTAGTATAACACAATATCAAAAATATTATAATGAAAAATAAGAAACGGAGGAGATGAGAGATTAGAGAATATGGAAAAGAAAGAACATAAGAGATATGAGATTAGAGAAGAAGTGTGCGATAAAAACGTAATTGGAAGAGAAAAAAAATAGCATAAAAATTAGAAGATGAAAAATAAAGAACATAAGGGAGAAGACATTAGAGTAGAAGAGGTGAGATGTACATTGCAAAGAAGATGAGAAGAATGTGAGATACTACTAGGAGAGATTTGAGAAGGTTGAAACTGAAACCCTAAGTGTGAGTAAGATGATATTTGTAAAGTTAAGGCATAATAGGTTTGGGTTTTGGGTTCGATGTGAGATAAGTGAAGTTTGGGTAGTAAGATAAAGCGGTTTGGTTTGGTTTAGTTTGGTTGCAAAATACAAACCGCAAACCAAACCAAACTGCACAGTTTTTTTAAAAAATGGCCCAAACACATTCTAACCAAATGCGTTTTTTTGCAGTTTCAGTTTGGTTTGGTTTAGTTTGCGGTTTTCTATTGGGTTGGTTCATTTTTAAGCACCTCTAGATTTGGCCATATAATCTTGCCATTTTCCTTTATTTAAATCTTGTTATGTGAAATTGGGACAGGAAATGATTGGGAGCCAGAAAGTTGCGAGTCTGAAGCAAGTATGGAAGTTAATTTGGAATGCTAGTGTCCCCTCAAAGGTTAAGATGTTTTGCTGGAGGATATAGACTCCCAACAAGGAAATAATTTCATTAGAGAGGAATCATCCACAATAAACATGACATAATGTGTGCTATGTGTTTCATGCAAGAGGAAAATATATCCTTTACTTTTTCACTGCCCAGCGCTGATGAAAGTATGACAACAAATTGAGACCTGGTCTGGCACAATAATTCAGAAAGATAGCAACAGTAGGGAACACTTTTTGAAGTCTACCAAATAGTTGCAAGGAAGGACTGCTCAAAAGAGGGAATGAGTAATTTGGATGGCAGTTTGTTGGTGTGTGTGGACAAAGAAGAACGACATCATTTTCAATGGAGTTATTGGTGCATTAGATGAAATTTTCTTCAACATTAGGATGATTTCATGACTTTGACTTGTAATGGACTATAATAGCAAACAAAAATGCAGCTTCTATGAGTGGTGTAAATTCCCATTAAATTTTCTCAAAATTCCATGAATTGTTTGTTTGTTTATGATTGTAATTTGTAATTTCTTGTTGTATTTGGGTTAGAGTACCCCTAGTACTCTCAATGAATACATAATTGCTTATATAAAAAATTGAAGCTTGCAAGTAAGTTGGTTGAATTGGTAAACCCTTTGTTAAGACATCTATAACTTGATTCCCAAAAGGAATGTATGGTGTACATATAAACTCATTATCCAGGTTTTCTTTGATGAAATGCCAATCAATCTCTAAGTGTTTTGTCGTGTCATGTTGAACAGGATTATATGCATTACTAATGGTCGATTTATCATTGCAAAACAACTTCACAGAGTCTTCACACAATATCTTCAAGTATTTTAACACTTGTTTAATCCATAATAATTCACAAATTCTTTGTGTTATAGCTTTAACTTATGCTTTAGCGCTTGATTGAGCAACCACAGTTTGTTTCTTACGTCTCTGAGCAACTAGATTTTCACACAAGAAGGTACAATAACCTGAAGTAAATCTTCTTGTTGGTATAATCCCTAGAGGCCACTTGTTTTATTAGAACTTAGTACTTGTGTTGAATTATCTATTAATAATAATAATACATTTCTTTGTTATGTTTGTTTTCCCAAAATGATAAAGTCAGTAGAATAATTAGTTCGTTTAATAAAACATTAAGTGTGACTTAATCATGAGTCCCATTAAACATAAGGACACTATTATTAAAATACATGTAATCGAGATGTATTTTAAAGTGAAATAACATTAAAACATTGAGACTATTATGTGGATAGACTAATGATCACATCTGATGGATCATGGATAAAGAGTTATCAAGTCTTCAGATATGTATGAATATTAAGAGTAATGTTTATACTTGATTGAGCCACCATGATAATACTACATAGAATGTTATGCAAGTGTTATAAGTTATTCTCAAGGTGATATAGGTGTATGCCACCCTTCGACGTGAAACCATTATGGACCATATATGTGGAATCAGGTACTTTATTGTCAATAGAACATTATTCGTAACATGATGACCATAAATATGCTTGTTGGGTACTCTACAAATCATGTTGAGGGACATGAGTGACCTAGATGAAATTTGTCCATCTCGCGTAACAATATACATGTGTAAGCGCCTAATATTAAACTGGACAAGGGTGACATGATCTATGTCTTGTGTTCAATATAAACATGAGGGAAAAAGGGTAATTGTACACATAAACATTATCACAATTTTTTTTTCAAATCACATGACATTTTCGTGACTTGGATAACATTGATGAACTGTTATATTACATTAAATATGCGATTTGATATAATTTCCAAGGTCACAAGAACTTACGGGGTCACACATACACAATGATAAATCAATAAGAGATAAAATATATATGTGAAACTTATTTGATTATGCGATCTTGTGAAACACTAGCATTAATTAGAGAAATATGGTACACCGTAAGGTGCAATGTACTTAAGTGAATTACACAATACCATAAGGTACAACAAGCTTAAGTGAATTACAGAACAACATAAGGCACATTGAACTTAAGTGCAATACTAAATACTGTAAGGTACAATGTGCACTTAAATGGAATATAAAATACCGTAAGGTAAAATGCACTTAAGTGGAATATAATACATTGTAAGGTACAATGCACTTAAGTGGAATTATTTAGCTTGTAACCCACAAAGCGGTTCTCTAAATATAACCCTTGTGCTAAAGCTGTTTCACTTGATGAAAGTCAGTTTGTGAAACCCTAGTCGTAATCTCTCTCCCTCTCCCTCTCTCTTTCTCTCTTTCTCTCTCTCTCAATCTCTCTCTCTCTCTCTCTCTTAATCTCTCTCTCTCTCTCTCTCTCCCTCTCTTTCTCCCCCCTCTCTTTCTCCCCCCTCTCTATCTCTCTCTCTCTCTCTCTCTCTCTCTCTCTCTCTCTCTCTCTCTTGTTATATATATATATATATATATATATATATATATCGTGTGAACTGAGTAGAGACGTTGTTATTCAGCACTCGTGATTGTTCTTCTGATTTTTCATCAATAGTTAATCGCCATAAAAGGTAACCAATCTATCACTAATCATGTCCATTCGTAAAGATAAACTAAGGGAAACTTTTGTTTTCTGTTATGTTTTATATCACAATTTCTCTTCACTTCAATCGCTCATTGAACATGGATAATGAGCATCAATGCAAGCTTCAATAATTAAACTTCCACCTATTTTAAGCAAGTGCCTTATCCCTAGCTTGCAAGTGTCTCTTCCTTGAATCATGCATAAACTGGCTTACTACTTTCTTGTTTGCTCTCATCATCACCATATGGCACCAAAGATGGTTCATATCTTTTCTAGCTCATCATCAAGTATTATGAGTCAAGAGATTTTTCAAAGACAAGAGGATTTCTACACCCAGTAATTCCTCGACCACCATCTTCTCAAAACTTTCTACCTTGTTGAATGTTTTTTTATAGAAAGTTTGGTTTCTTCATCAATCTCAGTCGAAAAAAGCTCAAAGATTTCATATGCATCAAGTCAGAAAAAGTGTTTCACATGTTTGTAAATATGTTTTATGCTAACCTCATCTTCAATGAAGGGGTAATCACATATGAGGTATTTAATTGGGTTATTCTAATCATGGTCATATCCTGCCAAATAATCGAGACGAGATCATCGAGATGTACTCAATCCCCCAAGTGTGAGGCTCAAAGGAGCGAATCGCTTAAGGTTAATTTTGTTCTAACCACCCATATCCGGGATGCAATATTTGGGATGTACACGGTCCCCCAAGTGTGATTCTCGAAGGGGCGAAGCGCTTAAGGTTATTGTCGCTCTAACTGCCCATATTCAAGATGGAATATTTGGGATATACACAGTTCCCCAAATGCGAGGCTCGAAAGGGAAAAATGCTTAAGGTTACTATCGTTCTAACTACCCATATTTGGGATGCAATATTCAGGATATGCACAATCCCCTAAGCATGAGGCTCGAAGCACTTAAAGTTACTTCCGTTCTAACTGTCAATATCTGGGATGCAATATTTGGGATGTACACTGAGACCTATATGGGAGAGACGCTTAAGTTTTGATTCGTTCCTGCCTTTTGATGCACTAATGCGAATTAGGGTTCTTCTTATCCGTGAGCCTCGTGGGGTCGCGACCTTGGTTTTAGTCTTGGCGGACACGCCAATGGACAATGAGAGCTCGATGGGTTCATACTTTGTACTCCTATGAGAGCTTTGAGTTTACACACAGAGATCTTGAGATCTCCAACTTCAACGCTTTTTTAAGAGCCTTGTTGAGAGCCTAATGATTTCATGTGACCTCCCCCTGTAGAGGTCTTGGTTTGCTCACAGAGACCCAGCAGGGATCACGTGAACGCTCTCTATGGAGATCTTTGTATTAAAAATTATTTAGTGAGAGCCCACAGGGTTCACGTGGCTTCCGCCTGTGGAGGTCTTGGGTTGTTCAGGGAGAGCTGACAGGGATTACATGGTCGACTCATATAGAGGTCTTTAGTTTAAAAATTATTCATGGAGAGCCCAAAGGGTTCACGTGGCCGCCCTCACGGTAGGCGCTAAATGTTCCTACAAAGAACACTATTATACCTCATAGGTGTGGGACCGGTCGAGACTCATTTTTAACCCCATCGGCAAGGGCCCATGAGGACCTTCTATGAGATAATGGTGTATGAGTCATCTCCCTATTTCCTTCCCCTCATGCTCCCTTTTATATTATCCTTCTTCAAACAAAGGAGATCGATGTCTTTTAAGTGCCGTGTTTGTGATTAAAATGCTTTATGAAGGATGTCTAAATGTTTGGGGACAACTCTTAATGATGATGAGTCTACATGATTAATACTAGTCAACATGTATTTATTGGTGTTCTACTAATGTCGATTTCCAATGTCACCCTTGTAAATCTCGTCCGAGGTTTCTCCCCAATGGCAACTTGTGTGTTTACTAATGATATCCTTCCAACCTCGTATTCACACATATTACTTCTTGGTCTTCCCTTATTACAAATTCTCGGGGTGTACATAGTTATTTCGGGTTATTCCAATTACGGTCATATCATGCCAAATAATTGGGATGATATCATTAGGATGTACAAGTTCTATATGTTGTGCAATTTAATGTCTTCTAATGATTTTGATGATGAAACCTGAACAAGAAATAATAATTCAAAAGCATCATCAGTCAAAAAGCAAACATAAGTCAAAGTTTCAGTTAAAAGAGATAAACAAAGTTAAATCAATAAGGAAATGAAGTTTTGAAGATGTGAAAGCTCCACTGATACTGCGCTTAATGTTTTATTTTGTAGTTTGATGAGTTAAATATAAATTACGCAAGATTAACTCTTGCAGTACTAAGGTGATGCACACACGCACTAAAACTCTTCATCTTTTTCTTAAAACCAATCCCGCCAAGTAATTAATCAATCAAGAATCCTTCTAATATATTAGGAAAGAAAAACTCAATTGACTAATTGATTATCCCCATTCATTTAATCAATTAAATCTAGAGTAACACATTATAATCAATTAGATTGCCTTGTTAATAGATTAAGTGATGTAGCGGATTAAGATTTCCTTCTATGGATTAACCTAATCAATTAGGTTGGTGTTCTAATCAATTAGAAAGTGGCAAGACCTATGGATGATTTCCTTTTTTAGCCAAATTTTTTCTTATATAAAGATGTTCTTCACTCACTTCTCAACACACCAATTTTGTGAATAATTATCTCTCATATCTCACTCTTTATCTTTCTTTTATAATTTTTATGCACTATAAGTTGCCTTAGTGTCGTGAGAATTAAATTCTTCATCCGCCGGTTGGTTTGTTTCAAGGCTTGGAATTATATTCCATTTTTGTTTCAAATTTTAGAAAATTATTTCCAGATATTTATATTATAACCACAGAAATATTTTTTACATATTATTTTTCTTTTTGCTACTCATATTTAAAGGGTAGGAATCCAACATTCCCATGGAAATAAACTCAATTACTTATAACTTCCAACATTACTCACATTTATTACTATTTTTTATTTTATTTTATTAATTTTTCAATTAATACATTTGGTAAACATTTTTGAGAAATTTAATTTTTGGCTAAACACACGAGTAGAAATATTATTCTTAGAAATGATAATCCTAGGAATAAAGTTTTAAGGAATGTTATTTCATAAGTTGAAACAAGCACACCTGAGAGTTTTTGTGTTCTATTGTTGTGTTGAATTTGTTGATTTAAGAGCTTGTTTCTCATGTGATCTTGTAATATATTTGAATGGTATAAGCTAAACATGTAAAATGCTTGGTGTAAGGTTATAGTGTACGGTTATAAGGTTGAACTTATGTAAATGCTCAAGTTATTTATGTAAGGTTGTTAGGTTGATCTTGTGTAATTGCTTAAGTTATTGTTTTAATGAAAATCACAAGAGAAAACATAATATATATATATATATATATATATATGATTTTACCGGATTAGAAAGAGGATCAGCGGCCAGCAATACGTCGTGAGTTCTAAGTTTGCCTGTGGTGGAGAAGAAGAGGGGGGTATACCTGCAAGACACTCCGATGACAAAGTGAAGTTCAGAGCGAAAGAGAGCAAGTACAAAAAGTATGAGTTTTAGAATACCTGACCCTCATGTGGAGGAGGGTATTTATAATGTGCCCCCAGCGTTGGGCCAACGCTTATCTACAGTGGGTTGGATCATTAAGCCTAATACGAATAACTGCCAAGATCTACGCGGAGTAAGGGAGACCAGCACATGGTCTTCGTCCTAGGTCAACTGCCTCGTGAATTTTGGGAGGCGGAGAACCTGCTCTCGAGGGCGAAACCGTCGCCCGAAAGTCTTGGGTAGTTGGCTGATGACGTGTCCCCACGTGGGGAGCACGTGGAGAGCGTGGAAAAGACGCGTCAGAAGCGTTTCCTCCTGCAGGTTGGTGGATTAGGCTTGTGTTGGGTCCTCCCTAACGAGGAGTACTTAGGTTGGACCGTGCTCGACGGTGTGCCATCTCATATATATATATATATATATATATATATATATATATATATATATATATATATATATATATATATATTTCTTAGGCTAAAAAAGAATTTGCAGTTATTTATTATGAGTTTAATTGATATGCACTGACAGTGTAAAATAATTTTACACTGTCATTCAATATAAATATATTAATCTGCCATGTCATACAGTTAACTTAAAATTTAAAGTCTGATGTGGCGGGATATATGAGGGTGATTGATTGACAGTGTAAAATCAGTGCATACCGATTAAATTCATTTTTTATTCATACCTTCTTATTCAAAAGGTAGAATAAAACTTGAAAAAAAACTATATTACATTTTTAAAAATGAAAAAAATTTGAAAAAAATTAAAACAATTTAAAATATATATTAATAAATATATTTTAATTAAATAAATATATTCTTATATCATCTTATATTTATTAACTACTTCATTAATTTTATCGAACATTTTAATTATAATCAACTAGTAAGATACCCGTGCTCCGACACGGGGAAAATTATTTGATACGGTATAAAAGATATTTAAATGTATATATAAATTTGGTATGATATAAAATGTATTTATACATATATCTAAATATGAAATTAGATATTAATTTTAAAATAAACAATAATTATATAAATTCAATTGTATTAAAATACAAAGAAAAAAAAAAGAGACTCGTGAGATAAAAAAATAATATTTAATATTTAAAAATAAGGATTTTACCTTTAAAATTAAGGTAATTATTGATTAAAATAAAATATGTATTGTGTTGATAGTGGCCCGTGAAATATAAAGTTTATTTGATACAATATAAATGTATTTAGATACAGATGTAATTATGCAAAAAGAAAAAAAATGACTCGTGAGATAAAGAAAGATAAAATTTTTTTTTTTATAATTTATTTTGAAATAAAGATTTTGTCTTTCAAATTAAGACAAACTGTTAATAAAAATAAAATAGACATTGTGTTGATAATAACCCGTGAAATAAAAAATATTTGATGTGATATAAAATATATTTAGATACAAATGCAAAATTTAAAATGATTTACTTAATTGTTAAATTACTAATAATCTATAAATTTAATTGTATTAAATAATTATATTAAAAGTAGAAAAATATTAAATTGTGAGATGGAGAAAGAAAAAAATTAATATTTTAAAAATGATTTTGTCTCACAAATTAAAACAATTATTAATTAAAATAAAATAGATATTGTGTTGATAGTGACCCGTGAGATAAATAAAATTTTAATTTTATTAAAATTAAAAAAATAGATTATTAACATTTTTAGTGATAATAAATAAATAGAAAAAAAAATTAAAATGAAAGTAAGAAAGTATGCGGGAAAAAGAAATGTAAGAGAAATTTGAAATTTTAATGAAGAGAGAGAATGAATGTCACTTGTCATTAGGGATGCTCAAATAAACCGGTTTGATGGTTTATTCATAACCATATCCAGATCCGGTTATCAAAAACCGGTTAATTTTATTTTGGTTTTTGAACCAATCCATTTTAAAATTTATTTGGATACCCATAACCAATTGTTGGATAACCACAACCAAATAAAAGATCCAATATGACCAGCCCAAAATCCTAATCAAAATTCACGATTCTCTTCTCCACTCTCTCAATTGAAAATCCAAACCCCTACACCTAATCCCCCAATCATCTCCGTTTCTCTTTGATTTCTCCCTGCATTTCCATCACAAAATCCGAAAATCATTACTCTTAAGGTATTTTTCTCGTTCTGTTGGATTTTCTCTTAATTTTGTTCGTTCATATTGCTTTTTCTGTTGGTTTTCGTTCATTATCTTAAATGATTTCGTTTGTTCTTCAATGTTTGGTTCTAGATGTTTGATTTCTATTATACTTGTATCAGCTTGAAATTCAAGTTCACATGGTGAAAGTTTTAATTGTTCATATGTTAAAGATCAACTTCATATATTTAAGATTGAGGTGAGAGAGGTTTAGGGAAGTAATTTGGAATGAATTCAAGGATTTGCTCAAACATAAAACCAATCTTTTGTAATCACTTACCACCTAAACTTTTAGGAGAGCTTGTTTCTAACATGTATCAGAGTCTCTAATATGATCAACTGGTTTTCTCACCCACCAATTTAAATTTTAAATGATAGTTAGCTTGTGTTAAGAGAAAAATTGCTTGGTGAAATGAAGCATGCCTTTAATAGGTGCATGAAGTATGGCTTTGTATTGTGTTGAATGGGACTAGCTAATGAGAATTAATTTGAAGTACTGCTGCTAGTGTTAAATTTTGTTAGAGTTGATTAGTTTAGAAAATGAAATAATGATATTGACTTTTAGGAAATTATGCTAAGTTTGTATTGAATAAGCTGCTACTGTGATGATTTTGTAATGAAGTTGGTTGTGGTTTTGTCTTGTGAAGTTTGAATGCTACCACTTGAATTCAATTGGAACCTGCTATGTGATTTAGTTGCTACTGATTTGAACTGTCTTAAATTATTTGGTTAATGCGTTAGTGTTAGAAAGTGTTAAGATTGGGGAAATAGTTAGTTAGTAAATGGTAAATTTGTGAATTGTTAACATGTTTGTTTAGGTTGATTGTTAAGAGAGTTAATTTGAACATTGATTGAATAACTGAACTGATTTTTGGGGGAATGAAACTATTGCTGTTAGTTAAGTTCTGTTAATGGTCATGAACTTTTACTTATGTGGGTTAAGTGTTATAACTATTGGTTAAGAAATCAAAAGAAAAATGGCCTAATGTGATTTGAACTACTAGGAGTCAAAATCAGGTTGAATGAATGATACATGGCTTGACTTCAACTTTACTTAACGTGACATGATGTTGAAATTGAACTTTGAGTGAATGAATGGGATTATGAACCACTTATTGAATCGATCATGGTGTTGAAATTCGGTTAGTAGCTCTGGAATTGTAGTAACAGTTTGCTCTATTTACATATGCAGGTAGTGCGTTACGTGTAAGTTTGGATGATCAAAGCATTGGACGGTTATGTCAGCACGGTATGCATTGACGAGATTGTTCATTGTCAATGATCATAATGTCTGAAATGAGTTAGTGCTATGTGATTCTCGTGACTCTCGCTGCTCTGCTTACTACATGTATTCACTGGTTGCTTGCTATGAATGAGATTAGATGAAGTGAATTGTTAGAGTTGTGACTGTTAGCATGAACTTAGTGTTGGAACTAAGTTAAAAGATCAATTAGCCTGCTGTAAATAAACTGCACCATTTGAATAATTGCTTTCCTTTAGTAAGAGATTAATATAGTTAGCTATAAACTATTGAGTTGTGACTGTTAGCATGACCTTAGTTTTTTTTTTTTTTTTAAATTCATTTATAAAAACTTGATTTTTAAAATGGATTTTGTGTGTGTGTAAAATTCATTTATAAAAACTGGATTTTTAAGTCAAAAACCGGTTTTAGCTTAAAAACCAGTTGTAAAAAAATGAATATCTAGTTTTAAAAACTGGATTTTTATATCCAAATCCGGTTTTAAGTTGAAAACCGGATATGAACTCTAAAACCGGTTATGAAATATATAACCGGTTATAAAATTTGGTTATGGATATAACCGGTTTATAACCGATTTTGTAAAAACAAAACCATTTATATGGATTGGTTATAATAACCGGTTAGGATAAATGGTTTTATATTGGATATGAATTGGTTATGTGAATAAACCAATGTTGAGCATCCCTACTTGTCATGTTGTAGTAGTAGATAAGAATAAAAGAAAAGTAGATATTAGTTAATTATTAAAATATCTTTTTGGTAGTGTAAATAATAATTTTTAATAAAAGGACAATTTACAAAGTTCATGCAATTGAATTTGTATATATAAACAGTGGATTAACTTTTGAGTAATAAACTTCTACTTAGTTGAGCCAACTATCTACTAGTTTATCAATATAAACTAACATATAAATCTAATTTTATCAAACAAACTTTAAATAACAACTTTAAAAAAATCACTAGAACATTTTTACAACCTATATCTCTCTTTGGATCACAATTACAACTATATGTTAAAAATATTTAAATTTTCTTAAGAAAAAAGAAAGTCTTACAAACATGATTACTAATAATTCCAAGTTCAATAATCATATCCCATTAAAGCTAACATGTTCAAAAACAATTATTTTAATTTCATAATATATTTTTTTTATGCTTAGCCTTTTTCAGTAAAGGAAAAGAAAGCTGTCTAGTCTTGTTTATCCACTCCTAAACAGATCATTAATTTAATTTCAAAGAGTTACAATGTTTTACTCCACAAACATTGCATAGAGTAATATTAGATGATCCATCATCATCACATTTTGCCACAAGAGTATATCTAAATGTTAATCTGTCATATACTGTCCTAATTAAATTAAGCAAACAACCGTAAAAATTTCCACTACTCACCTAATCATCCCATCCCAAACAAATAGATCCAAACAAGTAAACACACAACACAAAACAAGTCCAACTAAACAAAGAAAAAAGAAAGAAAAAAAAAAACACAAGTACAAAACACAAAGGAGTTCAAATTAATTAGTCATTTATGGTAAAATAGAACTTCAGAACTTTCACCACGGTCTCTACCTAATAAAGACACAGTAAAAAAACACAGTAAAAAAGTAAAGAAAAAACACTTTGGTTGTAAATCAATATCATCATCATTTCATTATTCTTTCATTCATTCATCACCCTCACTCCCAGATCCAAACGGCACTGGAATTTAATTAATACCCAAAATAACACTGTGTTCGGTGGTTGTGCTGTTTTGTGCTTTGTTGTGCCAGGTTGTCCGTAGCATTGAAAAAACCATTACAAAAACCGCATGTCAGGAAGTTCTGTTCATTCCTTAGTTCGGGTGGTACCAGGTTAGTTGAGTACTGAAACTCTTTCGTTTTTGGTTTTTGTTCTTGTTTATGATTTTTTGTATGCATCAATTAGGGTTTCTTTTTTTTTTCTTTCTGTTTTTCGGTTGTGAGCTGTGTTCTGTGATTGCTTAATGGATCTGATTAATTAATGATGGTTATTAATTGCTTGATTACTTACTAAGTGTGGTTAGTTATTGTAAGTTGTAACCAATCATGTAATGAGTGTTGAAATTCTTGATACATGTTAGGTTAGATTTTTGTGACTTGGATTTGGTTATATTGTTCAGGTTTCCATAGGTTGTTGTTGCATTTTGTAAATTGCAGCGTTTTGTTGAAGATAAAAAGGAAGAGGAAATGAGGATCAGGAGCAAGTACAAGAAACCGACGGCTTTACGATGTTGCGATGCAGGGGGGAGATGTTCTACTTTGGTTTTTGTGTTGAGTTTGTTAGGGTGTCTTCTTTTGCTTCAATTATATTCCTATGTTCATCAGACGGAGAGACCCGGTGGGGAGACTCATCTGCGTGCGTTGCATCGTCATCCGGAATTTCGTGAACTTCAAGAAGCGGAAGAGGAGAACCTTAATGTTCCGCCGCCGAAGGGAAAGAGGTCGCCTAGGGCAGTGAAGCGCAGACCGAAACGGACAACTACGTTGATTGATGAGTTCTTGGATGAAAATTCCCAAATGAGACATGTGTTTTTTCCCGGGCGGAAAAGAGCTATAGATCCAGTGCAGGCGGTTGAGAATGATAAGTATCAGTACTACCCTGGGAGAATGTGGTTGGATACGGATGGTCATCCTATTCAAGCCCATGGAGGAGGCATTCTGTATGATAAAAACTCAAAGACATACTATTGGTATGGTGAATATAAAGATGGGCCTACCTACCATGCTCACAAGAAAGGAGCCGCTCGGGTAATTCCAATTTTTTTTTAACGAACTCTTGTTTTCATTGCATGTAAAGTAATTGTTGCCCTTATAACTTTAGGGTTTTGTTGCGGAGCTTTAATTTTTACTACAATAATAATGCTATTTAGTACGAGGGACGGAATCACGAAACTCACAATTGGAAACATGGCTGTAGTAGATATTCTTTTAATATTTAAAAAGTACAATATTGGTCTTTGACGGAAAACATGGATGATGGTTAGGGTTATTCATTACCTTCGTTTTTCGGGAATCTTTAGTTCAAAACATTTTTATGTTGTGTTTAGATTATAGCTTATTGTGGGGAAATAATTGCCTTGCTCATGCAACTTCGTGAGATTAGAGAGCTGTGACTATTAAAAAGAAGCAAGTATTTCCCATGCATAAGTTTTTCTAAACACATCCTTAGCATTGTCATTAAGAGGTGAAGTTTTTGGCAAAGAAATGGTATATATTTCAAAGATCTCATTTTGTTCTTGATATGCTAATGTTGGCACAAAGTTTCATTGTCTTGTTAGTTTATGGAAATGGGATATATAGTGATCTTCCAATTAAATTGGTGGAGATATTATTAATGCTGAGTTAGAATTTGGCACACAGACGGAACTTAATGGGGGCATTCTGTTCTGATTTTTTTTATATTTTTTTTTTACCTTTGTCCTATTCTACTTTTGGTATACCCGAATCTATCAACCAAACTTTACTTATATGTCTTTTCAAATTGGATCAAATGCAAATACTAACATGTAGACAACTTATTTTGAAAAAGGAAAAAAATAATTCTTTTTGAGAAATAGATATTGCAGAGTTTGATTGAAATACATCTTGGTACATCTTGTCTACTGGTTCATAAGGGAGTGGCCCATTGTGGCCGAGGAAAATGTTTTGTATATGTATCCAAATAACTCGGGCAATCTTATATTTTTCCTTCTGCAGTTCATCTTTCTGTTAGCGAGAGCAAAGATTGTATGCTGCTGATGAGTTTGAGTGTAGAATGTTATGATTCAATGCCCAAGTAGATATCAAAGAATGCTATTCTTAGCACCGATAGGTGTTTTATTTTCATATGTATTTTTCCTTTTCTTGCTGTACTTTATGAACATGAAGTAAACTAGTTTCTCCTTAAATCGACATGTTCTTCATTTACTTGTATAATTTGGTATAACTGTTTTCCATACTCTTGTGGTTAAAATGGTGATTTTGTACCATGTTATGAGCTTATACTAGCTGTTATTATCTCACCTCCCAGTACCTCCCAAGGGAATTCATTTTATTTGTTTATCAACTAACCTTAACCTTGTACCAAAACTAATGATTCTCTCTTCATCCACCAGGTGGACATTATTGGAGTTGGCTGTTATTCTTCCAAGGATTTATGGACCTGGAAACACGAGGGGGTTGTATTGGCAGCAGAGGAAACAAACGAAACTCATGATCTGCACAAGTCTAACGTTCTCGAGAGGCCAAAAGTGATTTACAATGAGAAGACTGAAAAGTATGTGATGTGGATGCACATCGATGATGCTAACTATACCAAAGCGTCTGTTGGTGTGGCAATCAGTGACACACCCGATGGTCCTTTTGATTACCTCGGTAGCCATAGGCCACATGGATACGAAAGCAGGGATATGACAGTTTTCAAAGACGATGATGGGGCTGCATATATAATCTACTCCTCCGAAGACAACAGTGAACTGCACATCGGACCGCTAACCGAAGATTATCTCAACGTAACATCTTTCATGAGAAGGGTTCTTGTTGGACAGCACCGAGAAGCGCCGGCTCTATTCAAGCATCAGGGTACATACTACATGATCACATCAGGTTGCACGGGATGGGCCCCAAACGAAGCATTGGCGCATGCGGCAGAGTCAATAATGGGACCTTGGGAAACAATGGGAAATCCATGCATGGGAGGAAACAAAATGTTTAGACTAACAACATTCTTTGCTCAGAGTACTTTTGTGCTTCCTATTCCTGATTTCCCTGGAATGTTCATCTTCATGGCGGATCGATGGAATCCGGCTGACTTAAGGGACTCGAGATATGTATGGTTGCCGTTGATAGTGGCGGGACCGGCGGATGAGCCTTTGGAATATAGTTTTGGATTCCCATGGTGGTCAAGAGTGTCTATCTATTGGCATAGAAAATGGAGATTGCCTCAAGGGTGTAACCCTTTTCAAATAATGTAAGGTGGTTGTGTTTTGTACATTCATTCAAAATAGTCTTATACAACGAAAATACTTGGGTATATAAGTGTTGCGTGTGAAGCACATTGTGTATTACTCATAAAAGATTATAGAAACATGAAATTTTAAATAACTGTTCAGCGGTCGGGAAAGATTATCTTCTTGTCCATTAGAGTTTTGTTAATCATCAAACACTGTTGATTAGTTTTAGCCGCAGCATTGTTTGTAAAATTAATTATGTAAATGGTTCTTTTATGTGCTTACTTTTCTTTTGATTTTTTCATTTTTGTTTCCTTGACTACCATTGTCTACACCATGTGGACTTTTCTTTTGATTTTTTTTTTTTTGTGTTTCCTTGGTTACCATTGACTACATGTAGATATCTTACACACGCACGTAGGAGATGGAAGCATGGTAGAGATGTTCATTTCATGTATGCTTTGGCATGTGCCACATAAAAAGTAGTGTGAGTGACAATCAATCGGCCACTTGAAGTGGGATATTATAATATCAATGACTTTTATTTGTATCAATATCTCGAGATTGATTATTTCCATTAATCTCTAAATTTTTTGCTCCACCTAAAGTGATTCACGGATTAATTTAAGTGTTGAAGTGTTAATCTTACAAGTTCATCTCCGCCTTCATACCAGAGTTGCAAGTGTCGTCGTCAACATTAGAACATGCCTATCTAATTCTTGTTCCACAATGGAAGAGTGACACCGTGCGTGGGAATTGATAGTTGATTTCTGCTAAATCTCACTATCAAACTTTCTCATTTTAGAACTCCATAGATTCGACAGTTGAATCGAATGAAGGCGATAACAGAGGTTCTGGACTAAGTTGCACCCTGAATCCTGATACTCTATTGATACCATTGAGGAAAATATGTTCGACCGAACCGAACCATTCTCGTCAACTTTGAGAGGAGAAGCATTTGTTGGCGGAGAACATGGAGATGGAAGACCAATCTTAGGGTTTCTAGACGAAGACAAAGTAGACGAAATTCCTAATGCAGATTTTCCCATGGTGATCGTCGATGTCATAGCTAACCATTTAGTCTCTAGAGTTCTGATGGACGACAAAAATTTCTGTAACTCGATCTATTAAAAAAACACGTCCGAAACACGGATTATGATCACGAGATATGAAACCTTGCAAATATTTAAGCTTATTAGGTTTTAATGACTCTGCCACTCATCCTTGCGAACATATCCACTTTCCTATCACCTTATGGGAATAAAAGGAAATAAAGACGCTGGATATGTGTTTCTTCGTAATCCCAAACGAAAACGGGTAAATTTGAATTTTCGGATGCCCATTCGTAGCCAAGCTAGATGCACTCACATCTACCGTGCATTTGAAATTGAAGTACCACGATAAATATGGTAGACCCGTCATGGCCGGAGCAGACCTCTTAGGAGCAAGCAGGAAGAGAGCACGCGCGTAATCGACCTCGATGTGTGTGATAAAGGGCATCTCGGGCACGGGGAATTAGAATCGATGACTAATAAATGCCAATCATGACTAATTTTGCACATAAAAACTTGGCATTTTTCGGCTCTATTTTGCGTTTTCGATCATTAAATTCACCGAGTTTTCATAGAATGTCATATAAATTGCATTTAGCTTTGGTATTCTTGATATGTGTGTTAGTATGCATGAAATGTTGCAAGAAATCAAGAATAAAGACACAAAACAAAGAAGCAGGAACAAAGGTAAAGATGGGAAGTTTAAGCATGTTGGCCCAGCGAGCATTGGTGACGGAAGGGCGAGCTCTGGCGAGGTAGGGGCGAGCTAAAATAAATCAGTTCTAGTAGCAAAACTTGTCATGGTCGCTTGGTGAAAGTGTGTTGGTTTGACTTCCCCGGACGAGACTAAGGTCGCAGGACGAGACAAGATATTTGTCTCAAGGGCGGTTTGATCTTTTGCTGTCAGAAAGGGTGTCAAGAAAGTGATTTCGCCGGGCGAGATTGAGGTCGCCGAGCGAGACAAAAAAAGTAAAAAAAATTGTATAAATAAGTTCCAAAGCTGATTTTTGAGAGGGGATCGGAGGGAGGACTCTTCTTGATCTGAAGACACCATTTTTTAGAGAGAGAGAGAGAGAGAGAGAGAGAGAGAGAGAGAGAGAGAAGCTCAGAAAATAACAAGAGAGGGTACTTCTTGAATATCCGGAGTTGGGTTTGCTTCTTTTGTTGGGAAATCACGATGGATGCTTGTTCTTCTTCAATTTTCTCTTTGTATATAGCTACCATGAGTAGCTAAATCCCTTTCTTGTTGGGATTGGATGTAAGTTCACTATAAAAGTATGTATTTTTATTGATCATGGCTTTATGTAAAATCTATTTACGAATCTATATTGATGTTATCTTTGTTTCACTCTTTGCTTTTATATATATTTGAATTAATATTGAGAAATACGGTTTGAATCTTGATCTAAGATAAACATCTGTTAGATTCTAAACCCTAGACATAGATTTAGATTTAACATTCACATTGAGTATCAAGTCTTAATGCTACCGTATTATTCAATAGGTTGAGAGATCGTCGATTAGACAATACGGTTGAACTATCGTCAGGAGTTTAGACATGAACACCGTCGGCGAGCGAGACATTATGATATTGATAAATGTTTAGATTGTGCATAATTGATTGGTAAATTATATACTCTATCATTGGATGAAATTCAATCCTAACAAGCTCTCATCTCTCTAAAAATTTATTTATCATTCATCTGTTTTACATTTTGTAGCTTTAAACCATCTACCATCTTGCAAACTTACGCTTAAAAACATAGTAACTGCTGAACGGAATCGATATCGCACCAATCTCTGTGGATACAACAAAAAAATACCCACCCTTGATAGTTAATACTGCAATCAACAAAATGACGCCGTTTCTGGAGATTGGTGTTTAGATATTAAAAGCATAGCAATAGTATCTATCTTTTTTAACGCTTTGTACATTTGTCTATAATGTATATATACTTATTTTCCATCATGTTTGTTCAAGTGTTTGGTTAGGATACTTGCTTTCTGTTTACACTTTGAAGCAAAACATCAAAAGATCAATTGCTTTTTGATCCAGAAAACTAAAGAACTGCTTTGGGGAACAACAACAAAACCAGAAAGAGAAAGTTACTTGCCAAGCAAGAGAAAGGCGTCAAGCTAACGATGTAAAACAAACGCTTGTTGGGAGGAAACCCAAATTTTTAAGTATTTAATAGCTTTGCATTTAGTAGTTTAGCCATTAAAGAGTGAAAGTGGATGGAAGGCATGAGAAAAATTGAGAGTTTTGAAAAACCAGGTAGCAGGTCTGGCACTAAGCGCGTTCTGCTGCACCAGAAAAAAAATCCCCAGCCTTTTATCCACTTTTCACCTAGGTTAATTATCTCCACTTTTGACCCATTTTGAACTTATTTTGTTATATGTTTAATATTTTAATTCAATTTGAAGTTGTTAAGCTGTTATAGAATTATTTTGTGTTTGTCCAAGAAACTTGTCTTTAATTGGCTTGAAGAACCACATAGTGATTGTTTCAAGTTTGAATGTATCAATAAGAAAATGTTATGGTAAGGATAAAAGTTTGAATGGAAGGTACATTGTCAAGGTACATGTTTAATGCCTCCTAGAACATAACATGAATATGAAACTTTTGCAATACATGTTCATAACTAAATCATTTTAGATCATAACAAAAGGTGATGAAGCTTCCATTGTTTACTAAATTGCACAGGAGACCAACAATTCGTGTTTTAACTCGTTTGACTTATGTTTAATCTTGCATTTGTGTTGAATTCTATGAAAGTATGAGAATGATCAATGAATGTTGTTTGATTTTGAGCACAACCTCTTGACCAAAAGTAACTTACCCTGTGAAGTGAGCGAGAATTTGTTCACCCCTTTGAGCCTTAGTGTTAGGATCCATGTTGGTGTTGAACTCTGAAATTTGTACATAAATAATCAGTTCATCATTGATTTTTGTATGGATTATGATTTTGTTTCTTGAACAACTTGAACTGTCAACCATAAATTATGGTTGGAATTTTAACCCTTGCCTTAGAAAGTTTGGGAGCATTCACATTGCAATGTTTGGTTGTATTCAAGTTAGGGAGAAAAAGGTAGGTTGCTAAGAGGTTGCAAAATAAAGAATTTGAAAAAGAAAGAGAAATGTGAAAAGGACTTGAAAAAGAAGTGAATTTGTTTGAAAGAAAAAGTGGAAAATAAGTTGTGCTAATAAGTTATGTTCAAGGGTGTAGCAACTGAGCAATGAGAAAAAGGTAAATGAAGTTGTGAATGCTTGAGAATTTGAGTTTTCATAGAATGTCATATAAATTGCATTTAGCTTTGGCATCCTTGATATGTGTGTTAGTATGCAGGAAATATTGCAAGAAATCAAGAATAAAGGCATGAAATAAAGAAGAAGGAACAAAGTTAAAGATGAGAAGTTTAAGCATGTTCAACCAGTGAGCATTGGCGAGGAAAGGTCGAGCTCTGGCGAGGAAGGGGCGAGCCAAAACAAATCAGTTCCAGTAGCAAAACTTGTCATGGTCGCCTGAAGAGGGTGTGTCGGTTTGAGTTCGCCGGACGAGATTGAGGTCACCAGGCGAGACAAGATATTTGTCTCAAGGGCGGTTTATATTTTTTTGTCAGGAAGGGTGTCAAAAAGGAGATTTCGTCGGGCGAGACTGAGGTCGCCGAGCGAGACAGAAAAAGTGAAATTTTTTATAAATAGGTTCCAAAGCTGATTTTTGAGAGGGGGATCAGAGGGAGGACTCTTCTTGATCTGAAGACATCATTTTTTTGGAGAGAGAGAAGCTCAAAAAACAACAAGAGAGGGTACTTCTTGAAGATCTGGAGTTGGGTTAACTTCTATTGTTGGGAAATCACGATGGATGCTTGTTCATCTTCAATTTTCTCTTTGTATCTAGCTACCATGAGTAGCTAAATCTCTTTCTTGTTGGGATTGGATGTAAATTCACTGTAAAAGAATGTATTTTTATTGATCATGGCTTTATGTAAAATCTATTTATGAATCTATATCGATGTTATCTTTGTTTCACTCTTTACCTTTATGGATTTGAATTGGTATTGAGAAATACGGTTCAAATCTTGATCTAAGAAGAGCATCTATTAGATTCTAAACACTAGACATAGATTTAGATTTAACATTCACCTTGAGTATCGAGTCTTAATGTTATCGTATTATTCAATAGGCTGAGAGATCGTCGATTAGACAATACACTTGAACTCTCGTCAGGAGTTTAGACATGAACATTGTCGGCGAGCGATATGTGATGATATTGATAAATGTTTAGATTGAGTGTAATTGATTGGTAAATTATATATTATATTGGTGGATGAAATTCAATCCTGACAAGCTCTCATCTCTCTGAAACCTTATTTATCATTCATCCGTTTTACATTTTGTAGTTTTATAACATCAACCATCTTGTAAACTTACGCTTAAAAGCATAGTAACTATTGAGCGACAATCATATCGCATCAATCCCTATGGATACGACAAACAAATACTCCCCTTGATAGCTAATACTGCAATCAACAACGACCAGGGTAAAAAAGAAAAACCTGAGACCAACCCCAGCTGACAATTTCGAGGCCTTCTAATTGGATGGTAATCCTTTACGAACCGTGCAGATAGGATCCAACCAACTTGCCGTAGACAGAGAAGGTTTGGCGAACTGTTTAAAAGTTAATAATGACCTTTTCGGTATTTCTCCCCATGAGATGCATGGAATAGATACCAGTGTGGCATGCCACCAATTAAACATGTATCCTGATGCCCACTATGTGTCATAGAGACGATGACGGGAGTCGACTAAGAAAGTAGAAGCAATTGTGAAAATAGTGTGGGGATTGTTAGACTAATTTTATCTCAGAACTCAAATATACCGATTGGTTGTCTAACGTAGTGCTAGTAAATAATAGTTATGGGAAATGGAAGATATATGTTGACTACACTCACCTGAACAAGGCATGCCCTAATGATTCATACCCACTCCCCAACATAGACAAGTTAGTGGACAGCTCTGCAGGGCACAAGCTCTTTTCTTTCAAGGATGAATACTTCGGCAATAACTAAATCCCGATATATGAGCTAGATAGAGGAAAACGACCTTTATGACCAAACAAGCAAATTATCAATACAATTTCATGCCTTTCAGACTGAAAAAACATCGGGGCCACATTCCAAAGGATGATAAATAAAGTTTTTAAGGAAGAGATAGACAAAACCTTGGAAGTATATATGGACGATATGATTGTTAAGTCAAGCAAAGAAGAATTGCACGAAGAGCATCTCACACGCGTCTTCTATAGAGTCTGACTATATAATTTGAGGTTAAATCCCGAGAAGTGCCTCTTGGGGCATATAGTCGGGAAGTTCCCAGGTTTCTACCTTGTAGAGAGGGGAATAAAAGCAAACTTGGAAAAGTGTGAAGCGGTAATGTAGATGAGTGCACCCACGTCGAAGAAATAAGTAATGAAATTGAACAGTTGGAAGTAAAAAATGACCCAGGGATAATGCAGATTAAAAATGCAGGAATGGAAGCAAGAGGAAGAAGGAAACCGAAAAGTTCTAAAAGAAACCCAAAAGGAAGTTTATTTAAAGCGAGGAAAATCATTACAAAATTGTGGGATGACATCACCATAATGAACCTACGACCCAAAATGCCTTCTCGAGGAAACAAATATACTTAATTTCACTCAAATGGTCTAGGCATATGCACCACCCCTAGCCTGATCACCCAGAGCCATGCGTAAGATAGTTAGTGAAACGTTTCAATGATTAGACTAACATTTATTAAAGATATTCTCAGAACCTCTTCATTGCCCCACACGAGAATGAAATCATAAAAATCATCCGACCCAATTTGAAGACTTCCTGTGCCTGTCGGCATTGCAAGCCCGAGGGCAATTGTTACTCACATGACCAAGACCAAAAAAGAATAGTGAATGCCCAATACTATCCATCATATAAATACTCCCCTCATCGCGTCAAATCAGGTATGAGATTCATTTCTCAAGAATTTTGTTCTACTTTAAATGATTCACAAACTAACTTGAGCATTGAAATACTAACCTTACAAGTTCATCGTCGTCTCCACACCGGAGTTGCAAGTTTTATGGTCAACATGAGGACCTGCCTATCTAATTCCCATTCCACAATGGTCTAGAACCTATACTATTTAATTTTTTTTTTAATATTCAATGAAATACTCGATTATAGTTTTAGTATCTACTTTTTCGTTTTTGAATTGTAAACTCTTCCTTCAGATGAACATTTTCAAATATCTATATGATTAAAACTTGATTTTTAATCTTTGAATGAATCAAAATGTATCTTTTGGACATCTTTGGTTGGAGCATGATTCAATATATACACTACTTTTAAGTGCTTCGCTTCACAATAAATTTATAAGTTCAGAGTTGCTACTCATACTCCTAACCATGTCCATCAATGTTCCATTTCTTCTTTTTGCTACCCCCATTTTGATATGGAGAACTAGACACAATGTATTGGACAACTAGCTTGTTACTTTGAAAAAGTTTTACAAATAGATCTACCACTTGTCCATTTTCAATATATCTATTGTAATATTCTCCACCTATATGAGTTCTTACAATTTTAATTTTCTTTTCTACTTCGACCTTAACAACTCTAAAGGTATCTAATGCTTCATACTTGTTACAAGGTCTGAAATAGATGAAGTATTTTAGATCTTGTATATACATGTCTGGATAACATATATTTGAATGTATGATTTCTAATATTTCAGTACTCCTCTTTGCACGTTTCTTATACCTGCATGTTAGTCTGATTTCCCTTAATGCAATTTTTACAAGTCTCAAAATCCAAAAAACTAATTAAGTACCACATCATTACGTGGTTTTATTTTATTTTGAAGGGAGATATGTCATAAGCTTTGATGTCACATAATAATGGATTCCTTCTTTATAATCATTGTTTTTCTTTCTAATGTGAGCATACATTATTAATGACGTAGTTTTGCAAATTAATTGAGAAAAAACATCAAATAATACACAATTTGGTACAAGTCTTGAATCATAAATTAAATTTCTTGAAAATTTTAGAACATAAAATGTCTTTTCCATACTTAAAACTATTCCAGGTTGTTCATAATAGTCCCATATTGCCTTGGAATCACGGTTAATGGTAGTTTATATACAACATCCATACACTTCAACTCAACAAAACACATTTTGTTAAAAACAACGTCGTGAAGGTTTTCACACCAAGAGCATACAATACCAACTTGAAGTTCGCAACATGCGCCTTAGCCTCAACACCCATACACCTCAACTTAGAGTTGTCAAAACGGATTACTTGATCCTAACAAATCTTGGATTTTTTAAGGCCGGATCTAAAAAATCATGTTATAATATGAACTTAAGTATATTATATGACCTCGACCCTAGACGAATTACGGACTACCATACTCTAAACGTGTCATTTATTTATTATTTTTATAAATAAAATAAAATAAAAAATCTCATAATATTTAGTATATAAAATATATTATTTCAAATATAATATATTTTTAAATATTATATTATATTTTTAATATATTATACTTTAAAATAAAACAATATATTATATTTTAAATATAATACATTTTTAAATATTATACTATATTTTATTATGTGAAATATAAAATAATTAAATATTTATTTGATTATATTAACGAATAGAAAATTTAAATATAATATAAGAGATAAATTTAGTGAAGTGTGATAATTTAATGTATGGTTTTTGAGTGAAACAACATAAATATTAGTATAATTTTTAAAAAATTTAGTTATGTAGGCTAAACGGGTTACCCGTGGCCCATACGGATTAACATTAATTAGTAGCAGATTTTTTAGGGTCGGACTAAAAAACTTTATAAAAGGCGAACTTTAATTTTAAGGTTCAAGCCCTATATTTTATCGAGTTTCTCAGAACGTCCCATATGTGTTAGTCCATTTTGACGACTCTAGCTCAACCCAACGAGGAATTTTTTTCTAAAAAACAATGTCGTTAGGGTTCTCACACACAACGCAGACAAGACCTCATTGATACAGTAGGGCAGACTTGACGTCAGCCGAAACATAAAACATAATGAATCTTATCCTACATGAATTTTTAATTTATATTTCTAATTTACCCATGTGAATTAGGAAAATGAACATAATTTTATAGTTTTTGATAGAAGTTGTAATTCACTGTTTTGTAGAAAGTTAATATTCAATTGTGTCGAAATAATAGAATTCAGTTGTATTCGACAGAATCGAATACAACATATAGGCGTTAAGTCAAAATGTAATTTGTATGTTTTGGGTTTGGGTCTTGGTTATATATATATGAGAGAGAGAGAGAGAGAGAGAGAGAGAGAGAGAGAGAGAGAGAGAGAGAGAGAGAGAGAGAGAGAGAGAGAGAGAGAGAGAGAGAGAGAGAGAGAGAGAGAGAGAGAGAGATACTATGAGAATGTCATTTTTATGTGAGAACATGAGAATGAATCTGAACTATTAGATTTAAAATAAATGGATAAGATTATGTGTCATTTTTATTTTCTCTCTTCTCCATTATTTACATAAATGAATTAAATTAAAATATTATATTTTTTACAATTAAAATCTCTCTCCTCTCACCCATTTATTTTAGATCTAATGGTTTAAATTCATTCTCATGTTCTCACATAAAAATGACATTCTCATAGGATACATTATATATTCTTTACAATATAATTCTTTTTTTCTCCTTTCTCCCTTTTTTCATTCTTACTGAAACCCTAATAGTTCCACCTGTTCCAATAAATTGATATCAACGAGTCCGGTTGCGATTCAGAGAAAATCTGTAATGGAAAACAGAAACACAACATCAACGCAATTCCCAGCGAATATACCAGTTTTCAAAGGGGAGAATTGTGAGAGGTGAGTTGCACTGATGAAGGTAATCTTCAGATTTCGAGATGTGGCTGAAATCGTGAATGATGAAGTACATGTATTTAAAGAGAATGTGAATGATGTTCAACAAGCTATACATAAGGAACGAAGAAAGAAAGATGGAAAAGATTTGTTCTTGATCCATTAATGTGTGAATCCTAATGTGTTTTAGAAGATCATTGAAGAGGAAACAACAAAAGAAGCGTGGAACAAGTTAAAGAACTTGTACAACGGAGATGAAAAACTAAAAAGGGTGAAATTGCAGACGTTGAGAAAAAAATTTGAGACGACTCAAATGAAAGAAGATGAGTAAGTTTCAAAATTCTTTACGCGTGTGGTATTTCTAACAAACCAGATGAAGGCAAATGTTGAATCAATCATTGATATGCAAAAGATTGAGAAAGTGTTTAGATCTTTGACTACAAATTTTGAATAAATGTCGTGTCCATTGAAGAGTCCAAGAATCTAGCTGAGATGAAGGTGGAAGAACTTCAAGCTTCATTGGAGGCTCATGAGATGATACTGAAACTGAGGAACACAAAGTGGGAGAAAGTGGCTGAACAGGAAATGTATACAAGATTCACCAAAAAATCTGGGAAAGAAATGGTGAAGTAGAGAAAAAATCTTGTTAATGGTGAGAAGTCAAGCAAGAATTCAAAGAATCACTTTGATTCAATCAAGAAAGTCATGGGCAACATGTATTCGGGGAAGAAAGTTAACATGAAGGAGGTGCAGTGCTACAACTGTCAGGGATTTGGCCATTATGCTCGAGATTGACAATGATGAAAAAGATGACGATGAAGTGCAATATGCACATGATGGAGAAGACGACTCTGAAGATATGCTACTCATGGAAAATACTCAATCGAATAATGAGCAAACCAACACGTGGTATCTGGATTCAGTATGCAATAACCACATGTTTGGTAATAAAAACTAGTTTACCAAGTTGGATGAATCCGTTAAGATATTGATAAAGTTTGCATATGGCAGGCATGTTTTATTAGAGGGAAGAGGAAACATAGTTGTGGTGAGAAGAAATGGTCAAAGAGTCATCATTACTGACTGAAGACTCTAAATATTTGAACAAATTTTGGTAAAAAAGGTTGCTGCACAAGATGTTTCAACAACAAAGAAGAATCCTACTAAAAGAAGACATGTAAGATAAGATGTCCCAACATGATTTTAGGACATTGTGTCTGTTACTATCAGTAGGATGTTTATAGATCAGTTGCAAGATTTAAGGAGCAATCAGCACGTGGATCAAGGAATCAACCAAAAGAAAGTTGAAAGCCCAACTCAACAGAAGGCTATAAAAGAAGACCAAGACCTAGGCAAAAGAGAAAGAGGATGACATAGACTTAGGAATCCTATTTTGTAAAGTAGGGTTTAGGTTTTGAGAGTCGTAGGTTTCTCTTATAAGTCTTCCTCTGTATCGATTTGGTACATTGTGGTAGACACAAGTACTTGTACAGATTCAGAAACCCGTAGGTAATGAATCGTGTATTGTTCTTGGATGAAGCTTTGAAGCAAATCCAAGTTAACTTGTTAGTCAAGAATGTTTGACTGAACTTTTTATTGGAAAGGGTGTCTTTCAATAGGGATGATACAGTTATGGTGTAGTAACTATTAGATAATCACAGGTTATAATTTACGGGGTGAGATGGGTTTCTATTATCAATTAGATGTGACTTCTAATGATAAAGTCTTCATTGGGTAGTGATAGGTAAACGTGGGTGTTTACTGTAATCCTGAGGTTGTTTACATAAAACTATACTACTGATAGTGGATTCTTCTTCCTGGATTGGTATCCCCCAGATGTAGGTGAGTTGCACCGAACTGGGTCATCATATTCTGTGTTGTTTATCATTCTGCAATTTACAGTTCAGTATTGATTAACATGTGGAAACAGATGTCGAAACATCTGTGTATCTGCAGTTACTGATAGTTTGGATATCAGTTTGCAGTTCTGTTCTTTGTTTAATAATTATGCAGAACAATGTCTTGACATGTGTTAGGACATCTGCTATCTGCTATTCCAGAATTTTAATTGGTATCTGTTAGATGTCAAACATGCTATATATTTATACTTGATACTTGGCATTTTTCATTACTTTCATGACTTAAGTGTGGATTTTTGTAGTAAATTATTGTTGTTCTTCATGCACTATGTTTATACTGTTGGTGCTTGTAATTTGTGTGCTTTTGTGCAAGAAAGTGCACTAAAAACATCAAAGATAGAAGACACAAAGAATTGATGCAAGCTCCCAAAGAAAGTGGAAAACAACAGCAGGTTCGCTTTGCGAACCCTGGCGAAGTCCCCAGCGAATGTTCACTTTGCGAACATTGGCGAAGCTCTCAGCGAACAAGGCAGGGGCAAAAGGACCCAAAATTCGCTTTGCGAATGTTTTGGCGAGTGGTTCGCTTTACGAATGAAGTGTTCGATTTGCGAACTCACGAAAATAGCCAGGGGCGGTTTAACTTTCAGAGGCACTTAAGGTGCCATTTTCTTTCATTCGCTAGGCGAATGATTCATTCGCAGTGCGAATGTTGCTGATCTCAAGTGCATTATAAATAGATTTTTATGTTTTCTTGGGATCATAACTTGATATTTTCACACCAAAACATACTTTTTTGAGTTTTGATCATCCAAGAGTGAATTTTCACATAGAGAAGCTGAAGTCACATCCAATATCGATTATTCATCACGGATGTTCTTTCATCTCCTCTTGAAACTTGTCATCCAAGCTACCATGAAAATGAGTAGCTAAACCTCTTGTGTTAAGGTTAGATGTAGTTGATCTTGCTTATATGCATTTCTTTTGATCGTTTGTATATGAACAAGGTTAATGATCAATATATGCTGAAGTTGTTTGTTCTTAATGATGTATTTATGGTTTGAATCACTCTAGACATAGATTTTCCAAATCTTGACCTAATATCTTCATCTTATAAGAACAAAACTCTAGACATAGATTTGGGATTTATTATTCGCTTTGTATTGATCTTAACGGTTGTTATTTCGATTGTTAGCGTGAGTCATCATCTAACGGTCTAAACAACGATACTCATGAATTTGCTTTAGACATAAACTTATTTGAAAGGATACACGATTGTATTGGTCGGAACTAAGTTCATATGCTTGATTAATCAGATATGTATGAAAAGGATTAGCGAAATCTAATCTTGACATGCTTTTATAAAACTTACAACATCTTTGTTATAGTTTACTTCTTTGCTACCAAAATTGATGTTACAAAATCCAGAACAATTTGAAAACCCCTTACTTAAAACATTTTGACTATTGAATGACAAGCATCAAAATATCGCACAATCCCTGTGGAGATGATAAAAACACCCCTCGAAATACTGTTTCAACAAAATGGCGCCGTTGTCGAGGATTGTTGTTTGATATTGGAAGCATTGTAATAGTGTTTTGTTTTAAGCTTATTAACTTTTTTCTTGTGCTTGTTGATGTGTTTGGTTTAGTGTGCAGACTCCGTTTTATGCATGGAAAGTTACCCGTAGACCAACTTCTTTTCGATCATGAAATCGAAAGAACTGCACGTAGGTTGAATAGCAGAACACGGCAGAGGAGGCAACTTTCCAAAGAAAGACGAGAGCGAGACGAAGGTTCAACTTCTACACTTTTACCATAGTTACCGCCAACTATGGCTGCACCACCACCTGCTTCAAGACCTTGTACAAACAGTCCGAGACATACTGCATAATTTTCGCGCAATGCTCAGAATGGTCGGCATTCAGAAATGAAGGCCGGTATCCTCTCGCTTCTATATCAGAATCCTTTTACTGGTATGGATCACGAGGATCCTTTTACACACCTGACCAAGTTCTATGAGATTGCGGGAGAAACTGGTGCGCCCGAAGCTGAAGAGGAATCACTGTTTAAGAGACTATTCCTGCATTCCCTCATTGGGAAGGCCAAGGAATGGTATCTTGATCAATCTACGATAATCATGAAGGACTGGAATGTACTTGAGGAAAAATGTTTGGAACGATTTTTTCCACATAATCGTTTCATGGAGGCAAAAACCGCAATTGTAGTTTTCACTCAAGGTGGAAATGAATCTCTCAACGAAGCTTGGGAGAGATTCAAATCTATGTTGAGAAAATGTAAAGGGCATGGTTTCGATGAGCTTTCTCAAGTTCACATTTTTAGAAACGGTCTTCAATTAGTGCATAAAACATTGTTGGATGCCATCGCGGGTGGATCCTTAATGAGCAAAAGTGCCGAAGAAGCCATTGCCATCATTGACAAATTGGCTTTAAATGATCATCAGGGGAACCATAACCGTGGCCCTTCGTAAAAGAAAGGATGAGTGCTTGAGTTGGGAACTAATGACGCAATTCTTGCCCAAAACAAACTGTTATCACAACAAGTGAAGTTGTTGACACAAAAAATGGCAAAACTCCCACAACAAATAAAAGAGATGCATGAAGTTCCCGACAAAAACCAAATAATAGCCAGTTGTGAGCTTTGTAGAGGAGATCACCATACCGAGTATTGTCCTCCGGTAGTGGAAGAGGTAAATTATGCGGGAAACCAAAATCAAGGATACCAACCTCGACCTCCTTACCAACAAGGCAACCAAGGTTACCAACAAAGAGGTAATCAAGGTTATCAACAACCGTGGAGACCGCAAGAAATCGGACCTTCAAATCGTCAACAATACCAAAATTACACTAAACCTCCACAAGCTCCAGTTGGAAATACAAAAACGGAGGACACTCTCACGCAATTTATGCAAATGTCAATGTTAAATCAGAAGAATACCGATGCAGCCATAAAGAATCTTGAAACGCTAGTCGGACAATTATCAAAACAATTGGCCAACCAACACAAGGGAACTTTTACGGCAAATACTCAATCAAATCCAAAAGAGAATTGTAAGGCTATTATAACAAGAAGTGGAAGAGAGATTGACATGGGCATAGGCGAAGTTGTAGTGGAGGAGGAAGTAGTTGAAAAAGAAAAAGATAGTGATGAGATTGAAGTAGAAAAAAATGTTGAGGGTGATTTAGTTGAAAATGAAATGAGAAAAAGTGAGGAGGAAGAAAAAAGAAAGAGAGAAGAAAAATTGAAAAAAACTAGGAAGGGGAAGGAACCGTTGAATACTATTTCGATCCAACATGTGCCATATCCTCATGCTCCGTTAAAGAAAGATAGTGCGAGACACTATGCCCGGTTTATGGATATTTTTAAACAATTGCAAATAAACATTCCATTTTCCGAGGCTTTGGAGCAAATTCTGAAATATGCAAAATTTATGAAGGATATTCTCACAAAAAAGAAGAGGTATACGGACCAAGAGACTATCATGGTGGATGCTAGTTGTAGTGCTATCATTCAATGTACTCTCCCAAGGAAAGAAAGTGATCCGGGACGAGTCACTTTTCCGGTTACAATAGGAAATATCTATGTTGGCAACGAGTTGATTGATTTGGGCTCTAGTATCAATTTGATACCTTTGTCGATTGTGAAACGGTAGGGACAAATGGAATTGAGAACTACTCAAATGACATTGCAACTTGCCGATAAATCCACTACCCATCCTCATGGTGTAGCGGAAGATGTATTGGTTAAAGTGGACAAATTCTTATTTCCTATCGACTTTGTGGTTATTGAAATGGAGGAAGTTGAAGACGCTCCATTGATTCTTGGAAGACCGCTTATGAAAACGGCTATAATGGCAATTGATATGGATGACGGTCTTATGAAGGTTAGAGTCAAAGATGAGGAGGTTTGTTTCAATTTATTTGAGGCCATGAAGCACAAAAAGGACAAAGGTGATTATTTTCGAATAGATGCAACAGAGAAAGCGATTGAAGAAGTAAAGGAGGAATTACAAGTTCCAACCCCCTACAAAAAGTTCTCACAAATGCTCTTCAAAGTGTCGATGAAGGCGAAGAAAAAGAGATAGAAAAGTGTTTGCGAGAACTAGAAGAATTGGATGAAATTTCTCATTTGAAAGAAAGGGTGGAAATCTTGAAGAAGGAAAATAATGAGGAAATAAAACTTGAATTGAAGTTGTTGCTGTCTCATCATAAGTATGTTTTTCTTGATGATGAGGGGCATAAACCGATGATAATAAGTACGGAGCTAACTGTGACACCCCCAATCTATTCCCCCAAGCTATTAAAGCGGTAAATAAAATTCAAAATTTCATCAACGTATATTTACAAATGCACAGCATAGACCGAGGGGGTCACATCAATTTGAAACAAACATATAACACCTGCTCAATAAGATATGCAACAATTCAGGTAGTAATACACCCACAATTCAGAAACAGAATAAAAGCGGAAAATCCGTAACTGAATCTCATATATATATATATATATATCATAAAAATTTGTTTGTCATATACAAAATCATACATGTACAATTCAACAGATACATATACACAATACAAAATAATCACACTCGATCACCTCGACTACCCGGTGTCACATATCAGAGCCGACAGACAATAGAATGAAGACCTAGCTTCACAAAAAGACCTCCATCAACTCTAATCTGCAATGGCTCATAGAGCATTATAAAACAGCAGAAGGGTGAGAAAAACAATCATAATACAGTTGCATATAATTATATATTAACACTGAAATGCACAAGTAAAATATTCTCACCACATGCACCACAATCAAATACAACACACGCAAGTCTCAGATATCTAATACCAATACACATCAGTCATACACAATACACTCATCATCAATACAAATATACATATTCCATCTCATCCATCACATTCACAATTCCATACACAATTAATCCATGATTTATGCAAATGCACAGAGACCGACACAACGACTCTATGCAATGCACATGCGGTACCGACTTCCAACATTTCCCAATACTAGTTCACTAAGGAACTCTGCTGGAACCATCGCTCGTTACATCACTATAACTCCCCGTCGGGCATACGATGTTCCCCGTCGCTTTCGGTCCTCTTTGTATAAGGCTCACGACGTTTATAGATCGCTTTCGGTCCTCTTTGTATAAGGCTCACGATCCGACCGCTCACACCCCACATGGGCACACGATCGTCTATAACCATCGCTTTCGGTCCTCTTATTTTCAAGGCGATTCATACCTCTTATTTTTAAGGCTCACGATGTTATAGCAGGTTCCCTCTGGAACCAATCCGTCACTCAGGACGTCACAAGAATGCATATCATGATGCTTGCATACAATGACTCATGACATTTAAAATGCACACATATATGCACTCATCTCAATCAACAAAATCATGCTTTACACTCAAGCCCAAAATAATGCATTTAATTTCCATACTGCCACAAACCATCATCACGACGTTTAAACACATGCATCCATCTCATACAATCAGTACACAAGTCATCCAACATATATCACAAGCAAATCGAATTATAACCCATCAATTACACCCATTTAACCGGCAAAAGTCGACAACAATACCACACATTTTCTAATTTCTGACATAATTTAATCGGCCAACAACCTCAAAACCATCCTCACAAAAAAGAACATTTTATAAGCTTTCTAACGCATCAAACCACGCCTCAAACCGAACCACAGATCAAAAGTTATGCAGAAAACAAAATTGCACAAACAACCCTATTCGCTAGGCGAACCCTCTAGCGAGCATTCGCTACAACCTTTGCTAGGCGAATGTCCAGCGAACCAACTGCTAGCTAGAAAACAGACACAAAGTTCGATAGGCAAACTCCTTGGCGAACCAAGGCAGCAACCACCAACATCAAAAACACCCAAACTTCGCTAGGCGAACACTCTAGCGAACCTTCGCTAGGCAAACACCCGTAGCGAACCTTCGCTACCCTTCGCTGAATGGTTCGCTAGGCGAACCTGCGAAAACTCTGAATTTTTCAGCGCTGTTGAAAACCCAAAATGAGATTTTCTCCAACCAAAACATTTCCAAAACATCATATATCAATCAGAACCTAATCTAATCATGGCAACAAACATTCTACCACTTTTACGTCGAATTCCAACCGCGAAAGTATCGATTTCTCACAAAATTCCCATTTCCAACCTAGAACTCAAAGCTATGGAAACACAACGAACATACAAGAAAACACATACATAATCATACACAAACATAATATAATCGAGTTTCACACCCTTACCCAATTAAATAACGTTTGATAAAGTCGGGAGATTGATTTCCTCTTTTCTCTCTTTTTCTTCTCTTCTTCTTCCTCTCTACTTTTCTTCTTCTCTTTTTCTTTCCTTTTCTTTTCTCTCTTTCTATTTCTATTCTTAACTTAACCAAATAAACTAAAATGACCAAAATACCCCCACACTCAAATATCTCGCAAACGCTCCCAAAACGCGATAAAATATGATCCCGATGAAAAATAACATATTTTCACATAAAATTCAGAAATAAAATAATATAATAATAAAATAATCAAAACGACTCAATTAATTAAAAAGACAAAACTGACTGGGGCGTTACACTAACCACAATGGAGGAGAAAAAATTAATGTGTGTTTTGAATAAAAATCAAGAGGCAATGGGATGGACTCTTTCGGATCTAAAAGGAATAAGTCCCTCTTATTGTATGCATCGAATATTCATGGAAGAAGATTTCAAACCAGTCGCTCAACCGCAACGCCGCTTAAATCCTACCATGAAAGAGGTGGTTAGGAAGAAAGTGGTAAAAATGTTAGATGCCGGAATGATTTATCCCATTTCTGATAGCCCATGGGTTAGTCCGGTACAAGTGGTGCCGAAAAAAGGCGGATTGACGGTTATCTGAAATGAGAAAAACGAGTTAATTCCAACGAGAATCGTAACCGGGTGGAGAATGTGCATAGATTACCGTAGGCTTAACCAAGCTACGAGGAAAGATCATTTCCCTCTTCCGTTTATGGATCAAATGCTTGAACGACTTTCCGGTCAACAATTCTACTATTTTTAGATGGTTATTTGGGTTACAACCAAATTATAGTGAACCCGGAGGACCATGAAAAAACCGCTTTTACATGCCCTTTTGGAATCTTCGCTTATAGGAGGATGCCGTTTGGGTTGTGTAATGCACCGGCGACTTTTCAAAGGTGTATGCAAGCGATATTCTCAGATTTGATCGAAAAGACAATTGAGGTTTTCATGGATGACTTCTCGGTTTTTGGACAATCGTTTGATATTTGTTTGAAAAATTTGGATGTGGTTTTGGAACGGTGCATGGAAACCTACTTGGTACTCAATTGGGAAAAATGTAACTTCATGGTGACTGAAGGAATTGTGCTCGGTCACAAAGTTTCTTCAAAGGGCCTTGAGGCCGATCAAGCCAAGATTGATGTTATTGAGAAATTGCCACCACCGTTGAACGTAAAAGGTATAAGGAGCTTTCTCGGACATGCGGGATTTTATCGGAGGTTCATCAAGGATTTCGCGAAGATAGCAAAGCCTTTGAGCAATTTCTCAACAAAGATAAGTCCTTTGATTTTGATGAATCTTGTATGTTCGCTTTTAATTCTTTAAAGAAAAGTTTGACTACCTCACCCATAATCATCACGCCCAATTGGAAAATGGATTTTTAACTCATGTGTGACACGAGCGATTATGCGGTGGGTGCGGTTTTGGGTCAACGGAAAACAACATTTTTTCATGCTATACACTATGCGAGCAAAGTCTTAAACGAAGCTCAAGTAAACTATGCAACAACTGAAAAAGAGTTGCTTGCGATAGTGTATGCATTGGAAAAATTTCGTTCTTATTTAATTGGGTCGCAAGTAGTTGTTTACACGGATCACACGGCGATTAAGTATTTGCTCACCAAGCCCGATTCAAAACAAAGGCTAATTTGTTGGATCCTCTTGTTACAAGAATTTGATTTGGAAATTCGTGACAAGAAAGGATCTGAGAATTTGGTGGCGGATCATTTATCACACCTTGTAAATGTGGAAGTGACCAAAAAGGAATTAGAGGTCAAGGAGGAATTTCCGGATGAAAAGTTGTATATGGTGCAAGTTAAACCATGGTTCGCCGACATGGCTAATCACAAAGCTGCCGAATTAATACCGGATAGTCTAACTCACCATCAGAAAAAGAAATTTTTATCAAACGCCAAGTCTTTTGTTTGGATGAACCATATTTATTTAAGCTTGGTGTCGATAACCTTTTGAGAAGATGTGTGTCAAAAGACGAAGCCACTAGCATACTTTGGCATTGTCACAACTCTCCTTATGGAGGACATTTTAACGGAATAAGAATGACAACAAAAGTCCTTCAATCGGGCTTTTATTGGCCTTCTTTATTCAAAGACGCACATTCGCATGCGCAAAGTTGTGACAAGTGTCAAAGGAGTGGTGGAATTTCAAAGCGGCATGAAATGCCTTTACAAAACATGTTGGAAATTGAAGTGTTTGATTGTTGGGGAATCGACTTTGTTGGACCTTTTCCATCATCGTTTTCCAGTGAGTATATTTTGGTCACAGTTGATTACGTCTCCAAATGGGTAGAGGCAATAGCATGTGCTAAAGCGGACGGAAAAACTGTGATAAATTTTTTGAAAAAAAACATTTTTTCGCGGTTTGGTACTCCGCGTGTGTTGATAAGTGACGGAGGATCCCACTTTTACAACACTCAGCTTGAAAAATCCTTGGAGCAATATGGTGTAAAGCACAAGGTTGCAACACCATATCATCCTCAGGCCAATGGGCAAGTGGAGGTATCAAACCGGGAAATTAAAAGAATTTTGGAAAAAACGGTGTTCTCCTCAAGGAAGGATTGGTCAAATAAGCTAGACGATGCTTTGTGGGCCTATCGAACGGCTTTTAAAGCTCTGATTGGTCTCACACCTTTTAAATTGGTCTATGGTAAGAATTGTCATTTACTAGTGGAGTTGGAACATAAGGCATTTTGGGCCTTGAAATTTCTGAATTTTGATCCAACTTTAAGCGGCGAAAGAAGAAAGATGCAATTGCACGAAATTGAGGAATTGCGCTTCCAAGCGTATGATTCCAACAAACTGTATAAAGATTGAGTCAAAACTTACCATGATAAGAAGATAGTGACCAAACAGTTTAAAGTAGGGAAGCTGGTCCTACTTTTCAATTCTCGATTAAAACTATTCCCTGGTAAATTAAAATCTAAGTGGTTTGGTCCATTCCGGATTCGTGAAATCAAGCAATATGGGGCAATAGTCATTGAAGACACAACGTCAAATGAGAATTGGACTGTTAATGGTCAGAGGTTGAAAATTTATCTCGGTGGTGATTTCGAGCGGAATCCCTCCGTTGTGCCGTTTTGCGATCCTTGAGGTTGCATTGGACCGTCGAGCTTATCCGACGTTAAACAAGCGCTTGTTGGGAGGCACCCCAACATTGTAAGTATTTATTGCTTTATTTGTTATTTTAATGTTGTTTGATGTTTAGAAGGGCTTAGGAAGTGGCAGCATTGCAGATTTTTTTTTGCAAAACCTGTCATGTCCGCTGGCGTTCGCTTTGCGAACCTGGGGCGAGCATTCGCAAGCCAGTTTGCTTTGCGAACCCAGCGAGACAGGGGAAATGTGTTGCTACCACCTCAGTTTAAAAAAGGGTTTTTAATGTTATGGGTGAGCCAACACTTGGGCCCAACACCCATTTCATTTTCTGAACAATTGAGAGGGAAAACCCTACTCCCACTCTTGCTTCTCTATCATTCAAACAACCCACACTCTCAAGAACTCATTTCCTCACGTGCTCTATTTCTCAAATTTCACTCAAGTTTTTCCCCCAGTTTCAATCACAATTTTAGGTTTGCATATCTTTTTCTTGCTAATTTCTGTTAGACAATATGGTTAGGGTTGTAGTATGTGCATTAGAGACATTATGATTCTAGGGTTTTCACTTCTGTTCTGAAGTTTCTCTGCTGTTGCATGTTGAATTGGTTGCAAACCTTAGAATGGAAATGAATTTGTGAATGAAACTCTGACGAAAGGAAGAATGGCTATTGTTTTTCTGAATTTTTGCGCATTCGCTGGCCAGTTGGCTTTCCGAACTTGGGCGAGCATTCGTCAGGCCTCGCTGTGCGAATGTTTCAGCGAACAAACCAGAATGCTGAAATTTTTTATTTATGTCTGGTTTGTGATTATGTTTATGCTTCAATGCTAATGGATTGTGTTGCCTCTTTTTGCTATTTTGTTTGTTGATGTGTGCAGATGGGTCCAAAGACTAACCCCACCATGAAAAGAAAGTCCTCCACATCGCGACAAGTACCAATCCAATTTGATGACAATCGATTCAGAGGTGCCAAACAAGCAGCGAGATACCTTACCTTAGAAAAAAAGAAGCATTTTAGCGGAGAAGAGATTCAACCTAAGTGACCGAGGGAGTTATCGCTCGGTGGCTGCGCTGTTGGAAGAGAAAAAATAGGGACGACTGATAAATCCAGTCGACAGCTATAATGTAGAGCTTGTCCAAGAATTTTATGCGAACGCCCTTCCTGATGATGGCGAACAGTTTAGTTGGACAACATTTGTTAGGGGAAGGTTGTGAGATTTGACCTTAGAGCCATTAGTATTCTTCTTGGATGTCCTCTGCCTTTAAGAGCTAGCGAGATTGATGATTACCCTAGGGGCCTACACCTTCACCGAGATATCCCAAAAATAACCAGAGATCTCCTTAGACCAGGAAAATCAGTTGGACTCAACCCATCTGGGGTTGCTATTAGGTACCGGCGAGAGGACATACAACCTTTGGCCCAGCTCATATTGCTTTTGGTTATAACCAATATCAAGCCAAAATCGCATTCCTCAACCATCCCGATTCCTCTTGCATACCTTGTCCATAGTATCCTGATAAACGTGCAGATTGACGTAGCACATATTATAGCCGATGAGATAAGTGCAATTGTGGAGAGTGGCCTTGGTGGTACCGCTTCTCGGAAGAATGCCCCTCTCATATTTCCTTGCCTTATCATGTCTTTGTGTACGGGCGCTGGGGTTGATATTCCCACACGCTTCCAGGTCACTATCCCGTCGGCTATTGATGATCGATATGTCGACAAATTCAGCAAACCAAAGGGGACAAGGGGTGAGACTTCGGGTGCTAGTGCTGAGGCTAGCAGAAGGGGTGGAGATGCTTCTGGGTCTGGATCACAGAATTATTACCCTTATCAGCAGGAGATATGCCAGTACAACTGAGACTGGATGGCGGCTTCTCAGCATGCCATGACTGATTTGTATGACTCTATGTAGGTACTACAGCTATAGATTCGCGATCCCGCCACTGAGCATACGATGAAGTCAAGGGAGCAGTTCCTTGCACATGCTGGTTGGCCTGAGGCCAGGCCAGTATTTAGAGGGGGAGAGGACGTAGCTGGTGCTGATGATGATGATGATGAGGAGGGTGATGGTGATGAGGTAGAGGTATCTGGTTCAGGTTCTGGTTTAGAGGAGGAGGAGGTTGAGGTGTATGCTACAGAGTCCGAGGAGGACTGATTTTTTTTGTACTGATGATTTTGTACTTCCTTGGAGCTTCAAAGTGAAGTTTTCTTGTATTCTATTTTTATTTCAGTTTTTATTGATGTACTCTATCCACTTTGTGGATTATTTTGGATATTTGGATGTACTTGTACCCTTTGGTGGTACTTTTGACTTTGTAGGTGTGTTCACACCAGTATATTTTTATTATTATTATTATTAGTAATATATGTTGTTTTTCAGTAAAAAAATTTCTGTTTTTAATTTTACTAATATTTCGGTTTTAATTATTGTTATTAAGTGTTGAGTTCTTCAGTTTACGAATGCTCAACACTTAAATTGTTGGTATGCTTTTGTGTTAATTGTTGTTATTAAGAGATGAATTCTTCAGTTTACGAATGTTCAACTCTTAAGCTGTTAATATGATTTTTATTGTTTTATGTGGTATGCTTGTGGAAGTTAATATTTCTAACTTTTGGATGTTTTGTGGAAGAAACTTAAGTTGGTGTTGATTGTGCATCAAAGAAGATTCCTCTAAGATTGGATGGCTATGATAGTACTTTAAGCATGATGTTGTGGCAAGGTACATAGTTACCTAGTTCTAGAATTTAGAATGTATTGGAACTTTGTTGTCTTTGTACAAATGAAAATTTTGTTTCTTGTTACAACTTTATTTAATTGCTTGTGTCATTTAGGTCCAAAAATCACAAAAGTGAGAAACCTCCATGTTATACCAAATGCTTTGGATTGATGATGAATGCTGTTTTATACTTATAATTCATGCTTTATCTTGCCTGTTGTTGAAATTGTGGAAGCATAGAAATGATCAAGGCAATGTTTGTGCACTTTGAGTATAACCACCATTCTAAAAACACTTCAAGTCACCTTGTAAGTGTGCGTGTATTTGAAACCTCTTTTGGGCCGAAATGAAATTTTTGTTTGAATCATGAACCTGATTTTTACCCGTTTTGAAGAGCATTTAAGCCAAGATTATGGCAATGTTGAAGTTGGGGAGAATGGTTTATTTTGAAAAGTGCAAAAGGAGTTGGTGATACAATGCATTCTAAGACAAAGAATTTGAAAAAAAAAAAGAGAAAAGAAAAGAAAAGAAAGAAAAAGAACAAAAAGAAATAAAAAAATCAAAGGAAGAGAATGCATTGTGAAAGAAAGAAATAAGGATTGAACAAGATCAAAAATTTTGAAAAAGAAATGCTCTTCAAAGTCTTTACCCTTTCTTGTTTCAATGGCCGTGTACATATGTCCTTTGTTTTTAACCCCGGCCAAGTTACAACCGATAAAAGCCCTTAGTGATCTTTTGCTTCTATAATTTCTTATGATCGATTAGATATTGTATGAATTGCTTATTATTTGCTTCATTTGTCATTTGAGCGAAATTGCCTCGCGATTGCAAACGCGTTAATTTCCTTCAATCCTTGTTCGAAGAGGAGTGTTAGAGTGACATAAGCATGATTGTTTAGTTGTTTATGGAAACATTGTCTGAGATTTGTTTTAAGAATCAAGTTCCTTTCCATTGTCGATTCTAGGATTGTGTAAGTGTGCTTTGTTATAATTGTTGTTTTATTTGAGCCGTTTATCCTTTCTTGGATTGAATCAAATGCTCGACCAAATCCTCTTGTTTTCAATGAGAGGCATACTTTGCTTGAGGACAAGCAAAGACTTAGTTGGGGAGAGTTGTTAGATGTCAAACATGCTATATATTTATACTTGATACTTGGCATTTTTTATTACTTTCATGTCTTAAGTGTGGATTTTTGTAGTAAATTGTTGTTGTTCTTCATGCACTATGTTTATACCGTTGGTGCTTGTAATTTGTGTGCTTTTGTGCAGTAAAGTGCACTAAAAACATCAAAGATAGAAGACACAAAGAATTGATGCAAGATGCCAAAGAAAGTGGAAAACAACAGCAGGTTCGCTTTGTGAACCCTGGCGAAGTCCCCAACGAATGTTCGCTTTGCGAACATTGGCGAAGCTCTCAGTGAACAAGACAGGGGCAAAAGGACCCAAAATTCGCTTTGCGAATGTTTTGACGAGCTGTTCGCTTTACGAATGAAGTGTTCGCTTTGCGAACTCACGAAAACAGCCAGGGGTGGTTTAACTTTCAGAGGCACTTAAGGTGCCATTTTCTTTCATTCGCTAGGCAAATGATTTATTCGCATTGTGAATGTTGCTGATCTCAAGTGCATTATAAATAGATTTTTATGTTTTCTTGGGATCATAACTTGATATTTTCACACCAAAACATACTTTTCTAAGTTTTGATCATCCAAGCGTGAATTTTCACATAGAGAAGCTGAAGTCACATCCGATATCGATTTTTCGTCGCGGATGTTCTTTCATTTCCTCTTGAAATTTTTCATCCAAGCTACCATGAAAATGAGTAGCTAAACCTCTTGTGTTAAGGTTAGATGTAGTTGATCTTGCTTATATGTATTTCTTTTGATCGTTTGTATATGAACAAGGTTGATGATCAATATATGATGAAGTTGTTTGTTCTTAATGATGATTTGTGGTTTGAATCACTCTAGACATAGATTTTCCAAATCTTGACCCAATATCTTCATCTCTTAAAAACCAAACTCTAGACATAGATTTGGGATTTATTATTTGCTTTGTATTGATCTTAACAGTTGTTGTTTCGATTGTTAGCGTGAGACATCATCTAACGGTCTAAACAACGATACTCACGAATTTGCTTTAGACATAAACTTATTCGAGAGGATACACGATTGTATTGGTCGGAACTAAGTTCATATGCTTGATTAATCGGATATGTATGAAAAGGATTAGCGAAATCTAATCTTGACATGCTTTTATAAAACTTACAACATCTTTGTTATAGTTTACTTCTTTGCTATCAAAATTGATGTTACAAAACCTAGAACAATTTGAAAACCCCTTACTTAAAACATTTCGACTATTGAACGACAAGCATCAAAATATCGCACAATCCCTGTGGAAACGATAAAAACACCCCCCGAAATACTGTTTCAACAGTATCAGGGCAGGCATCCTGTATGTTTCTGGATGAGATCTTTGGGAGATACTTTATGGCGTTTAAACAAGGAGGAGTTTTGGAGATCAGATCATTAACTCAGACATACTCAAGGGTATTAATGGATGGGATGGATGTTCTGGATCGAAGGTAACAACCCGGTGGTTGTTCATGTTGCTGAGGAGGTTCTACAACAACTGCAGAAGAAGTGGCTAGTTCTCTTGTTGGGGTGTCTTATAAGATGTTTAGACATCTTATTAGGGCAAGCTGAATTTGTTCCTTGGTGGTTCCGCTGCATATGTTTCTAATGGAAGAACTCTGGAATTTATGGGGTTCTGAAATTGTTACTGAAGACAGATGGTGGAAGATCTCAATCGTCGGCCTTTATATTTGAAGATATCTGCATCTTTTTATTCCAAAGTTGGGAGCGATGGAATGGAGAGAGTTGTTGGAAGATGTCTGTTATGTTGACTTGGTACTTGGAAGCTTGGTTCCATTGTGCAGTTTGAAGTCAGTTGAAGAGAAGGAGAGTTGAGAAAGGCATATCAGTCGTGCATCAGGAGTCTTCTAGTTATTCTTCCGACTAGAGGGTGTTTATGTGAAACATAAATCTGAAGAAAGTGGAGATGATTTATTTTCACCATCCAACACTGCAAGGAAGGATTCATCTCTCTTAATCCTAAGGGTGGATCCAATCTGAATGGAGATTTCAGAACTGTTGAGGTAAATAGGGTTCGTTCAGAGAGAATCTTAGTTACTTGAGTCAAGGGTGGCAGCCTTGGTATCTCAACACTTTGTTTGTCAAAGAAGATACTTGTAAAAGATTGAATACTTGATAAGTGTTCATGGAGTGGTCTGTTGGAGTGTGACTTCAACAGTGAAGTAGGGTTATTGAACAAGGATTTAAGATCAAGTGCTATTTGTGATATTCACAAGTATTTAATTGATTATCCTTGTATGTGAAGTTTAAGATTGCTAATGTTCAACACAATGTTGGAACATCTCTTTATCTGGTTTGTGCAGAATCATGAGAGGGGTACTGCATAAGCTTTTGGATTTATTTCTCTTGGGTGTAGACCTAAGAATCTGCTTCAGTGTGGTGTGGCAGAAGCATTTGATCTCTGAAGAGTTTCCTGGAAAGAAACTGGTCTAGACAATGGTGATGTTAAAGATGAAGAAGAAGACATCATAATCTTGATGAGTAGTTCTTGGATCAGTTTGTTTCTGATCTAGGAGTATTGGAGTGCAGCAGGATTGTTCCAGTTGTTACTTGAAGCATTTGATGTTTATCTAGAAAGTGTCCTGGCAAGAGACTTGTCCAAAATATGGTGCTGGTGATGGCACAACTTGGGTTAGTTTATTTCTGATCTAGGTACTTAGGAGCATGTGATCTTGCTCATCTTGGAAGTCAAGGTTAAGTGACAGTTATCTCTGAATTTCTACAGACTTCTCTACTTAAGGAAAGTGGCATCCTTTGGTATAACTATGGTGTAGTCTATGACTACTTTCTCTGAAGAATCAGACTTGGCACATTGAGTTCTTTGGAGTTGTGAAGCAGATATTCATCAAGGTGTAAGCTTGAATGGAATACCTGTGATATGATTAAGCAGGATGGAGGTTGTCTACACAAAATTAGTTGTTGAATCAAGTCTATGAGAGCATGGAACTCTTGTTTTGTTAAAGGGAGGAGGTTCTTCTAAGTGGCAGAAGGAGGAGCTGAATTCAGCAGCTGTATGTTGTATCAGAATGTTCTAACATCAAGCTTAACATCAAGATCTCAGTTGGTGATATGGCACATCAGCTTAAGATAAGTTGATCTACAGGAGAATGGAAGTTATGGATGCTTCAAAAAAGGTCTGTCTCATAGCAGTTTGCGGGAGCTGCAAGTAGGTGAAGATGTTACATGTCTAAGGCTTGGTGGATCCAAGATGACTTGCTATGGAGCAAGTAGTTCATGTAACTTGAATATCAGATTTCATTGATGGATCAGTGTATCTTGTGGGAGTTCTGAAGAAGGGTGAGATCAATCAAAAAGTGGCATTTGGTTGGTTCCATATTTGAATTCAAGAAGGATGAGGAAATCAAAAGTGGCATTTGGTTGTTCTCATATGTGGATTCGAGAAATCAAGATAATCAAATAGTGGCATTTGATTACTCTTAAAGAGTGTCTTGGAATAAATTACTCTTGGGCATAAGGGGAGTTTGTTGAAGACGTGAGGAGGTTCTGGTTCTGGTCTATCTTGGAGCTTGTGGTAGAAGTTCTAAGTTGATGATGGAAGATTACCTTTCTTTTGGTGGATGAGAGTTTATTTCTCTCTATGGTTATCTGAAGTTCTTGTTGATCAAGCTAGTGGTGCAGTGTTGTTTGAAGATCTTCAGTTGGATTACTATGCAGATAGTAAGTCCAGTGGTGGAGCATATCTAGAACCATATCGGTTGGTGTCTATAATATGTGAAGGATGTCCTAACTGATGTTAGAACATCTTCTGGGTTGGTTTTCCTTGGAGTAGGATTCTTAGTTCACATCTTGTCTACGAGGTATTTATCTTGTCGTACAAGAGAATGATGGGTAAAGGACTGTCTTGGAAGTCTGATGTGAATGTGACATGCTAGAAGTGGATCAGGTTGGTGCTTGTGGAGTAAATGGGCTAAGGATTTCTGGAGCATGTGTTTGATGTCCTTCTAGTGTGAAGAACATCTGGGCGAGCTAGCAAACTAAGGGGCTCTGTATGTCTCTTTGAGGAATGTGAAGTATTCCAGATTCAATTGGGTTGTATCTCAGAGAACAAGGAGATATATACCTGAGAATTCATGAGAAATTCGTGTGGTGTATAGATGGTTTCTGGACGAGAGGGATTAATGGTGTTTTGGTCTCAATCCAAGAGTTTGTTGATTGTGGTACAAGGATGTGTTCCTGGTACTCTCACTATAAGATCATGAAGTTGTCATGGGATATCATGTAATGATTTTGGGTGTTTTTGGCTGAAGAAGCATCTGTTGAGAAAGATATGGGGAGAACTTCTGTCTGTTAAATGTATTGGTGTGGTACATGGATTGCTTGAGGGTCAAGCATTAGGTGAATGAGTTCAGCAGGTGTGTTGAATAGAGGGTGCGCTCTTGAAGACATGAAGATGCATCTTATGTTTTCCATTCATTTAGGGTGTTCTTCTGGCAAAGGAGTACTGGTTATCTACGACAGGGGGGAGTTAGACTTCGGTTGTGGATATATGGCTGCAGTGGTGCAGATTGGTTATCAAGATTGTTTGTGGTTTCAAGCAGTTTGTGATAGATTGCCTCAGGTGAGGTTGATATGTCAGACGAGATGTCGTGACATTGCTCTACTGGTATAAGTTCTAGGCGAACTTATTAGGTTGTTCTGATTCTGTCATTGGGTGTCAATGGATTGAATAAGGAGGAATACAAGTATCTTGAGAGTTGGTGCTACTAACTGAGAGATGTTTGAAGAAATGTCTTAACATCTTGGTCAGTTATTCTTGGTCTTCTAATTATTCTTGGGGCCTGTTGAAAGGAAATGTGGCTACACTTCAGGTGGACTAAACAAGGCGTCAAAAAATTAATTAGGACATGTGGGTGCGTCTTAATTTTCTTATTTGGAAGGTGAAGCGAGTGTGGTGTTAAACATGTGTCTTAAGACATGTACATTCCTTGGACGTTTCTTCTTGAATGAAGAAACAGTCAAAAGAGTTTTGGCCGGTGCAAATTTTTCTTTGGAAGTTTCATTCCTCTTTTAATGTTCGTCTTGAATTGACTTGCATTATTTTTAGTGGTTCGTTACATCCTATGGAAGTGGCTCGGATATATAAAGGGTTTTTTTTTGCTTCTTTGTATCTCAGATTGTTCTTTTGTTGTACTGAGTATTCATGAGAATTATCAGTTTTTGGGTGTGTTCCAGCAGGGTTTGGTTATGTCTTGGACATGTTTGTCAATTTTTGGCTAAAAATGGGGAGAAAAATATATGTTCGTCTTGAATTTCTGGTTCCTTATATGTTCTAAATTCTTCCTTGTGTCCTATGATCTGAGTTATGAACACAGTCGTGTCCTGTGTTCTGAGTTACTCGGAGTAGTAGTCTGCTTCCTCATGAGAAGAGTGTAAGCTGCCGACTGAAATGACTTCGGGACTTTCTACCCTATAAGGAGCATCCTGGGTTTATTGTGCAAAAGGGGTTTTAGCCAAAATTTGTCAAAAGGGGGAGATTGAAGACTTTAAATATTTGAACAAATTTTGGTAAAATAGGTTGCTGCACAAAATGTTCCAACAACAAAGAGGAATCCTGCTAAAAGAAGACATGTCAGATAAGATGTCCCAACACGATGTTAGGACATCGTGTCTATTACTAACAGCAGGATGTTTACAGATCAGTTGTAAGATTTAAGGAGCAACCAGAACGTGGATCAAGGAATCAGCCAAAAGAAAGTTGAAAGCCCAACTCAGCAGAAGGCTATAAAAGAAGACCAAGACCTAGGCAGAAGAGAGAGAGGATGACATAGACTTATGAATCCTATTTTGTAAAGTAGGGTTTAGATTTTGAGAGTCGTAGGTTTCTCTTGTAAGTCTCCCTCTGTATTGATTTGATACATTGTGGTAGACATTGGTACTTGTACAGATTCATAAATCTGTAGGTAACGAATCGTGTATTGTTCTTGGATGAAGCTTTGAAGCAAATCCAAGTTAACTTGTTAGTCAAGAATGCTTGACTGAACTTTATATTGGAAGGGGTGTCTTTCAATAGGGATGATACAGTTATGGTGCAGTAACTGTTAGATAATCACACGTTGTGATTTAGGAAGTGAGATGGGTTTCTCTTATTAATTAGATGTGACTTCTAATGATAAAGTCTTCATTGGGTAGTGATAGGTAAACATGGGTGTTTACTGTAAACTTGAGGTTGTTTACATAAAACTATACTATTGATAGTGGATTCTTCTTCCTGGATTGGTATCCCCCAGATGTAGGTGAGTTGTACCGAACTGAGTCATCATATTCTGTGTTGTTTATCATTCTGGAATTTACAGTTCAATATTGATTAACATGCCGGAACAGATGTCGAAACATCTGTGTATCTGCAGTTACTGATAGTTTGGATATCAGTTTGCAGTTATGTTCTTTGTTTAATAATTATGTAGAACAATGTCTTGACATGTGTTAGGACATCTGTTGTCTGTTATGTCTTGTTTCAACTAATGTCGAATATAAGAAATGGCTATGGCATAACAGGTATAGACACCTAAACTTCAGAGGTCTAGGTTTTCTCAACTAGAAGAAGATGGTGTATAGCTTACCTCAAGTGAGAGAACTAAGTCAAGTGTGTATGAGGAATGCTGCAAAGTAAAACAGACTAAGAAAGCATTCAAACATGACTTGCCCATGAAGTTGAGAGAAAAGTTGGAGCTTGTTTTCTTTAATGTGTGTGGACCTTTTGATGTAAGGCCGAATGGAAGTAACTTCTATTTCCTAGCCTTCATAGATGAATTCATATATATATATATATATATATATATATATATATATATATATATATGTGTGTGTGTGTGTGTGTGTGTGTGTGTGTGTGTGTGTGTGTGTGTGCGTGCGTGTGTGTGTGTGTGTATGGATTTACCTTATTGAAAAGAAAACGAGGTATTCACATAGTTGTAGAAGTTTAAATTGCATGTCGAGAAGCAAATTAGATGCAAGTTAAAGAAATTGAGAACTAATGGTGGTGGTGGTGAATACACCTCAAGAGAATTTGCAAGATTTTATAATGAGGAAGGTAATAAAGCATGAGGTCATTGCAGCCTATACACCTTAGCATAATAGTACATCTGAGAGAAGAAATAAAAGTATACTGAACATGGCTAGAAGCATGTTGAAGGCTTAAGAAGTGCCAAAAATATTTTGGGGTGAAGCAGCTTCGACAATAATATACATTCTAAATAGATGTCCAACCAAGAAGATAATCAAGAAGACACCTTGTGAGGGTTGGACAAGACAGAAGCCAAATGTTAGTCATCTTAGAGTCTGATGATCAATGTGCTTCAGAAATGTACCTGGACAATTGAGGAAGAAAACTAGATGACAAAATTCAGGTTGTGGTACTTATATGTTATCATTCGACTGGTGCATACAAACTATATTCACCAAATGATGATAAACTTGTGATCAGTCAAGATGTTCTAATAGATGAAAGCAAAGGGTGGGATTGGAGTTAAGGGTCAAATCGACATGAGCAAGAAACATTCATAGTAGTGCTTGATGAAGACCAACAGGCTGAAGTCTAAACCAATCAAAACAAATAACCACCTGAGAAAAATGTTAGGAGATCGACTAGAAGAAAAACTGATTCGACAAGGCTAGCTGGATATGAGAAATTTCTAAATCAAGTAGTTGATGCAGATGGTTACTTAATAGAAGAAGTAATGATGATGTATGAATAAGAACCAATTGACTTATATTAAACCATAAATAATTTGAATTGGTTAGAAGCCATGCAAGAAGAACTCAGGGCAGTCGTGAAGAACAAGGTCTACAAACTTGTTGAAAAAGAAATCAAGAAGCCAATTGATGTGAAGTGGGTCTAAAAGTTGATGCTAATGCCAAATGGTTATATTTCTAAGCACAAAGTAAGACTGGTGGCAAAAGGTTGTCTGCAAAAACTGGTATTGATTTCAACAAAGTTTATGCACCTGTGGAAAGGATGGAAACCATCATAATTGTTGTGGCGACTGCAACATACAAAGGATGGAAGATACATCAACTAGATGTAAAGTTAGCATTTCTGAATGGATCATTGAAAGAAGAGGTCTATGTTAGTTAACCACCAGGATTCAAAATCAAAGGGAAGGAGTAAAAAACATACAGATTAAGGAAGGCTCTCTATGGTTTGAAGCAAGACCCAAGAGCTTAGAATAAGAGAATGATAGATTCGTAATCAATGTAGGCTTCTAAAAATGTGTCTCAGAACATGAAGTGTATGTCAAAAATGCAAGCAGGATTAGTCGAGTTATCATATGCTTGTATGTAGATGATTGTTAAGTGCAAATTTTGACTTAAATTGAACCATCTTTCTTGGCACTTTTCAACTCAATTCTCATGTTTTCATAGATTTAATTCATGTTCTAGTGTGATTCTTCAATTATTGTGAAAATACCTTTGGTACTTGTAATTTGTGTGTTATTGTGCAGAAAAAGGCATTAAGTCATCAAAGAAGTAAGACACAAGAAAAGAGATGCAAGTTACCAAAGGAAATGAGGGAAATGAAGAAACTTCATAAAGTTCGCTTGCGAACTTTCTAGCGAATGTTCGCTTTGCAAACTTTCCAGCGAATACTCCCAGACATGGCAGTAAGAAATTGCAAACTTTCCAGCGAATGTTCGCTTTGCGAATAAAAGTTCGCATTGCGAACTTATGCAGAATCGCAGAGGCGGTTTAACTGTGCAGAGGCACTTCAGGTGCCTAAAAGTGACTTCGCTAGGCGAATAAAAGTTCGCAGTGCGAACTTGACAGATTTTAAGTGATTTATATAAGTACTTTTCATCATTTTTTAGACATAACTTGTACTTTTCACATCAGAACTTTATCTCTCTTCAATTCCAAATATATTCTAGTGAGAGAAACTCAAACCCTAAGAGGGAGAAGGTAAGGTCTTTGATATCTTGTTGGGGTTTGGATGTAATCTTTTGATACTTTATGTATTTCATCTAATATATGTTTGTGGACTAGTTTTGATTCTCTATTGTTGGTTGTCTTTGATTGTTTATTTGTGGGTCTTGACAAAACCTTTTTCAAATCTTTGGTCTTAGATTTTCATCTATCAATGAGCAAACTTTTGACATGGTTTTGTGAGTTGATATTCATTTGCATATTAGATTTTTAGCATTGTGTTGATTGTTAGTTTGAATAGCTTCTAGTAATTAATGCAATAAAGACCGCGATAACGCTTGACGAACGGTATTGCGAGGATGCGTGATTATAGTGAGGAAGAACGATGTTCACATACATTTGGCAAATTAGATGAATACATGTAAAAAGGGTTAATCATATGTACGTATTCTAATTATAGCTTTGTATATGAATTACTCATTAGTTTGATATGGATGTTATAGTAATATCTGTTGGGTCTAGATGCCAGAAATGGATGTAGGCTTAACATTCATGTAGGTTTTAAATATTTTGTATTGATTGGTAATGTGCGAGAGCAATTATTGATCGATATAAAATCACTCACAACATGCGGGGACCGAGAGGATATTTATGTCATGAGTGATACGTGATGATATTAGACGAACAAGTGATTTATGTATAAAATGATCTGAAGAATGCATGTGTTATCAATTGATGAGATCCAATCCCAACAAGGCTCCGTTTATAATTCAGTCTTTACTTTATATTTTCAGTCTTTATATTTTATGCCTTTAATTTTGGTGCCTTAAATCTTTTAAACCAAAAATTTTGCACCACAAGCTTAGAAATGTAGAGACCGTTAAACGACATTCTTTCTCTCACCGATCCCTGTGGAGACGACAAAACTGGGTACTTAATTAATTTTTGCTTGCTGCTTTACCGCTCCAACAAAATGGTGCCATTACCGGGGATTGGTGTTTAGATATTGAATCGCATTGCGATAGTTTCAATATTTTTGAGCTTTGTACATTTGTTTATATTGTATATATTTGTTTTCTTTTATGTTTTCTCTAGTGTGACTAGGAATGATGAGACCTCCTTCTAGATTGGTTGATATTTGTATAAAAGTATTCAATGAAGCTTCGACCGAGTCTGGATGGTGAGCATTGAATGTATGCTAAATTGTACCGCTTTATAAAATGTTAGAATGATTTAAGAATTTTGTTCTTTGTGCAAGTGTGTATTCTTGTTTCTTGTTGCAACTTATTTGAATGATGGTTTCACTTAGGTCCAAAAGCCACAAATTGTGAGAAACCTTCATTGTTTACTATATGCTAGGATGACTGATAACTTTGTTTAATTCGTTTGATTCATGCTTTATTTGTTGATTATTGTGATTTTGAGGAAGCATTAGAAATGATCAAGGCATTTGTTTATATTTGAGCACAACCGTATCCAAAAGTATCTTACCCGTGAGTAGTGAGAATTCGTTAACCCCTTTGAGCCTAAACAATTTAGATCTCATTTTAGTAATGAACTTGGTTTATGTACATAATTTGAAAGTATAGTTCATCATTGAATTTTGTGAGGTTCTAAAAATTTCTTCTTGAACCTTTGAACATTGTTTTAATTTGATTTCCTTGCCATAAAAAGCAAGGAACATTCACTTGAGGTTTGGTTGAATTCAAGTTAGGGAGAATGAAAAAGAAGAATGGTAGGTTGCTATAAAATTTTGAAAAATTTCAAACAAGCACGAAAAGAAAAAGTGTGAATATGAATGTGAAAAAAAAAAGAAAAAGAATGCTTGTTTGAATAAGAAAAATAGAGAATGAAATAGTTGTGCATAAGGAAGCTTGAGAAGGCTTGTGATAGAGAAATGAAAGTGGTGAATGAAGTTGAGGTGTGTAAATACCTTGTATAGTGAATGTTCTTTTGCATCGGAAATTTCGATTCAATGGCCTTTAGAAATGTCCCGTTATTGTTAACCCGGTCAAGCTACAACCCTTAAAGCCCTTAGCGATCTTTTTGCTTCCATGTTTTCATTTTTTGATTGTTAGATGGATGTATGAATTAGATTGTTATTAGCATTGCTTGTCAAGTGAGTGAAATTGCCCCGCGGTTGCAAACGCGTTAATTTCTTCATTCTTATTATGAAGAGGAGTGTTAGAGTGATTCAAGATGAAAATTTAGTTGTTATTTGAAACATTATATGATATTTGTTTAAGAACTTAATTCTTTGTCATTTTTCGATTCTATTGAGTGGTGAACGTTGCTTGTGCGTATTTTCATGCTTGACCAAATCCTCTTATTTGAGAAAATTTCTCTTGTTTGAAGTTGAACCGTTAATATTTTCTTGGTTGAATCTTATGCTTGAGAAAATCCTCTTGTTTTCATGAGGGGCATACTTTGCTTGAGGACAAGCAAAAATCTAGTTGGGGATTGTTTGTTAAGTGCAAATTTTGACTTAAATTGAACCATCTTTCTTGGCACTTTTCAACTCAATTCTCATGTTTTCATATATTTAATTCATGTTCTAGTGTGATTCTTCAATTATTGTGAAAATACCTTTGGTACTTGTAATTTGTGTGTTATTGTGCAGAAAAAGGCATTAAGTCATCAAAGAAGTAAGACACAAGAAAAGAAATGCAAGTTGCCAAAGGAAATGAAGAAACTTCAGAAAGTTCGCTATGCGAACTTTCCAGCGAATGTCCGCTTTGCGAACTTTCCAGTGAATACTCCCAGATTTGGGCAGTAAGAAAAGGCACCAAAGTTCACATTGCAAACTTTCCAGCGAATGTTCGCTTTGCGAATAAAAGTTTGCATTGCGAACTTATGCAGAATCGCAGAGGCGGTTTAACTGTGCAGAGGCACTTCAGGTGCCTAAAAGTGACTTCGTTAGGCGAATAAAAGTTTGCAGTGCGAACTTGACAGATTTTAAGTGATTTATATAAGTATTTTTCATCATTTTTTAGACATAACTTGTACTTTTCACATCAGAACTTTATCTCTCTTCAATTCCAAATATATTCTAGTGAGAGAAACTCAAACCCTAAGAGGGAGAAGGTAAGATCTTTGATCTCTTGTTGGGGTTTGGATGTAGTCTTTTGATACCTTATGTATTTCATCTAATATATGTTTGTGGACTAGTTTTGATTCTCTATTGTTGGTTGTCTTTGATTATTTATTTATGGGTCTTGACAAAGCCTTTTTCAAATCTTTGGTCTTAGATTTTCATCTATCAATGAGAAAACTTTTGACATGGTATTGTGAGTTAATATTCATTTGCATCTTAGATTTTTAGCATTGTGTTGATTGTTAGTTTGAATAGCTTCTAGTAATTAATGCAATAAAGACCGCGATAACACTTGAAGAATGGTATTGCGAGGATGCGTGATTATAGTGAGGAAGAACGATGTTCATATACATTTGGCAAATTAGATGAATACATGCAAAAAGGGTTAATCATATGTACGCATTCTGATTATAGCTTTATATATGAATTACTCATTAGTTTGATATGGATGTTATAGTAATATTTGTTGGGCCTAGATGCTAGAAATGGATGTAGGCTTAACATTCATGTAGGTTTTAAATATTTTGTATTGATTGGTAATGTGCGAGAGCAATTATTGATCGATATAAAATCACTCACAACATGCGGGGACCGAGAGGATATGTATGTCGTGAGTGATACATGATGATATTAGACGAACAAGTGATTTATGTATAAAATGATCTGAAGAATGCATGTGTTATCAATTGATGAGATCCAATCCCAACAAGGCTCCGTTTATAATTCAGTCTTTACTTTATATTTTCAGTCTTTATATTTTATGCCTTTAATTTTGGTGCCTTAAATCTTTTAAACCAAAACTTTTGCACCACAAGCTTAGAAATGTAGAGACCGTTGAACGACATTCTTTCTCACACCGATCCCTGTGGAGACGACAAAACTGGGTACTTAATTAATTTTTCCTTGCTGCTTTACCGCTCCAACAAAATGGCGCCGTTGCCGGGGATTGGTGTTTGGATATTGAATCGCATTGTGATAGTTTCTATATTTTTGAGCTTTGTACATTTGTTTATATTGTATATATTTGTTTTCTTTTATGTTTTCTCTAGTGTGACTAGGGATGGTGAGAACTCCTTCTAGATTGGTTGCTATTTGTATAAAAGTATTCAATGAAGCTTCGACCGAGTCTGGATGGTGAGCATTGAATGTATGCTAAATTGTACCGCTTTATAGAATGTTAGAATGATTTAAGAATTCTGTTCTTTGTGCAAGTGTGTATTCTTGTTTCTTTTTGCAACTTGTTTGAATGCTGGTTTCACTTAGGTCCAAAAGCCACAAATTGTGAGAAACCTCCATTGTTTACTATATGCTAGGATGACTGATAACTTTGTTTAATTCGTTTGATTCATGCTTTATTTGTTGATTATTGTGATTTTGTGGAAGCATTAGAAATGATCAAGGCATTTGTTTATATTTGAGCACAACCGTATACAAAAGTATCTTACCCGTGAGTAGTGAGAATTCGTTAACCCCTTTGAGCCTAAACTGTTTAGATCTCATTTTAGTAATGAACTTGGTTTATGTACATAATTTGAAAGTATAGTTCATCATTGAATTTTGTGAGGTTCTAAAAATACTTTGTACATTCATGTAGGTTTTTCTTGTGAGGTTCTAAAAATACTTTGTATATTCTTTCTCGCACCGATCCCTGTGGAAACGACAAAACTGGGTACTTAATTAATTTTTGCTTGTTGCTTTACCGCTCCAACAATTATTTGTTGATTACATGTACAGATGAATCATAAATAAAATAAGTCATGTCAAAACTGATGCATGAGTTTGAAATGTACGACCTAGAGATTTTGTCATATTTCTTAGGGATGGAGTTTAAAGGCACAACTGAATGAGTGTTTCTACACCAGACAAAGTATACTCGAGGCATCTTGAAAAGGTTCATAATGAGCAACTATAATATAGCTGCAGTTCCATTAAAAACTTGAACAGAGTTGAAGAAGGATACAAATGATGAGTTTGTAAGCGCGACATTTAACAAACAAATCATTGGATTCTTGAGGTATCTTTGCAATACCTTCCAGAAATTTGTCAAAGTGTCGAGTTGTTAAGCAGATTTATGGACAAGCCGCGTGAGTGTCATGTCTCTGCTGCAAAGAAGGTATTGAGATACATAAAAGGTACAATTGATCATGGTGTGGTAATGTCAAGGCAAAAGAATACCAACACAAATACAAAGGTATATGGCTACACTGATTCAGATTTTAGTGGAGATAAAGACAAGAAGAAGAGTAATGTAGGCTACATATTCATGATCGAAGGCTCTCCAATCTCTTGGAGCTCAAGGAAGTAAAACATTGTCGCTTTGTCATCTTGTGAAGTTGAGTATGTGGATGCGTCATATGCAGCATCTCAAGCAACATGGATAGAGATGTTTCTCGAAGAGTTCAAGATAATGGATTCTACAAAAATGAAGTTGTTTTTCGATAACAAGTTAGTTATCGACTTGGTGAATCATCTGGTGTGTCATGGTCGGAGTAAGCACACAAAGAGGAGGTATCATTTTCTGAGGGATCAAGTAAACATAGAAAATCTTGAACTTGAGCTTTGCAAGATAGAATGACAACTAGCTGACATACTCTCCAAACCTTTGAAGAAAGTCATGTTCGATGAGTTGAAGAGAAGCATTGGGATTAAAAGTACGGATAACATAAATTAGGTGGTGTGCTAGAAGTTGTAATTCAATATTTTGTAGAAAGCTAGTATTCTAATGTGTCGAAGTATTAGAAGTTGTAATTGAATATAACTGAATAAAAATTTAGCCTTATAATAAGTTTTACGTCACCATGTTCATATTTTGAAATATGATTTACATTTGTAAAACATGATATATGTTTTGCACTCTCAAGAAGAAGAAGAATATATATATATATATATATATATATATATATATATATAGAGAGAGAGAGAGAGAGAGAGAGAGAGAGAGAGAGAGAGAGAGAGAGAGAGAGAGAAACTATATGTGAAAAGGGAATTTTATTAAAGTGAAAGCTTTTTCTTTGTTTTGATTTACACTATTACCTATATATATAGGCAACCTAAAACAAACAAGCTTACAAGCTGCAGCATTCAAATCAATCGAATGCATGTATATGGCAACTGCATGTTGTATTCGACTCTGTCGAGTACAACTAACTTCTACTAAACTCACTACTTCAACTAGGTCAAACACACCTATTTCGAATACAGTCTTTGCTACAAAATAATTAATTACTCCTAGTGGTTGAATGGCATAGATCTCTTTTCCTAGTGATCCATTTAGAAATGCTGACTTTACAACTAGTTGATGTATCTTCCACCCTTTATATGTTGTAGTTGACACAATAATCCTGGTGGTTTTTAGCCTTACCACAGGAGCATAGACTTCGTCGAAGTCGATACCAGGTTTTTGCAAAAATCCTCTTGCCATCAGTCTTTCCTTATGCTTGGCAATTTCACCATTTGTTCTTATAACTTCAACTTGTAGACTCACTTCACATCATTTGTCCTTTTGATTGAATTTTATACAAGCTTCTAAGTCATGTTCTTCTCGATTGCTCTGAGTTCGTCTTGCATGGATGCCAACCAATTTGAATCTTTCATAGCTTGATCCAAATCAATTGGTTTTTATTCAACCATCATCATCACTTCTTCTATGAAGTCACCATCTGCATGGATTGCTTGATCTGGAAATATCTCATATCCAACTATCCTTGTCGACTCAGTTATTGTTCTAGTATATTTGCTAACATTTTCTAAGGTGGTTCTTCATTTCGATTGATTATGACTTCAGTTTACTGGTCTTCTTCAAGCATAATTTCGAATGTATCTTGTTCATGTCGAATTTACCCCTGATTCCAATTACACCCTTTGATTTTGTCCACCAGAACTTCCCTTCTAATAATTTGTTTATCATCATTTGGTGAATATAACTTGTATGCACCAGTCAAATGATAACCTATGAGCACGTTAGCTTGACTTTGATCATCTAACTTCTTCCTCAATTTCTCAGGTACATGTGTGAAACACATTGATCCAAATAATATAAGATGACTAACATTTGGCTTCAATCATGTCCAAGCCTCGTAAGGTGGCTTCTCGACTATATTCTTGGTTCGACATCTGTTTAGAATGTATAATGTTGTCGAAGATGTTTCACCCTAACATCTCTTTAGAATTTCTTTATATTTCCACATACTCCTGGTCATGTTCAGTATAAATCTATTTCTCCTCTCATCTATACCATTACAATGAGGTGTATGTTGGAATTAACCCAAAACTTTGAGAATTCCGAATCAATATTGATGAACAAGATTCAATCAACCTGATTGAAATCCCTTGTTCTTCACTCTTGACTCAAGTGAAACAATCACACCTTGATTGCAAGAATGATTCTACGCAATAATTGTTAATGGAAGAAGAATGAATAAGAAAGAAGATTAGGGTTTGACAAAATAGGGGAAGAGGAAATGATTTCTACAGAGTAACTCTTTGCTCTCAAACTGAGAAAATATTATTCAACTGTGCAACTGCACTTTCTGTTGTGTGTTACAATATTATTCTCTATTCTTCTTACTCAAAATAGGGGTTACTCCCTCTATTTATAATTGATCTACCTTGCTCAACAAGGTAAAGCCCAAAATTACAAAAGTCCAAAATTTCTATTTTGGTTTAAGTCGAAATCATGTGTCAAGCAACCTGCTTCGATACTTCGACATCTAACACAAATCGACACACACACTAGGTTAATTTTGACACATCCTTGTTTCTGTCGAGCTACACTTTCTTAGACACAAGGAATTATAATCTCAACACACCACCTAATTCATTGTGTCTAAGCTATATATATTCATCATAGACCTTAGCTTTTTTGACACTTCGACTTACACTTCTTTCGTTATGATATCTGCAATATGATTCTCAGTTCTGCAGTGTTCCAGGTTCATCTTCCCTTCTGCTACTTGCCCATGAAGATAGTGGAACCTCATTTTGATGTGTTTGCTTCGTCCATGTGCTATCAAATTTTTCTCCAGATTAATAGATGACTTTATGTCGATCTTTATGGTAATTACTCCACGACTCTTTGCTGTAATCTCTTCGATCAAGTTCACCATCCACTTTGCTTGACATGCACAGAGAGAAGCAGCTATGTATTCTACTTTGCACGACGACAATGCTACTACTGACCCCTTTCTCGAACTCTAAGTAACTGGTGCACCACCTAGCATAAACACATAGCCAACAGTGTATTTTCTATCCTCAGCATCACTACACCAAATTGAGTCAGTGTATCCCACTAACTTGCATTCTTTTCCTTCATCAACTGCAGGAAATAAAATTCCATAGTCGAGAGTTCCTTTCAGATACCTTAGTATCCTCTTCGTTGCTGCTATGTGCGATACCTTTGGATTCTACATGAATCTAGTTACCATACCTACACTGTATGCTAAGTCAGGCCTTGTGTGACAAATGTATCTTAGTGACCCAATAAATCTTCTATATTGGGTTGGGTCGACATCACCTTCATCTGAGTCTTTTGACAGTTGCAGTCTTGGCTTAGCTGGAGTCGAAGTTGGGTTGCAATCTTGCATCTTAAATCTCATGAGTATTTCACCTGCATATCTTCTTTGATGCATCATCAAACCTCTACTTCTCTTGTAGAATTTGATACCGAGGAAGTATGAGAGATTTCCCAAGTCCGACATTTCAAACTCCTCACTTAGGTCATGTTTGAAGTCTTCGATCTCTTTCTCGCAACTTCCTATTATCAACAGGTCATCGACATAGAGACATATTATAAACAATTCACTATTGCTTCTCCTTACATATACATCATTCTCAGTTGTGCACTTCACAAATTTCTTCTCCCTTAGAAAGTTATCTATCTTCTTATTCCAAGCTCTTGGAGCTTGCTTAAGTCCATACAGAGCTTTATGCAACATGTACACCTTTCTTTCTTCGCCATGTTTCACAAACCCAGCTAGTTGTGTGACATAAACTTCTTCATCTAAGGGGCCATTCAGGAATACAAATTTCACATCCATTTGACATACCTTCCAATTGTTCATGTTTGCTAGACCAATAACCAACCTGATTATTTCGATCCTAGCAACGGGTGCAAAAACTTCGTTAAAGTCGATTCCTTCTTTCTGAAGAAATCTTTTGCTACAAGTCTTGCCTTGTGTCGAGATACTTCTCATTTGGGATTCAACTTCACCTTGTATACCCACTTCACATCAATTGCCTTCTTGTCTTGAGTCAATTCGACAAGTGACCAAGTGTTGTTGACTTCGATGGACTTCAGTTCCTCATTCATTGCTTTCACCCACTTTGAATCTTTCAATGCCTCAGCTGCATTGACTAGTTCGACATCTGCATAGAAAGCATAGTGTACCATATCACCTTCTTCATTGACCTCATCATCTGATGTAATCACACATTCTTGCAACCTTGCAGGCATTTGTCTTGTTCGTTGAGGTCTGCTTGGGCCAGTTTCACCTCTGACTTCTTCTTGTCGAACTTCTCTTTCGACTTCACTAGCTGGTTCTTCACATAAGATTCTCACTGAATCCTTCTTAACATTCTCAGTCCAATCCAATTCTTTAAGCTCATCTATGATCACATCTCTGCTTATCACAACTTGCTTGTTCACTAGGTCGAACAACTTGTATCCTTCAATCGAATGATATCCTATTAGGATCATTTGACTCGACTCGTCATCAAGCTTTCTTCTTAACTGATCTGGCACATGTCTATGTGCTATAGATCCAAACACCTTTAAATGACTTAGGCTAGGCTTGACACCAGACCAACATTCTTCTAGCGTGATTCCTTCTAGCTTCTTTGTCGGACATTTATTCAAGATGTATGTTGCAGCCAACACAACTTCTCATATAATTCTTTGGGTAGATGCTTGCCTTTCAACATACTTCTCACCATATTCATGATGGTTCTATTCTTCCTTTCTACAGTTCCATTCTGTTGTGGAGTGTAGAGTGGCACCATCTCATGCACAATCCCTTCTTTCTCACATAATGCATTGAAATCTTTCGACACGTACTCTCCACCACTATCAGTCCTCAAAATCTTTAGCTTTAGACCACTTTGTCTTTCGACCATAGATTTAAATTTGGCAAATACATCGATCACTTCACTTTTCTTCTTTATCAGGTAAGTCCATAGTTTTCGACTGAAATCATCTATGAACGTGACAAAGTATCTGTTACCTCTAATTGAATCCACCTGGATAGAACCATATACATGAGAGTATATGACTTCAAGAATCGCCTTCGACTTGCTTCCTACATCCTTGCTGAAGCTGTTCTAGTGTTGCTTCGCCTGAACACATTCTTTAAACACTTCACTTGTAATGTCCATTTCTGGTAATCTTGAAACCATATTTCTTCTCTTCAAATCTCTGATGTCTTTGAAATTGAGATGTCTGTCAGGTGCAGATTTGACCTAAAAATGACATATCTTTCTTTGCATTTTTTCCACTATTTTCTCATGTTTTCATTGGTTTTTATCCATGATTGTTGTTGTTCTTCTAACCTTGAGAATATACCTTTGGTGCTTGTAATATGTGTGCTATTGTGCAGTATAAGGCATGAAATGATCAAAAGTGTAAGACACAAGAAATGGTGCAAGCTATCAAAGAAATGAGGAATGCATCAGTTGGTTCGCTTTGCGAATGGGAAGGCGAGTGCCAGCGAAGGTTCGCTTTGTGAACTCTGGTGAAGGTCCCAGCGAATGGTCCCAGAATTGGACAGAGGAAAAAGGAGCTAAAGTTCGCTTTGCGAACTTGAAAGCGAGTGTTCGCTTTGCGAACAAATCCTTCACAGTGCGAAGTAGCGATAATTTCTGGGGCGGTTTAACTGTTCAGAGGCACTTGAAGTGCCATTTTTCACCATTCGCTGTGCGAATGAATGGTTCGCAGTGCGAACGTGCGAATTCCTGAATTGTATAAATAGGATTTTCACACTTTTTAGGTTGATGTTTTTAGTTTTGGAGAGTGAGAACTTGTAGTTTTCAGCAAAGAACATTACATTTCTTCATTTCCAAGGGAGAAAAGGTAAGAGCTTTGATTTCTTGTTGGAGAGGGATGTAATCTTTTGATAATTTATGTATTTCATCTAATGTATGTTTGTGGATTGAATTCTGATTTTCTATTGTTGTTGTCTTTGATTGATTATTTGTGGTCTTGACAAAACCTTTACAAATCTTTGGTCTTAGATTTTCTTCTATCAATGAGCAAGCTTTTGACATGGTTTTGTGAGTTGATATTCATTTTATCTTTTGTTGTATTGTGTTGATTAAGTAGCATGGCTAGCATGAGTAGGATCGATACGGTATCGCGAGGATGCGTGATAATAGGGATGAAGAAGGATATTCACATTCATTGGACAAATTAGTTGAATACATGTAAAAAGGGTTAAGCGTGTGTACGTATTTTGATCTTGCTTAAATACGAAGAAATCATTTATTTGATATGGACGTTATAATAATATCTGTTAGGACTGAACTCTAGACATAGATTTAGGCCTAACACTTGCGTGAGTATCAGCTCTTAAAGCTCCGTGTTAGTTTTGTTGCGTGAGACATCACTGATAAGACAATACAGTTGGCCTCTCGACATTGCGTTAGACATAACCTCTGCTGTGAGTGATACGTGAGTATATTAGGCGAATGATTGATTTGTGTTTACTTGATTAGAAGAATGCACATGTTATCAATTGATGAGATTCAATTCCAATAAGGCTCCGTTTATAATTTAGTCTTTACTTTATATTTTCCGTCTTTACATTTTCCGCATTTGCTTTTGGTTCGCTTTAAACTAGAACTTTTGAATCATAAGCTTAGAAATATAGATACCGTTGAATGACATTCTTTCCCTCGCACTGATCCCTGCGGAGAATGATAAATTAGGTTACTTATATATTTTTGCTTGCTGCTATTCTAGCTTCAACAAAATGGCGCCGTTGCCGGGGATTGGTGTTTAGATATTGAATCGCATCGCATAGTTTCTATATTTTTAAGTTTTGTACATTTGTTAATATTATATGCATTTGTGTTCCTTTAATGTCTTCTCTAGTGTGATCAGGAATGATGAGAACTCCTTCTAGATTGGTTGCTTTGTGTATAAAAGCATTCAATGAAGCTTCTACCAAGTCTGGATGGATGCTTGAGCGTTGAAAGTATGCCTGGTAAATTGTGCCGCTTTATAGAATATTAGAATGATTTAAGAATTTTGTGCTTTGTGCAAATGTGTGTTCTTGTTTCATTTTGCAACTTGTTTGATTGCTTGTTTCACGTCCAAAAGCCAAAAATTGTGAGGAAACCTCCATTGTTTACTAAATGCTTGGATGACTGATAACTTTGTTAATTCGTTTGATTCATGCTTTATCTTTTGATTATTGTGATTTTGTGGAAGCATTAGAAATGATCAAGGCATTTGTTTATATTCAGAACAACTGTATCCAAAAGTATCTTACCCGTGAGTAGTGAGAATTTGTTAGCCCCTTTGAGCCTAAACAATTTAGAACTCATTTTAATGATGAACTTGGTTTATGTACATAATTTGAAAGTGTAGTTCATCATTGAATTTGTGAGTTTCTAAAAATTTCTTCTTGAACCTTTGAACATTGGTATAATTTAGTTTCATTGCCTTAAAAAGTAAGGTTCATTCACTTGAGGTTTGGTCGAATTCAAGTTGGGGAGAATGAAAAAGAAGATGGTAGGTTGCTTTCAACTTTTGAAAAATTTCAAACAAGCATGAAATGAAAAAGTGTAAATATGAATGTGAAAAACAAAAGGAAAAGAATGCTTTTTTGATGAGGAAAAATAGAGATGAAATAATTGTGCATAAGGAAGTTTGAGATGGTTGGTGGTAAAGGAATGAGAATGGTGAATGAAGTTGTAATGAGTAAATATCATTTATCGGCAATTTCGATTCAATGGCCTTTAGAAATGTCCCTTTGTTGTTAACCCGACCAAGCTACAACCTTTAAAGCCCTTAGTGATCTTTTTGCTTCCATATTTTCATGTTTGATTGTTAGATGTTGTATGAATTGAGTTGTTATTTGCATTGTTTGTCGGGTGAGTGAAATTTCCCCGCGGTTGCAAACGCGTCAATTTCTTCATTCTTATTTTGAAGAGGAGTGTTAGAGTGATTCAAGTATGAAAACTTAGTTGTTCTTTGAACCATTATGATATTTGTTTAAGAACTTAATTCTTGGTCATTGTTCGATTCTATTGAGTGGTGAACGTTGCTTGTGCGCATTTTCATGCTTTTTCGTATTTATCTTGTTTTGGTTGATTCTTATGCTTGAGCAAATCCTCTTGTTTTCATGAGGGGTGCTTTGCTTGAGGACAAGCAAAAATTTAGTTGGGGAGAGTTGTTAGGTGCAGATTTGACCTAAAAATGACATATCTTTCTTTGCATTTTTTCCACTATTTTCTCATGTTTACATTGGTTTTTATCCATGATTGTTGTTGTTCTTCTAACCTTGAGAATGTAACTTTGGTGCTTGTAATATGTGTGCTATTGTGCATTATAAGGCATGAAATGATCAAAAGTGTAAGACACAAGAAATGGTGCAAGCTGTCAAAGAAATGAGGAATGCATCAGTTGGTTCACTTTGCGAATGGGAAGGCGAGTGCCAGCGAAGGTTTGCTTTGCGAACTCTGGCGAAGGTCCCAGTGAATGGTCCCAGAATTGGACAGAGGAAAAAGGATCTAAAGTTCGCTTTGCGAACTTGAAAGCGAGTGTTCGCTTTGCAAACAAATCCTTCGCAGTGCGAAGTAGCGATAATTTCTGGGGCGGTTTAACTGTTCAGAGGCACTTGAAGTGCCATTTTTCACTATTCGCTGTGCGAATGAATGGTTCGCAGTGCGAACGTGCGAATTCCTGAATTGTATAAATAGGATTTTCACACTTTTTAAGTTGATGTTTTTAGTTTTGGATAGTGAAAACTTGTAGTTTTCAGCATAGAACATTACATTTCTTCATTTCCAAGGGAGAAAAGGTAAGAGCTTTGATTTCTTGTTGGAGAGGGATGTAATCTTTTGATACCTTATGTATTTCATCTAATGTATGTTTGTGGATTGAATTCTGATTTTCTATTGTTGTTGTCTTTGATTGATTATTTGTGGTCTTGACAAAACCTTTACAAATCTTTGGTCTTAGATTTTCTTCTATCAATGAGCAAGCTTTTGACATGGTTTTGTGTGTTGATATTCATTTTATCTTTTGTTGTATTGTGTTGATTAAGTAGCATGGCTAGCATGAGTAGGATCGATACGGTATCGCGAGGATGCGTGATAATAGGGATGAAGAAGGATATTCACATTCATTGGGTAAATTAGTTGAATACATGTAAAAAGGGTTAAGCGTGTGTACGTATTTTGAACTTGCTTAAATACGAAGAAATCATTTATTTGATATGGACGTTATAGTAATATCTGTTAGGACTGGACTCTAGACATAGATTTAGGTCTAACACTTGCGTGAGTATCAGCTTTTAAAGCTCTGTGTTGGTTTTGTTGCGTGAGACATCACTTATAAGACAATACAGTTGGCCTCTCGATGTTGCTTTAGACATAACCTCTGTTGTGAGTGATACGTGAGGATATTAGGTGAATGATTGATTTGTGTTTACTTAATTAGAAGAATGCATGTGTTATTAATTGATGAGATCCAATTCCAACAAAGCTTCGTTTATAATTCAGTCTTTACTTTATATTTTCCGTCTTTACATTTTCCGCATTTGCTTTTGGTTTGCTTTAAACCAGAACTTTTGAATCATAAGCTTAGAAATATAGATACCGTTGAATGGCATTCTTTCCCTCGCACTGATCCCTGTGGAGAACGATAAATTGGGTTACTTATATATTTTTGCTTGCTGCTATTCTAGCTTCAACAATGTCCAAGTCTATAACGCCATATCCATTCATCTCTGCTGGCTGCAGTTGCAAGGCATTCATGCTCAATCACATTAAGTTCAATCTTGAAGGTTCTATTTTGAGACATTGGTGCCTTCATGATTAACCTAGCACATGAGTCAAGAACTCTCATCATCTTGTCTTTGATCGACACCTTGTAGTTCTTTTTTATCAGCTGCCCTATGCTGAGCAAATTACTCTTCATGCCTAGTATGTACAATACATTGAAAATTACTAGACTCTTGCCATATTTCCTCATAATCAGAACATCACGAATACCTTCAGCTGCTAGAGTATTGTCATTTGCAAATTTCACCATGTTCTTCATTGAGGGCATTATGTTGACAAACCAATCTTTCCTACTAGTCATGTGTGATGAGCATCCTAAGTCCAAGTACCATTGGTCCTAGAATCTTTCTTCATCTCTTGTTGTGACCATCAACATCTCTTCTTCTTCATATTTCTCCAGCTTTGCATTTTCTTGATTCTTCTTCTTTTCTGGACAATCACTAAAATAATGACCATACTTCTGACAATTGTAACACTGAATGTGACTTTTGTCAGATTTTCGACCACCGCCTCTTCCTCTACCTGCAACACCACCTCTTTGGTTGCCTTGGTTCCAGGGTTTTCTTTGATTTGACCAGTTTCCTTCTTGCTGATATCGACCAGTCGAATTGTTGTAGCCTCCTCTGCCTTTGTTGTCATTCCAACTTTCTTTGCATTTCTTTTCTTTTGTTGATTGCGCCTGCAAAGCCACATTACTCTTCGACTTTTCTGCAGCTCTTTCAGCCATCCTTTGTTCATGAGATTCAAGAGTCCCTTAAAGCTCTTCCTTTGTCAATGTTGACAAATCTTTCGACTCTTCTATGGCTACTACCACGTGGTCGAATTTTGGAGCCAATGATCTCAAGATCTTTGCAACAACTGATCTTGATGTCAACACTTCTCCACATACTTTTATTTGATTCACCAATTTAGTATCCCTAGTGAAGAAATCAGTTATGCTTTCACTTTCTTCAATCTGAAGCAATTCATACGTCCTTTTGTGAGTTTGTAACCTCGCCTCTTTCACCTTCGATGTGCCTCCAAACGATTTCTCCAAGATTTTCCATGCTTCTTTTGCTGATTCTACATCACTAACCTTTTCAAAATTGTCTGGATCAACGCATTGATGAACTATAAAGAGAGCTTTATAATCTTTCTTCTGCAATTCTTTGTATGCAACATTTTCTTGATTCGTCACGTTTTCTACAAGCGGTGTTACTTCTTCCTTCATAAGATCCCAAAGATCTTGATAACAGAAAATCACTTTCATCTGCTTGCATCAATTCTCATAATTATTGTTCTTGAGAATCTGAAGACTCGCCGGAAAATGCTCGTTTGGATGATTCATTGTCATCGTAATTTTCTTTCCACGAATCGCTCAGCCAGTGCTCTAGATACCAGATGTTGGAATTAACCCAAAATTTTGAGAATTCTGAATCAATCTTGATGAACAAGATTTAATCAACCTGATCGAAATCCATTGTTCTTCACTTTTCACTCAAGTGAAACAATCACACCTTGATTGAAAGAATGATTTTGCACAACAATTGTTAATGAAAGAATAAAGAAAAAAGATTGAATATGGAAGACGATTAGGGTTTGACAAAATAGGAAAAAAGGAGATGATTTATGCAGAGTAACTCTCTATTCTCAAACTGAAAAAATATTATTCAACTGTGCAACTACACTTTCTGTTGTGTGTTACAATATTATTCTCTATTCTTCTTACTCAAAATATGGGTTACTCCCTCTATTTATAATTGAGCTACCTTGCTCCCTAAGGTAAAACCCAAAATTTCTATTTTGGTCTAAGTCAAAATCCTGTGTCAAGCAACCTACATCGCCACTTCGACATCTAACACAACTCGACACACACACTTGGCTAATTTCGACACATCATTGTTTCTGTCGAGTTACATTTACTTCGACATAAATAATTACAATCTCAACGGTGTATAAAATATAATGACCTCATGTTTTATACCTTTCTCATTACAAAATCTTACAAATTCTCTAGAGGTGTATTCGCAGCCGTTCGCAGTTTTTTTAAATTGGATCCACTTCAATCAAACACTATGTACTATCCTTTCAATTATTTTTCCCATCTCACTTTCTATTTACAGCCAATCAAACATTTAGAGATATTGTAAAAAGTGATGAGTTCTACTTTTCTTTTCTTTGTTTTCTGTCTTTTCTATTTCTCTTCTACATAATTCAAAATAAAATCACTCCTAATTTAATTTAATTTTAATTACAATTACAAAAATGGGTCCTCGTCCTCCTTTATAATTTGTCGGCAAAATTAAAATTATTCCATTATTGTCGGAAAGTAGAAAATTTTCCTTTTCCAATACGGATTAATAGAGACAGAAAGACAAAGATCCTGAAATAAAATGAAATTAAAATGATGCACTGGAGTTAGCTTTCTACATGAGCTTGGTCCCATTAAAGCATAAAGAAACATGACCAAAAATGTCCTTGTCATTTCAATCGATATAGAAAAAGCACACTAAAGCTTAAACCTGCAGAAGAAGGTATGGGCCAACATCAAACAACCTTTAAAAAACACAAAAAAGAAAGCACCTAGAAATAAATAAATTTGTATATAGTAATTTTGAATAAAGATGGAAAAGAGTTGGATAATAATGTATATATGTTAACGTGAAAGGGGGGCAAGTCTGATCACAACATCAAGATATGCAAAACCCTTAAAAGATGAACCCACTATTCATATTATTTCCTTTTTCATTCTTAATAATGGAATAGTACTTGCATTTTACTTTGCTTTCATTGGAAAAAGGACTCTCTTATGACCTCCCAACCTAATTATTTCACCACCATGAAATACTATACCTCAGGGTTTTTGTGGGGCCATGCAAAAGACATACAATATGATGATCATGGTATGAGAAAATATATTTAATGCAAGCCAATTTCTGTTAAGGAATAGACTTCATCTAGAAAAACAACAATGAGTCAATGTTCCAAAACTATAAAATAGATTTTTTTTTTTAAATATTGGTATTCGCAAGGGAGATTAATTCAAAAGATCAATTGCATCGTCTATTTATGGGATTCTATTTAAAATGAGAACAAAACTTTGTATGAATTTGACCTGACAAAAGAATTGTTTGTATTTAACACGAATCTGAGACATCGAAAAAAACACACTCTCAAGACATAATCATTCACCACTATCTCAAAGCATTCACCACTATCTCAAAACATTGAGTGTATGAATAGTCATAGTAACAAAATTCGTATCTATACGAATAAGTTTTAAATGACAGAAAAAATTCATTTTAATTCGGTTTGAGGTTTTTTCAATTATAAAATATGAAAAAAAAATTGTGTAACAAGGATATATACTAGTACCACCTCAAATCAGTCTCTTTTAAATCATTATGAATTTTATTATTTACTTTTCATAATTTAAAATATTAATTATATCATCAACACTTTGATATTTTCATTATACTTTATTATTTAAAATATTTAAATGTCTATTTAAAAATTTTCAAAATTATTTTACTTTATTATTTATTATTTATTACTATTTGATGTTTGGAAAATAAACTATTTTCATTAAAAAAAATTGATTGTCTTATAAATTAAATATTTTTTCATTAATAATTATATGTAACTTAACCGGTGACACTTGAACTAGCATACTCAATTCATTTAAATCTTTATTGAATTAAAAAAAGTATGGAAGAAAATATAAAACAAGAAAGACCATTTCAAAGGCACCTTGCTGGCCACTCAATGAAAAAACTATACACCTTTTAATGAAATTATATTCCCCAAAGCACTAACCTAACTTGATGGCCGTCCTAAGATTCTATTTCCATTGTGCCCATAAACTAGATAATGACTTCATTTCATGCTGATTTATGGACATGTGTAGTTTCACTTACTTTATAGTCACTAATTAAATAAACTCCTGAAAATATAATATTGGTTATCTTAATAAAGCTGATATCATTTTCACACACCAAAACACCAAACTCTGCTAGCTTCTTTTGGACAATTTTAGGAAAATAAATTAAGATTATTGTTATGGTAGGGTAGAGTAAGGCTAATAAGTTGGTTAGCTACTATTAATGATCTTAAACTAAAACATTAAATATTATCCAATCAAAGTCTTGTCTTTTTTAACTATAATATGTCTTGCCTTATATTTTTAAATCTCCTCTGGTCAAATCTATACATCACAACCAATTGCTTAATTAGATTAACCATAATTCAATTAATTAATCTTTATTAATCATCAACAACCATGTACCTGGTCAATAATATGCTTGGAAACCTAGAAAGTTAGATTGTGACATTTAGTTATTTTAGCTTGAGAAATTAAGACTGATATATTAAGAACAATAAAATAATTAATTATAAATATCACACCCACTAGATAATTTATTACTACTAATTTTCTGAGGTTATTGAAAAGGTCCTAATGGTCCCAAGTTTTATGATAAACTTAAAAAGAAATAAATATGACCATCACAACTAATTAATATTTTCCTAATATTAAAAAAATTACGAAATAATAAATAAAAAAAGAGAGAGTAAATTAGGTTATGATTCCTTTTTCATTAATCAATACATGCAAATTGCTTTGGTAAACTCTGAAAAATAATCCCATACTAACGAAAAAGAAGAAAAAAAACCAAGTTTCCAGTTAAGCACGTGCTAAAAGAACTACAAACACGTGCGAGTGTCAAGGCCTCCATGCACTGGCCCACACCACCGGTTGTTCCCTCCACGTCAGAAATATTCCAGCGTCGCTACACGGCGTCATCGACCACCCTTCCTTATACCTTCTCAACAACGCTCTCACATCGTCGCTAACTTCATCACTAAACGCCACCGTATTAAACCCTCCGCCATGCAAACGCTGCGACCACCTCACCGCAGTCTCTCTCCGTTCCATCGACTCCGCCGGAGCACACGCCACCAAATCAACTATCCCTCTCCCCGCTTCCCTTTCCAGCATCAAACGCTCGTTACTCGTCTTCGGAAAACTCTCTTCCAATGCCTCGAAATAAACCCTAAACCATCTCAAACACTCTTCAAAACCTCTCACAAATTCAAATCCTTCGAAACCGAAATCCAAATCAGCTTCCTCTTCCACCACCGTAACTATCCTCGGACGCAGCCTCATCAACGAACCTATCATCGCGTCTCGACGGTTACGGTTGCGGTTGCCGTTACCGTTACCATTACCATTACCAACGCTTATCGAATGCAAAGTATTAACACAATTAACCGCCAACGCTTCATCATCCTTAATATCCAAACCGGAAAGATCCAAATCGGAAAGATCACCGGCGTGATGAATAACGTTGAATTTAAACGGAACTCCCATAAGTCTAGCGAATTTCTCCAATCTTGCGCCAATTTCCTTCATAACCTTTTGAACTGAACCACTAGCGGTTACAACAGTGGTTAAACGGAGGTGCGGAGTATCGTCGGTTCGTGTCGCCAACGCTTCGAAAAGGGTAGGCCATTGAGTGCAGTAAGTATTACTTATATCAATTATATGCAACCTGGAATCTCCTTCTAAGGCTTCTAATATTGCGCCATTGCAAGCCACATGGCCGAAAGTTGTCCATGGACTAACTTCTTGAAATTTCAAAACCGTTTTTCGCGTTGATTCGAACGAGCAAGTTTTCTCCGACGCCGAAGCTAGGGTTCGAAACGTTCGGGTACCGGCTTCGGTCATTCGAGAGAATAAAGCTTGGAGAAAATACGCGGCGAGTTTTTGTTCCGTGTCGCCGTAGGGGGAGCTGAGTTCGTTAAGCATCCACATGAGTTGTTGTAAACGATTGCTATTTTTTTCTGCTATGGCACGTGCGGTTTCGAGGAGGATGTTGTGGGACCACTTTCCGGTTAATTCAAAGTTGAAATGATCATGAGAAGGTGGGGGTGTGGGTGTGGTGGAGGTGTTAGTAGTGATTGAAGTTTGTGGTTGTTGATTATAAGGATAGTAGTGTTTGGAAGAAGATGAGGAAAGGTCTTCTTCATCCATGAAAAAGTTGAAGCATTCTTCTTGTTGTTGTTGAGGGTAATATTGGTGATAATTTTGTTTGGAGGATCGAGAGCTACTAGATGTTGTTGTTGTTGTTGTTGTGGAGTTGAGAGATTGATGAGGTTGGTGTTGGGGTTGAAAACTGACAAGTCTAAACAACGTATCCATTTAAGTTGTATGAGACCCACATCAATAATCTACACAAAGGTATAGCAATATTGCATGTAACGTGTTTTTAATGATGATGGTGGGAACAAATTTGGATTGTAGTTAAGTTAATTTGGAAGGGTGAAATGGGAATTAGAATTTTTGATGGAGAGTGGTGGGGTGGGGGTGACTCAAATAGAATGAATTATGGTGTTTTTTAAAGGGAAGTGGAGTATTGAGTGGTGATTTATGGCCTTTTTCTTTATTGAAAATAAGGGTATGTATGTTATGGAGAGAAAAGAAAGTGGATTGATTGGTGAATAAGTAAATGGCCTAGCTGATGCTAAAAAAGGCATAGGGTCTGACAAAAGATGAAAATTAACAAAGTGCGTAGTGAGAAGAGACACTTTTTATTCTTTGAGAGAGAATGGGAGAGAGCAGGCGTGCCAGATGGGAAGAAAGAGTAAAGGTGCCGGCGTGAATTAGATGCATCAAACTCACTAAACATTCATCATTACTTGAGTTGCTTGCCTCCTAATCACTCTTCAAACACTGCAAATTTATGTAATGATGTGTTTGTAATACCAAAATGCACTCCTTCGAATACTTCTAGGGCATGCCTTCTTACTTTATCTGCACACTTATTTGTTGGTTTATAATATAACCACACACTAATCAACCCAAAGCTAGCACACCCACACACATACACTAATCTCCTTAAAATTTAGTTGGTCTAACATATGCTACAATCCGTAATTTTGGTTAGAATATAATTCATCCGTCTCATAAAAAATGTCCTATTTGAGCAATGCAAGGTTCTTAAGAAAATAATTAGATATGTTGGTTTTGATGATAAAACTAATGTCATTTACTTGAATATCCCTATTAATAGTGATTGAAGAATGTGAAAGTTAATAAATAGGGGTATGGTAGTGAAAAAATAATAAAAAATTCTGCATTGATATTGAAAAAGGACAATTATTTTGAGACAGAAAAAAAATGCAAATGAGACACTTTTTATGAGATGGAGAGATAATTACTTTATCCATTTCAAAATAACTATCGTTTAAGATTTTTGCACACAAATTAAAAAATACAATAATATTGTCATAAGATATTGCACTTTTATTAAATTAGTCTCACTATTGTGTTGAAAATAGTGTACAGAGTAATACTTATATGACACAATTAAAAAAATAACAATTATTACTATATTCAAAAGTGAGAATGACATTCATTTTGAAACAATTTTTTTCCTAAAACGACAGTCATTTTGAAACGGAGGGAGTACCTATTATATTACTCATAAATATGTGGCCAACAATACCACATTTAATAAAAATACAAAAATACTTTCAGATTTTGAAGATATATTTTTGGACGCACTTCAAACACACTCTACACCAATTTTGAGTCACACTCTAGGAGTGTGACTTTATTAGATTCGAAGATGCATCTCCGTAATCTGTCCGTAGATGCATCTCGATAGTATACTGAAACAGAAATAAAATCAGATAATCAGAAAGTTGTATTTTGATAAAAAAAGATTACTATTTATAACATAAAATCAACATTGCATAGGTGATGTTAACATAAAATAAAACATTACATTTCAATATCCAAGTAGACTCTCCAAAATCTTCACAATATCTTTGCCCGATCTTGAAATCGTTGCTTCCACCTCGATTGAAACTTTTGTTTTGAAATAGAAAAATGTATTCCACATAGCCCTTACATCTGCATCTGTCTTGAGCTCATAATTGTTGAACTCAATCTTGACTTCGTTGTTAATTGACGGTAAATGGTACTCGAGCTTCACAATTTTTCGATTATCTTCGTAAGGTAGGAGATTCTGCACTTCGTATTGCAGATCTGCAAAATGGGTGTACTCATTAATCTTAAATTTTTACACAGGTGTCGTATTGGAAAAAGAGACGTTTGCGACATACAGGCGATGTTCATTTGCGACATTTTCTGTTTGTATGAGACATGATACAGACCTCAAAATTTTTATATTGTATTAGTGGAGGATTCAGAGATGCATCTCCGATACCACCCTATTCTCTTATTTCGAAGATGCATCTCCGGAACCTCTCTTGATCTAGAAAGAAAACATAACATGTGTGTTTTGTTTGGCAAATAGACAAAGTTTTTGGCAAACATCAAAATGTATTAAAATATTTGAAATTGTATATATTACACTTCATTAATATTAATACACAATTACATATAATTAATGCACAAGTGTCAGCTTTTGTTGACGAATGGTCCGTCCACTCCAATGATTTAAGTGGTATAAGGCATCATGGTTTCAAATAAACTTGAACAAAGTGCCGTGCTTTTGAAAGTCATCCAATACACATAATACGATCATTTGGATTTTGAGGTGGGATGGTGCGCAGTGGGAAAAAAGTTTCCAAAAAACTGTATCTTGTAAGATCAATACACACTTCTCGTACCCCAAATTTTGACCAATTTTCTTTGTATAGTTTTAAGGAGCTTTTTACTTCAAATCAATGAGATAACTCAGTTAGTAGTGTGGTAAAGAGGTTAAACATAAGGTTATGAGTTTGAATCCTATTGTATGCATATTTTATTATCATTTTCATTTTTTTAATAGGTGTTTTTTAATTATTAATTATTTTATTTATTTTTTGTCATAAAAATTAATAAAAATATAAAATAAAAATTAAATCTTTCCTGATATGTCATTCTTTGTTATTTTTGTTTCTAATTGGTCAAAAAAATTCATTCTTTGTCACTCTTTTTTCTAATTGGTCAAGACTTGTCATACTTGTTTTTTTGTCACAATGTGTCATTCTTGCTTGTGATTAGTTGCAATTTATCATTCTTACTTTTGATTGGTCGGGATTTGTCACTGTGACTGATTTTCTTTTTTTGTTAACTTAAAAAATCAATATAAAATACAAAACAAGAATCACAGCAGAACACCACATTTCTTTTACAGAATAGAAATCCAAAAAAATATTAATTTCTTCACATTGAAAAAGTTAGCAAAAAAGAAAAGCCTAACCTCCTTCCTTGCATTCTGACGTCACATGTACCTTGCAAGACAGAAAAGAAGAGAAGTTAGAAAACAGAGAGAATCACAATGCAAAAAAAAAAAAAAGAAAAAAAAAAAGAAGAAGAATAAAGAAAGAAGGGAGGAGTCAGCTTACACGGTCACAACACTCCAGATTAGTTCTCTTTCTTCGTAGCTTACATATTTTGTTGGTGATGATGATTGTTTTAGATTTAATCATGTTTTTAGTTTTGATTTTGAATTGAAGTTAATTTGGGGATTCTAAAGTCCTATGTTAATGTTATGCTGTGATTTTTTTTTAATATTTGAATGAATTTAAACAATACTCCTAATGATTCCTTAATGTTTTGTCTTTTAAAAAAAATAAAATAATGTCATTCATTTTAATTTTTAATAAAAAAATGCCAAAAAAAATACAATTTAATTTATTTAGTTAGTTGATTTATTACATTAAAAATATCAACAAAAAAAACATAAAAAGGATTAAATGTCCTGTTTTTTTAATTATACTTTCTCACTTTTTTAATCTTGATTTGTTTATTAAAAATAAAAAATGCAAAACACAAAAAAAAACTTGTCTTCTAGTTATTATTATGACATTTTAATTAAATCAAGAAAAACACAAAAATATTTTACGTTCACTCATTTTAATTCTTAAAAAACCAAAATTATTTATCTTCACTACAAATACAAAAATGTCTTTTTATCCAAAATATTCAAAGATTGTTCTTTATTAGATTTCTCTATTTGTCTAAGTCTAAATTTTACTCTACGTACCTGAAATATTTCTTTCATAAAAGAAAAATACAAAACTACTCTTTATTATATCTTTTAATTCAAAAAATACAAAAAAAAATCTTTTATATTACTTAAATCAAAATTTGTATCTTATTTGTTTTTTAGTTTAGGTTTTTTATTCCAAATTCAAAAATAACAAAAAAACAAACAAACTTGTACATACTTGTTAGGTCCCTGATTAAATTACAATATTCACATCACTTGTAAATAAAACTCCATGCTTTCCTCACTAACTTGTATATAGTTGAATTACTTTTCACAGTCAAATTTAATTAACAAAAAGTAACAAAAAGATAAAAAAAAAACTTTTTCCCAAATTAAAAAAAATTTCACCCATCAAATCTCTTTTATGCCCTTGTGCACTTGTCTCAATTAAAAAAAATCATAAAAGGATAGGCTAGGTCATTTCGACGCGAAACAAAAACAAGTGCTTAAGCCTCCATTGTGTGAGCATACAAGCCAACGTTTAAATGCAAGAACTTGACTTAAACCTTATCTTGTAAAATCAATCAACCAACACTATTTTTTACAAACTACGATGCTCTGATTTTCTCACTGCACTATGAGAATACGTAGGCACGAGGTTCTGAACCTTGACGAGCACAATAATTAAAAAAAATTATTTTTCTATCTTTTTGTAAATAATTCTCCCTTTTTTGTAAATATATTAATAAATAAAAATAAAATAAAACAAACATACCCTTAACAAACAATCAATCTTAGAACTTTAGGACGTTTCTGTTGAGTACAACAGATGCGAGGGGTGCTTATACCTTCCCCTCGCATAACCGACTCGTGAACCCATATTTGGTTGCGATGGCCATTTTAGCATTTTCTTTCCCTTAGGGTTTTATCGTCATTTCTCATTTCCTTATGAATAAATAAAGAATGGCGGCAACTCTATTAGTCATCTGCGAGCGTGTGATGCATTTTGCGAGGTCGTATTTTTCGAGATGCGATAGCAGTCTATCATACACAGTTGCTATGAGATGACCCATATTGGGGATTCTAAATTCCTTTGTTCATGTTATGCTGTGAGTTTTTTTTTAATATTTCAATGAATTTAAGCAATACTCTTGATGATTCCATAATGTCTTCTCTTCTAAAAAATAAAATAATGTTATTCATTTTTGTAACAACGCGTATGATATATATCTAGAATAATATCATACAAGTGGTATACTTTGGTACTGACACAGTTATAAGTGTCTATTGGCATCGTTTACATACTTGACCATTTACAAAACTATAAAGACAAGCTATGATACAAGATATGGAAAATGCCAAAAATTAAATCTACGATCTAAGTACAATATCCTTCATTGTACACAATACACAACGGAAAGATCTCAAAAAATTTCCCTTGAAACATCGATGCACAACTCTTCTTGTAAACTAAACCTGCAAACAATACCTGAAAAATTACAATAATAATGGGGTGAGATAATAATCTCAGTGAGTTCCCTTATCTTATGGGTTCACTCGGCTCTACAAGGTTCTAATCAAATTCAAACTCAATTCAATGGGGAAAGGGGATAAGACTTGAGTTCACAAAACTCGCAATGTATGGGAACATGTCTCGTGAGTTCATTAACTCAAAGGATCACTAGTCGGAAACCGTACCAGGGTATCTTTCCCCGTCCAATCCTACGTCTAATACTCTCGGCACGGGTCATGGATCCTTGTATCATACTTTGACATACGAATGGATTTCGGATTCTAAGGGACTCTTCAACCTTAAGAATCGTCGCTTCCTGTGGGACTCAGTGTAAGACCCATTTCAAGCCTTTCCGTCGTCGCTTCCTATGAGACTCAATGTAATACCCATTTCAATAATTTTAATCGTCGCTTCATATAGGACACATTGTAATACCAATATCAAGCATTTCAATCGTCGCTTCCTATGGGACTTAGTGTAATACCCAGTTCAAGCCTTTAAACCAAATGGAACTCTAACCTGTCAAAGTAATGGTGCGTACAACCAAAAGGAGGTTTACATAAGCATCACTCTTGGGACGGAAAGAGTAAGGGGTTGTTTCCGGGTACGTGATGAAGTATACATAATGTGATCATATTCGACATTCACAAGGTGATCACATTCACCTTAATCACACCAAAATATCACATGTTCCATACAATGCATCTCACTCACAACTATGGTAACCATTCATCCATGACACTCACCTAGATATCACATTGCATGAATGTCACCTTCTAGTGTTATCTAAATCATACTTACAACCTAGTTATCTTTTTAATCCATTTACCTAGTTATAAGCATATGTTTCCTCACTTATTTTCATCATGTTTTAAACATGTTATTTTTCAATCAAGCATCCAATCCATACATATATATATATATATATACACACACACACACACACACACCATACTGTTCGCCTGGGCGAACAACCGCTGGCCTTCCGTCGCAGGTTCGCTTGCGGGATCGGCCACACAAATCCCAGAACAGGTAAATTGGAAGCATATATTTGTGGTGCATTTTAGTTTCTCGGTTTTTTAGTGAGAGTTGTCGCGCCGAGGTGACCTCGGTAACGCAAAGAGTTTTCTAACGATCAACGAGTTTGGCGCAAAAACAAAGAAATAATGGAAAAGCTGAGTAAAACAAGAAAAAACAATGTCTTAAATTAAATACTGGAAGTGAATTGCATTAAGTAGAATTTGGACGCAGATGTACATTTGTTTGCGGGAGTGAACTCGTTTCTCGCTAAGCTTGGTACTTTGAGTATTTTCCCTTACAATGTGAAAAAATGCGACCCTCTAAAATGAAAAGTACAGCGCCTTATATAGGCCTAAAATGTAACTGTTTGTCTACCCGGATGTCTCCTGAAGCTGACACGTGGCACCCCACTTTCTTTTTAACTTCCCATGGTCTTGGAAGTTTCAAAATTTTCCCGCCTAAACGCTTTGTGCCTTGAAGTCAAAATCAACTTGTCGCCTCTTTTCCTTCCGACGCCGAGGCTTGTCGCCGTTTCTCCGACGTGTCTTTCTGCTGGTGTCGACTCGACACCTTGACGTGCCCCTTTGCGCCAACACGCCCTGGAATCTCCGGATACCCACATCAGTCGAAATCCAGTGTCAACAAATTGCCCCTCCCAAAAGGCCAGTTTTGACTGAATACTGTGTCGATGGAGAAATCTGGCTTTTTGGTTTCTTGCAGGATTTCGACGCCTTTGCCAATCGTTTTGTCTTCCCTCTCAACACGTGGCAAGCGCCGTCTGACATGATGATGGCAATATCAATCCCACGATTCCCAATAAAATGCCATGATGGCTAGTCCCATCTAAGTCATGGGCCTCGAAACCAAACCCCACTTACTCGCAGAAGTTGAAAAGTTTTTTATCTTTCATTTTTCTGCATGCACCCTATAAATAACCTTCTTTAGGAACTTACCACTTTTCATAACTCCTTCTTCACGAAACTGTCGTTTGCTCCCAAAAACCCAGGCTTTGATTTCCTTTTCCTAAAGCTTTTATCGCCTCAGAGCACCCTTTGCGTTCTTTCTTCCAATGGCTTCATCAAGAACCCCTACAACTCACATTCCTCAAACCACTGGTAACAACCCTGTCGCGTACGTAATCTCTGAAGCGGAAACACAACATCCTCTTCCTCAACCATCTCCCGCTGATGAGATGGTGGTGGCCAACTGGTGCCGTCAAATGGTTATCCCATTCGCGGTTGAGAATAAGCTGTGTGGTTTCCATGGCCCCCTTCCAGACAACAAACCTAACCCACAAGAACTCCAGAAGTTCTTTCCTTGCTTCGACCAAACGATTCCCCCTGCTTTCGAGAAAGGTGGCACCTTGGACCTCAAATATATGGCACCCAAATCTCGAGTTTTCAGATCTATGCCTACTCCAGGCAACAAAGATTACCTTGTCTGGCTTGACAGAGTCGAAGGGCAGCGCAAGAAGCAATGGAAGGAATGTGGCATCTTCGACGCCATCCAACTCTCCAGAACCGTCCACAGAGTTAACCCTTGCTTGCTGCTGGCGTCGATGTATTTTTGGGAAGGATCGACAAACACATTCCACCTTCCTTGTGGCATGTTCACACCAACACTTTTCGATGTGGCGGTCATCACTGGCCTTTCGCCACTGGGTGAGACGTTCGACCCGACTTTGGAGACGGACAACGCCTTCGACTTCGAGCATGCTAGCTTCCAAAACTACATCGAAGATCATCATGACAAACGCTCTACAGAAGTCTCTGATGAAGAGCATATTTCATTCTTGACCCTCTGGTTGTCATATTATATGTTTTGCCCTGGCTCCTTGCAAATAGCCAAAAGTCTCATCAGTCTGGCCATTCAAATCCACGAAGGCCGACAGATATCTCTGGCAAAACTTCTGTTGGCATCCCTCTACCATTCTCTTGGCCTATTGACCATGAGACTGAAACTCCTCCACCAAACCACTAAAGCCTTAAACATATCAGGGCCTATGTGGTTGTTGGAACATTGGTTCAACGCCACTTTCGAGCACAAATTAGGATATCCAGCCTCTGCAACAATGGAGCGTCTAAATAAAGCACGTTCTGTCGAGGGACTGCGACTAGCCTTGATGACTACCCAAGAAGCCCCAAGACACGCCCTCTTTATGAGGTATCTCAGTATGTTTGTGGAAACCTCTTCTTTCGTCCCTGACATGGCGCCATTTGTGGAGCGTAAGTTTGGGCCTGACTGGTTCAGACAACCGTTCCCTGGAGTCTCACCTCAAGCTGTTGCGCTGTCGAATGCTATATGGCGGGCATTTCTCACTCCCACCATGATATCTTTTCGCATCGAAACGGGGAACAATGGATATGGTTTCATGAACTACTGTCCAAATTTGGTGGCCCGACAACTTGGCCTGAGCCAGATGTTGCCAAAACCCTTAGTGAGGCATCCTGAGGATATAGTATGGTCTGGTCGACGCTTGACTCACGTAGGTCACAAAGCTTGCATGAGGTTTGTCAGGGCCTCTAAACACTTGGAGCTACCGGTTTTCTCCTTTCAGCCTTCCTTTTTCACTACTCAGGAATTTGAGGCTTGGTGGTTGGAGTACCAAACTCAAGCTTTCACTCCAAATCTTTTCCTGGCAAACGTGGTCGACGCTTTTGCTTCTACAGCTGGTATCCCTAAACCGTCGACTACAGCCCCTGTCATAGATGTCGACCCTGCAGAGGATACTTTGACAAAGGTAGACCCTAGACTCTTGACTCCATTTGCCCATAGGTCTGAACTAACTAGTTTCGGTTTTGCTTTCAGGGGCGCAAACGAGAAACGATTGCTGCGCCGACTTCCACCCGACCTGCCAAAAAACCTAGGCCCAATCTTCTACAGGTATTTCTTATTGTCTTGTTCTACGTTCTTGTTTCCCCTTTGTTCTTACATCATTTCTGCGCAGGTTCCTGAGACAGTACCTTCCCCAGAAAGGACTGAATCGACTGAGAGCACTCACTCTCGAGTCTTCACTGCAGCAGCTCCAGCGTCTCCTCCATCTACCCCTTTGGTGAGGAAGAAAAAGGCTATAACGCGAAGGACACCCTCCAAATCCAACGTCTTGACGGTGGCCCCAGTCGTCCCGAGAAATCTTGAAGATGTTTTCGAACCAATTCCCTCTGTCGCCCTCCCCAAGACAACAACTCCTGTGCAGGTATTCCAACTTCATTTGTGTCCTAGACGAGCTTAGGGTGACGAAGCTCACTGGCATTTTGTCTTTTGCAGGAAAATGTGGTTACTTCGACCACTATTATTGAGGGTGAATTGAATCGGCCGCAGACGCCCCTACCGCAAAAGTCGCCGTTACGCCAAGTCCCCAAAAGATCGATGAGTTTCACCCACTTATTCCCGAGGAAAGCTTGGCGAAGACACCTCCTGCTGCAACTGATAACTTGGAGCATGATGATGCAATCCTTGGGGTAACTATCAATCCTTCGCCCGTCATGGATACTGACGTCAGGGAGACACTCCAAATCCCTGAACATCGACCAGAGAAGGCTTCAGCTGCTGTTGAGGAATCTCTCACTCCGAAAGCACTCTTGGCAGCCAAGGCGACAAATCCAGCAGCAACCCTGAAGGCACTACACAAACTTCGCCAGGCAGCCGAAGAGATTCAACCCACTGGTTCGACCGCAATCCCAACTCCAGAAGTGGAAGCTTCTTTCAATCTCAAACTTCAGCAGCTGCGGTCCTATCTTTTTGAGGAACAGTTTCTGGCGGCTGTCGCCGAGGACTCCGCCGTAGCCAGACGTCTTCAAACTCCTCGATGAACTTTCTGAATTCCGGCTCCCCGCCCCCATGGCCACATATCTGATCGAGTTCGAAGCCTTTTTCACTCAACTGGCTAAAGACCTTGCTATGAATCATCAGGCCGACGCCCAAATTCGGTTCCGCCACAACGACATGAAACGTGAGTGGCACCTTAGCTCAGTTTGTGAACAAAAACTCGGGGCCTATGAAACCAACAAACAAGAGCACTCCAACAAGCGCCAGGCTTTCGACCAACAGATATCTGAATACCAAGCCCAGATAACGGAGCTGACCAAAAAGATTGCTGAGGTCGAACATCAAAAGGCTTCTCTAGACTCAGCTGAACCTCTGCCTTTTCAGGAAGCCATCGACCACGAAGTGGCTTAAGGACTTGTTCACGTCGAAGCGGCCATGAAGATCAAGGATGCTATTAGCCGCATGCAGCGACGGAAGGTTCTTCTTGAGAGCAAGATAGTTCATGAGAAGATCCTCTTTGATGATTTTAAGGCTAGATTTCCCGAATTTCCTTAATTTGTATGTTGGTACAATGTAATGAACCATATTTTGTAAGCCATTCTTGGCCTCAAATTAGTGAAAGCTATATTTTGATGTGAACTTCTTGCAGCATGGGTCTGTATCTTTTCAAATATTTCCCATTTACCCTTAAGATTCGTTGGTCTACTGCCAACTCTTGTAGTTGTTACTAAACACTCGTGTCACCTGAAATGGTCCCTCCCAGTTGGGCGACCATTTTCCTATCGTTCGATCTCGTCGATCCATGGGCAACATTGCTTTCCAAACATAGTCGTTTGCGGCATAGGTTTTTCTTTGGACTTTCTTATTGTATGCCCTGGCGACTCGAGCCTTCTGACGCAATAACACATTTAAAGCCACCATTCTTTCTTCGTCTAAGTCCACGAGTTCATCTAATATCATTTCCCAGTATTGTTTCGACGAAATCTCATACTGTCGTTGCACTCTAACGGACTGCAAGCATACTTCTGCGGGTAGCACAACGTCGTGTCCGTAAGTTAGACGGAATGGAGTAGAGTTGGTCGACTCTTTGGGTGACGTCCGACAAGCCCACAACGCTTGGCTCAACGTCTTATGCCAGTTTTTTGGCTTTTTCGCCACGTGCTTCTTGATCAAACCAATTATTATCTTGTTAGCTGCTTCGACCTGACCATTAGCCTGAGCATAGTATGGCGTCGAAGTAACCAACTTGAAACCTGTTTCCGCCGCAAACTCCTGCATCTTCTGCCCCACAAACACAGAACCTTGATCTGTCGTGATTGTCTCAGGTATCCCAAATCTATACAAGATATGATTCTGGATGAAATCTATCACGGCCTCTTGATCCACTTTCACCAAAGGCACAACCTCTATCCATTTCGTGAAATAGTCTATTCCTACGAGGATGAATCTTTGCTGCTTCGACGAAGTTGGCCGAATCTCTCCTATTATATCTAAAGCCCATCCTCGAAAAGGCCATGGCTTGACAATCACATGTAATTCGCTGGATGGGATATGCTGGATGTTCGCGTGCTTCTGGCAATCCTGGCATCCTTTTGCGAAATCTATACAATCCTTAAGCATGCTGGGCCAGTAGAACCCTTGTCGAAATAAAAGCCATTTCATTTTTTGGCCGACCTGGTGAGCTCCACAAGCCTCATTATGAACCTCAGAAATTGCCAAATATGCATCAGTGTCTCCTAGACACTTGAGCAATACCCCTTCTGGGGTTTTCTTCAACAACTCGTTTCCTACCAGGACATAACTCATTGCTCTGTACTTAGTCTTTCGATCAGTCCTGCCCAACGGGTTTTCTAGATACTCTATAATTGGCCTTCGCCAGTCTGTTGGTGGCATATCGTTAACGAAAACCTCACAACTTTCTAAACCTTCGACCAAGCTCATCGAGACTTTGGATATCGACCAACTTGATGGTGTGTATACGTTCGACACCATCTTTTTCCTAGTTTCGACGAAGCCTTTCAACTTACCTTCCGACACTTTATAACCAGAGGTAATTTGTGCCAGCTCGTTAGCTTTCTGGTTTTTTATCCTTGGCACATGCGAAATGTTGACAATTTTGAAATGTTCCAACAAACGCTTCGAAAACGAAAAGTAACTTAAAAGATTCTCCTTTAAGCATTTATACTCCCTCGTGATTTGTTTAATCACCAATTCTGAATCTCCTTTTATCTCAAGCTCTTTGGCTCCCAAGTCTTTGAGTATCTTGAGACCAGTAATTAAGGTTTCGTACTCTGCCTCGTTGTTTGAACACTTGCCATCGACTTTGCATTTAAAAGTAGTTAGGATTCCTTGTGGGGATATTATTAGGATTCCAACACCTGCCCCGTTTTTATGGCTCGACCCGTCAAAGTACAATTTCCATGGGACGACGTCGATGCTATGTATCGACGTTTCGACTACAACGTGGTCGACAATGAAGTCCTCCACTATTTGACCCTTCATCGCCCTCAAAGGGACATATGTCAGGGAGAATTCAGTTAACGCTAGTGCCCATTTCCCAATTCGACTATGCAAAATAGGTTTGGACAACATATGCTTAATAACATCAAAATGCGACGAAACATAAACATTAACTGGTTTGATATATTGTTTCAATTTCATACATGAGAAGTACAAACATAGGCATAACTTCTCAATCATAGTGTATCTAGTTTCAGCATCTATCAATATCCTACTAAGGTAATAGATGGGTCTTTCGACACCACCATCATCCTCTTGTGCTAACATACTGCCTATGGTCGTATCCTACGCTGCAATGTACAACTTCATGCTTTTATTTATACTAGGTGGTAATAGGATTGGAGGCTTCGTAAGGTACTCTTTAATTGCGTCGAAAGCCTCTTGTTGCTCTTGTCCCCAGCGGAACTCACTTTCCTTCTTGGTCTTGAGCAGTGGTGAAAACACTTTCGTCTTGCCACTTAGGTTTGAGATGAACCTCCTCAAGAAATTTACCTTCCCTAACAAAGACTGGAGTTGTTTCTTTGTCGTTTGAGGCTTGAGATCCAGGATGGCCTTTGTTTTGTTCTGATTGATCTCGATGCCTCGCTTATGGACTACCAATCCCAGGAAATCCCCCGCACGAACACCAAAGGCACATTTTAGTGGATTCATTTTTAATCCATATTTCCTCATTCGCTCAAATGAGCGTCGGAGGTGGTCGAGATGACCTTCCTCTGATGACGATTTTATGACTATGTCATCAATGTACACCTGCATAAAATTCTCAATAAAATCATGGAATATAGCATTCATAGCCCTTTGGTAGGTTGCCCCAGCATTCTTCAACCCAAAAGGCATCACCACCCATTCATATGTCCCCAAAGCCCCAGGGCATCGAAATGCGATTTTGGGGATATCTTTCTCGGCTATGAGGATTTGATTGTAACCGGAATAGCCGTCGAGCATGCTCAAACACTCAAACCCCGCGGCTGAGTCGACTAGCATCTCCGCCACAGACATCGAATATTCGTCTTTAGGAGTAGCGTTGTTCAAATCCCTAAAGTCAATGCACACTCGAAGGGTCCAATTTTTCTTAATAACAGGAACTATATTTACTATCCATTCTACATACCTTGTAGTTTTGATGAACCGACTTTTGAGCAGTCTTTTAATTTCCTGCTTGATCTTCGACGTCACTTCTGGGGAGAAACGTCGAGGGTGCTGCTTTACTGGCCTTTTGCCTGGCTGGATTGGGAGGCGATGCTCCACTACGCTCCGACTCAAACCAGGCATTTCGCCATAATCCTAGGCAAAACAGTCCCTGTATTCTTTCAACACCTTAACCAATTTGGCTTTCATTGTCGGTCCTGCCTTGGCACTCACGTAGGTGGGCCTTTTGGTTGTTCCATCCCCTAAGTCGACTTCCTCAAGCGGGTCCTGGGCTTGCATTCTCTGTAGTTCATGATCTGGGCCTTTCTCGAACCCTAAAGGCTCATCATCATAAATACCGTCAAGCCTCTGATTTTCTACAGCTTCCCTTTGGCCTTGTGAGCCATTAGCTTTTTTGTCATGGTCGGCCCCCCTAGTTATTTGGAGAGTCTCGTCCTTTTCGAATGTCGACATCTTTCTGTTTTCAGCCAGATAGGCCGAAATCCGAGTCATGCCTTCTGACTCAACCGTCATTTTCACCAGTAGTGGACCACCCCGTTAGTGGCATTTCCATTGGCTCCATACCTTCGTCGGCAGCGTCCCAGATGAACCCGTAGTTGGGGTCTAAGTTCAGGACATGACCCGTGTCGACGGAGGTGTAAGACCCTGATCCGTCATCACAAAGAGCCACATTTGCTAAGTGCTGGTCAAAAGACTTCTTGGTACCCTTGGCTTCGTCGACTTTGTAATAGCTTTGATCTGCCTCAATATTTTCGACGATGTCATCCTTCCTCCAAATGATCAATCTTTGGTGCATTGTTGATGGTACTGCCCCAATTCCATGGATCCACTCACGTCCCAACATCAGATTGAAGTTTGCTTTTGATTTGATGACCATGAAAAGTGTCAGCCTGTTGGTCGTACCTACTGCCAAGTCCACTTGGACGACCCCCAGGATGTTACTGGTCTTGCCTTCGTAGTTGGACAGAAGCATGTTGTGCTGTCGGAGGTCAGCCTCTGTCTTTCCAATTTTCTTAAACAGACTGTGAGGCATTAGGTTCACAGTCGCTCCACCATCTATAAACACCTTGTTGACAGACACCCCATCAATCTTCGTCTTTATGAACAACGACTTTAAATGATACATCATCCCAAGGCTAGGACGTTCAAACATAGCCATTTGTTCTTCGACCACTCCACTGTTCATCACATAATAGCATAGCCGCTTGTCATCCGCATTCTCACCTGTGATGAAGTCTTCTTCAGTTTCAGAGATTTCAGATAACACATCATACTCAGTTGGTAGAACCGACACGATACCACAGTTTACCACGAAATCTTCGCCATAGGTGTCATCATTGGTGTCGTCGTACATGTCTTCATCAAAATCCCCTTCAGGTGATGGGTCATACTCTTCATCGGACTGAGGGGAGTATTTAGGCTCTTCTTCATCTGACTGAGGAGTATACTCTGGCTCTTTCTTGTTCTCCGTCAGCGAAGTACACTTTGAGCTCTGGGTCGACACCACTTCCTTTTCTCCTGAAGTGTTCACAGTCACTGCCATGGTCTGGTTCGTCGCCACCTTGTTCTTTTCTACCCATCTTCCTCTTGGGTATTGGCGCTTCTGCCCAGATGTTCTGACAGGTTTCACTTTTGAAGTCGTAGCCTCTCTTTCTGCCTTCTTATTGCGCTGATAGCGCCTCCACTGGGTCCTAGTCATAGGTTTTTTCCCTTTGTAGTTGGGGGACACCCTATATCCTGCTTGTTCGACACCTTTGTCGGCGACACTCGCCTCCTTTTCCAAATCAAGAGCTTTCCACTTTGGTCTCTTGCTTCCTTTCTGATTCACTGGGGCCATCCATCTTTCCTGTGGAGAGTCTGATGGGGGCACGAAAGTTTTAGGCCTTGCCCCTTGGAACAGCTTTCGGTACTCCTCATTTCGACGAGGGGCCCCGCTCCCATCGAACACAAATCTTGGGACAGGTGGCTTGCTTTCTGGCAGCACTTCTCTCTTGCTTGCCTCATACCTCTCAGCAGCTTTCTCAGCAAACACAATATTGCCTCTGGGGCATAGTGCGGCTTTCGAGCCGCTTATCCTGCATTTTTCCTGAAAATCCTCCATACTTTCACTAGCCTGGGGGTACACTGCTTCAAGTTTGTCCTCTGCTCTCTTGTCGGAACCTTCAGTAGTTTCGACCATCATGCATTCTACCACTTCAGCCATTGATGGCTTGTCGAGGCTCTCAGTAGCTTCGACCATCAAACATCCGTACACTTCTAAATACAAAGCCTCTTCAACCTTCAGTGGGTCGGTGTCAACCTGCATCTTCGGCTTCTCGCCAAATTGGAGTCGACCCTCCTTCAAAGCCTTCTGCACCAAATCCCTGAAAAGAACACATTGAGCTGTTTTATGACCAAGGAAATTATGAAACTTACAAAATCCCCTCTTTTTCTTTTGCTCTAGAGGGGGATCTTTCAAACCAGACGGAATAATTATTTGACCATCTTTAACCAGTAAATCAAATATTTCATCACATTTGGAAACGTCAAAAGTATAAGTTTTAGCGACGTATTTATCCGTCTTGTTAGTTTCGGTGGGAATTTTCCCGTTCGATGGTTTCAATAGTTTGCATGTATAGGGAGGTCCCAGGTTAAGTTCAGCCACGTGGATCTCACTTTCGTCAACGGCTTCTTCATTGTCGAACGAATATTCGTCAGCAGCCACATAAGATACTTTTTCTTTTTTACGATATCTGTTAGACTGGGCCTTTTCAGATTTTAGACGTTCGACCTGGCGAACTCGGTCAGCCAGTTGCGCCATATCTCTAAGATACTGCGTGTCCAACTTTTTTCTGATTGAATAGTCCAGGCCGCCAGCAGCCATTTCGACTAATTCGTGTTCAGGGACTCGAGTAAAGCACCGTTCTTTCAAAAGTCTAAACCTATTCAAGTACTGGTCTACTGACTCCGTGGCCTTGCATTTGACGCTTGCCAACTCTTTCAAACTTATTTTTGACTATCCCATATAAAATTGTTCGTGAAACAGTCTCTCCAATTGTGCCCATGTATGAATGGACTGAGGGGGCAACGTGGTAAACCACGTGAACTCATTCTTCGTGAGGGAACTTGGGAAAAATTTCATTTTCAAGTCCTCATTGTTCGTTATGTCGCCTGCTTCAGTTTGATATATAGCGACGTGTTCGACCGTGGACTCTTCCGTTTCCCCAGCGAACTTGGTGAACTTAGGCACTTTCCATCCCCTGGGAAATTCTGTTTGTAATACAAAATCAGGTAATGGGGATGTATATGTCGGCCGTCGAAGGCCTGGGTTCGCCCCATTACGGACCATGATACGTTCGACTACGGCCTCCAAGTTATGTTCTCCAGCCAAGGCATCTTGTCGAACCTGCTGGATAACAAAATCTGGATCTTGGTTCCTATGGACAATCACAGGAGGCCTTTGAACTCTCCTAAGGATCTCCTCGAACTCACGAGGTTATTCTATAGTTTCGTCGAAGACTTCGTCCTGATGACGATGCGTCTCTGGTCGAGGTGGTGGGGTCTGTCGACCTTGAGCCCTAGGGGCACCTAAGAAGTCACCGATTCGTGTCATCTAAGTCGCCAGTTGTTGGAAACTCTGGGTTGACTCTTGTATCAGTGGCCTTAATATTGTACCCATCTGTTGGGTCAACATGTGGACCATCTCATGATTACTCTCGTCCATCTGTTGCCTCATGACCGCGACGGAACTAGAGGTAAAGGTTGGTATGGATTGAGAGACAAGGTTGAATCCTGGGGGTCAAATCATCTGGTTCGACACGTGTCCTATCCCTTGATAAGTCGAAAATACTGGGGACGAACTTTCCCCAAATAAATGGCCGCTAGAATGCAAACTTGACATGAACTCTGGCGGCATTCCATACGATCTAGGTATAGGCATGGTGATACTAGGCATATATTGCCCCGTAGTCCCTACCATTGTCGATCTCGGGTCATTTCGAAGCGGCGTTGCAATTGGTCCGCTAGGAGAGGTTAACACCGCTGATATGGTACTAGAGCTAACATCAGTTGTCTGTGTTCCCACCGCAGTTTCCGCCGGAGGCGGTTCTTCGTTCGATCGTGGTGTTACCATCTTACCACTACGCAAAAACATATACTCAATTCACATGCATCCCACCGGGCGTGCCACTTTGTTCGCCTGGGCGAACAACCGCTGGCCTTCCGTCGCAGGTTCGCTTGCAGGATCGGCCACATAAATCCCAGAATAGGTGAATTCGAAGCGTATGTTTGTGGTGCGTTTTAGTTTCTCGGTTTTTTAGTGAGAGTTGTCACGCCGAGGTGACCTCGGTGACGCAAAGAGTTTTCTAATGATCAACGAGTTTGGCGCAAAAACAAAGAAATAAAGGAAAAGCTGAGTAAAACAAGAAAAAACAATGTCTTAAATTAAATACTGGAAGTGAATTGCATTAAGTAGAATTTGGACGCAGATGTACATTTGTTTGCGGGAGTGAACTCGTTTCTCTCTAAGCTTGGTACTTTGAGTATTTTCCCTTACAATGTGAAAAAATGCGACCCTCTAAAATGAAAAGTACAACGCCTTATATAGGCCTAAAATGTAACTGTTTGTCTACCCGGATGTCTCCTGAAGCTGACACATGGCACCCCACTTTCTTTTTAACTTCCCATGTGTAGCGAGCGATTTTGGACGCGGTTCTTAAGCGCTGGTCGCTCTCTACGGTTGAGTTTACTACAGGTCGATTCATTTTTTATCCTATTGTGAGCTAAATAAGGAAGGGAAATAGATGTCTCCAATTAACCCTGCTTGCATACTGAGTTTAAACAGCGGTCTGTTAGGTTACGAATGCTATCAATGTGGGGGGCCATTGTACTGGTTATTTGTATTTTCGCCAATACTGATTTCTTTCTTTCTAGGATCTTATAGCGGGGAACAAGGATTAGGATGTTAGGACTGATGCTTTTGATAGATACATGAGAGTATGGGATTTTGGGTTTTTGTTTAGTGTGCTCGCTAAGATTTTTCTTTCAATCTTATGCCTACGTATTCCCGTTTACCGAAACAGGGAAATCAGAGCGTTCGTAGTTCCTCCTATTCTATGGGAGGAAATGGTTGTTTTTGGTGTCTTGTTCAAAGCCCAAGACGTGAAGCGAAAGGTGATTTGTATCTTGTTTAAAGCCCAAGATATGAAGCTGAAGGTTTGACTTTAGAGAGAATTTGTCATCTCTAAAGGGGGGTCTGTTTGTCACAACTGTTGGGTGACTGGCTGTAAAGGAAGATTACTTTAACCGGGATATGCGGATCCTAGCAATGCCATAATTTCCTTTATAGGGGGTTTTAACCTGAAGGAGAAGACTTTAACTCAGTGTAGAGCAATGCTATCTTTCCTTAGGAATTTTTCATGCTAAAAGAGGGACAGTGGCGTGGATATAGATGATCCAGAGGCTTGCCGCTTACAGCGATTAGATGAAAGGGAAAGAGTTGTTGATGTTTGTGTACTGTGAACGAGGCACAACTTTGATGCTAAAAGGTTAATTGGATTAACCAGTGGTTTTCTTATATAAAGCCTAAGAGGAGGCTAGTATGTGTCTCGTACAATGCCCGAGAGAGAGGCTAAAAGGTTTTGACTCAATGAGGGAATCTTTTTTGTATCTTGTATAAAGCCCGAGATGGAGGCTAATTGACTCAACAAGAGAGTTTTTTTGTATCTCGTACGAAGCCCGAGATGGAGGTTATTGTTTGTTTGGCTCAATAAGAACCTTTTTGTATCTCGTATAAAGCTCGAGATGGAGGCGAAATGGATGATTGACTCAACGAGGGAGTCTCTTATGTGTCTCGTATGAAGCCCGAGAGAGAGGCTAAATGTTGTTTGACTCCGCTGGGGAGAATCATTGTACAAAGCCCAAGAGGAGGCTGTGGTTACTATTTCAATTGAGTGACAGGTCCAGTATACTGATTTTGAAAGAGAAAATCAGTTCTTATATGAGCAATGCTGTACTCAAGGATTTGATTCGAGGATCAGGGTTATGCACGTTCTTCAAGGAAGCGGGAAATCCAAAGGGGATTGAGACTGTCCAAGTCTACGGGTTTACTTCCTATTCTTGAAAGGTGCTTGAGAATGTCTTTGAGACTCAAGGAAGTTAGACTGTCCAAGTCTAGAGTTTCATCTTTTGTACTATGCTTTGAGAAACAGTAGTAGAATCTTTGAAAGGACTGCTCTATGAAGCTGACTAAGTTCTGTTCCTATACCTCTAGGAGGTCGTCGGGGCAATTTGTACGAAGCCCAAGAGGAGGCTGGAAACTTTTAAGAAGCCGATCGGTCCTTGTACAAAGCCCAAGAGAAGGCTATCATTCCCGGAGGAAGAGATCATTATATGAAGCCTAAGAGGAGGCTGTGAAGACTTCTAAGAAGCCGTAGGGTCCTTGTACTAAGCCCAAGAGGAGGCGGGGTTGCTTTTAGGAAGCCTGTGGGTCCTTGTATAATGCCCAAGAGGAGGCCGATTTCTTTTAAGAAGCCGATGGGTCCCCAAACCCCGAGAAATTCAAGACAGGCTATTCACGAGGAATAGATCAAGCCAGGAAAGTTTGAGAATTTGGAAGAAACTCAAGAGATGCCATTCATGGAGAAAAGATCATCTCTGGGGAGTAGAGCTTCTTGACAAGTGCTTTTAAGAAGCATGTGGGTCCCCAAACCCCGAGAAATTCAAGATATGCCATTCACTGAGAATAAATCAAGCCAGGAAAGTTCGAGAATTTGGAAGAAACTCAAGAGATGCCATTCACGGAGAAAAGATCATCTCTGGGGAATAGAGTTTCTTTGACAACTTCTACGAGTGACAGTCTATGAAAGGGTTCACAGAGAATGCTGCCTTTCATATCTCCATTTTGTTTAACCCCAAGAGGAGGGAAGACTGTGTCTGGTGATCCTATGGGGATCTAGTTTTAGACTATTTCTAAGAGTAATCAATGGGCTTAATGCTAGAAGTAGTTGCCGGGGAAACTCTAAATATCTATACTATTATTACACAGTTGATATGAGTTTATGAAAGAAGACTTACAGTGAAACAACCCCACAATACAGTTATATGTATATGAAAGCGGTAAATGAAAGCAATAACCACTTACTCGGTTGTAGAGCTTCCATGCTGTTTGGTTAGTTGTTCAACAAAGAAAGATTAAAAACAACAGTATATTCAAAATCAAAGAAGAAAGTGTTTTGAAAAAGAAAGATTTGGGGCTTACAGCTCAAGGAGAGGCCCAGGGTTTTATCAGTGAGCGCACTGTTTGAATTTGTACAGAGGGACTTATACAAGTGACTGGGGCCCAAAATGTTTTCTGTACAAAGGGGGTTGGGTCTTACACTCTAATAGAGGCCCAAAGAGGTTTTAAAAATGGGTCTTTACTACTCGAGGGTAGGCCCAGTTGACTTTTCGTTTGAAATGGTGATCGTGCCGAGATTTTCTTTTTAACGTGAAGGGACTTATACAACAAGTGAGGCCCAAATGGTTTTGATTAAAAAGGGATTGGGTCTTACACTCTAATAGAGGCCCAAAGCGTGTTTAAATAAAAGAAATGGGTCTTACTACTCGAGGGTAGGCCCAGGGTTATTTTGAAAAGGCGACGGTCGCGCCGTTTATTTGAAAATGTACAGAGGGACTTATACAACGAATGAGGCCCAAATGTTTTCTGTACAAGGGGGTTGGGTCTTACACTCTAATAGAGGCCCAAGTGTATTTGAAAATCAATTGTGAAAGTTGAATTGATCAAAAACCCTAATTTTAATCTTTAAAAGTAAATATTTAAAGAAAATCAAACAAAATACAAAATAAATTTGAATAATCCATTTATGATTTTGTTTAAGGTTTGAAAAAATGAGAGATAATCACAAGGAATATTTAAACTCATTAGGTTTTGATTTTCAAAGTAAATATTCACTTTTAGAATGTTTAAAAACAATTAAAAATGAATTTATTCAAAAAAATACTAATTATATTAAATAAATAATATAAATCTAATTTTTTGGTGGAATAAAATATTTCAACATTTTTATGATTTTTTACAAAAAGAATCAGTCAAAAATGATTAAAATTGAGTGAGTTATTAATTTTTCAAATCATTAAAAATAATAATATGAAAAATAACAAAATAAACAAGTGATAAAAAGAAGTCTGGGGTGAGGGGGATTCGAACCCCAAACCTCTCGCTTGCCAATACACACAAAACCAGCTGATGAACTGCTGGGGCGCAATGCCAATTCATTAATAACATGGCAAGTGAAAAATATATATCAAACTTAGTTGGAAAACCTGAAGAATGGCGCCATGGCCATCTTCTTCCTCGAGCTCGTGCATGAAGCACCATATCTCACTCATCTCTTAACCATTGGACATGATTCAAACACCAATCTCATGCGTTTTTTCACAAGGAAGAAGATGGCAATACCCAATTTTATTCATTTTCAGTGTATAACAAATTATATCCTTGTGGCCGTATGAACCCTAATTTTGCAAAACCAATCGAGTAGGCATGATTATGAGTGCTATGATCAAATTTTCTGAGGGAAAACAATCAGCATATGATGGCAAGCAATTGGCAAAAATATCATGCGAGGAAATATGCATGGATCATGGAGTTTGAGTTTTGAGGCTTACCTTGATGCAAGCTGAAATGGAACTCTGCACAAACTTTGTTCCAGTCGTGAATTAATGATCCCTACAGCATCAATGGATGTTATGGAGTGTGTTGCAAGCTTTGGAATACTTTGAAACTCTTTGGATCAAGCTGGAGACCTCCACCTGCATAATTGAGGCATAATGGCTTGGTTGAAGGGTGTTTTTAAGGCTGAGGTGTTACAGTCAGTGTTTAAGTGTTTGGACACCTCAAATACATCATATGTGATGTGTTTGAGCAATTGGAATTGATTGCCTAAGGCTGCAACTCAAAACCCGATAGTGGTTACTCAAAAACCTAAAAACTTGAGGTTTAAGGAAGAATGAGAGAAAGCAGTGCTGTAACTGGCTTTGGTGTGAGATGAATGATCCATTGGGACCTCTATTTATAGGTGATCAACTTTTGTTTTGGAGGAATAGTGAATGGCTGCTGGATCAGATCGCATTTGCATGGATTGGCTTGGAAGATTTCTTCTCAAGCAAGGCAAGCTAGTCATTCCCAAGAGCAGGGTTATGCCTCGACCAAAATCACATTCCTCAGATGTTTTTATTGTTGTTTAATCAGAGAATTTGACTGAGTAGGGTAGCTACCTTAACAATGCACTATTCCACATTAATGCACTTTGAATTCAAGGCAAAATGTGCCAAAGTGGATGAATTTCAAGTTGGAAGATTCCTTGGCTTTTTCACTCAGATTTATCAGTTGGATCAGTTGCATTGTGAATGGTTTGAGTACAGGTGGCATGCTGATCCTCAGTTTTTGGTTCAAAATCGTGTGTGGCAAGCAAACATGCAAACTGACTTTTCCAAAACAGCTTGCAGCAGCATGACTTTGGGCATGGATTTCTCTTGGCTCAAGTTGAATCAATTCATGATGTTACGCTCTTTGAATTCTTAACAACATGTGCAACAACATTGGCGTTTAACTTTGGACTTGATTCAGCTTGCATCTAGGTGAAAAGATCTCACAAGTTTTGGTGTTTCAACAAAATCTGTCTTGGACAGAATTTTTCTAAGTGTTGGAAAATGGTGTACTTTCATATTTTCAGCCATTTTGGCTCACTCATAGCTCAAAATCCACAATGAATTGGAGTTAGGCCTAGTTGAAGTTTTTGTAGAGGGCAATGAGATCTACAAATCAAGCTTTGGATGGAGAAAAATGGCTTTGTGGTTTAGGAGTTATGACCCTCCAAAGTTGGTACCCTAGCCACTTTATTTTTAACTTAGAGAATTTTCTAAGTTTTTATGGTTACCCCTTTTACAAGTTATCCAACTTTTCTTGATTTTTCTTGATGAATGATGATTCAAATCATACATTAACATCATTTTAGGGTTAAAAATCCATTTTGGTGAAAAATCTCAAAAAGTCAAAGTTGACTTTTGTGCACAGTTGACTTTTTATCAGATGAATTCCAAACTGTGCAATTCCTTAGGAAATCATGTCCTTGACCTAAATCAAACTTGATGGACATGTTACATGGGTGTCATAGGGTATATTGAGGTATGTCCTAGGGTTTGGGAGCATGTCCTGGTCAAAAGTCAAAGTTACAGTTGACTTTTTCCTTAAAACCCTAATTGTGGTACAGATGAAATTGAGACTTGTTACTCAAGCTTCTTGGATTAATCCATTGTTCCAAATGGATCAATATAGTTCATTAGAGACCCTCAAACCCTCTCTTGAGGTCTTGGCTCATGATTTGTCCCAAAAGTCAATTTAGGGGTGAATTAGGTCAAGAAACCCTAATTCCTGATTTTTGATGTATGCATCCCCTGAGGTCAAATTGACTTGATGGTTGGGTCCATGAGGTTCCATGGAGTATATTAGGTTGTGTTTTGGATCCTTGGTTCATGCCCAGAGGAAAATTTCCCTTTGGAGGCCCTGATCGACCAAAACCCTAATTTGGTGACACTGGCGATCTTAAGGCTTGATCCACCTAGAAGGGAGCAACTTTGTGCTTGATCCTTGAAGTGGGAGTCCTTTTGATCCATTGTGGATGTTTGAGAGGTTAGACAAGTTAAAGATCATGTCATTCCTTGATTGATCCTTTGTCTAAGGCTCTGAGAGGGCTTGAAACCCTAATTTTGATTGTAGTGGATGCTCACCCATCTTTGGGGAGACTGATGAAGTATGATGGTTCCTCCATATTGTGATGATGATTTTCACAATGATGGGAAATCTTAGTGGTCAAAATTTGGGGTATGACACCATGGTCTTGGAAGTTTCAAATTTTGCCCGCCTAAACGCTTTGTGCCTTGAAGTCAAAATCAACTTGTCGCCTCATTTCCTTCTGACGCCGAGGCTTGTCGCCGTTTCTCCGACGTGCCTTTCTGCTGGTGTCAACTCGACACCTTGACATGCCCCTTTGCGCCGACACGCCCTGGAATCTCCGGATACCCACATCAGTTGAAATCCAGTGTCAACACATACATAATAGCATAACATAATCCATACATGTAACACATATAGTAGTATAGCATGTCAAACATAATCAACCATAAGTAGTTCACATGAAACATTGAAGCACATTAATCATTCTATCCTCTAACAATCATCCTTGGTTATTTCATGGTCTCTCATTACCATTTAATAGTCCATTGGATCATCTTCCTAATGTTTCAAGTTCCATAACAATCGGATTCTTGATTCATGAATTATGGCGAAAACAAGAATTATATTATTCGCATTCACTTCAATTTCATTTCTATCGTATCAATTCAATGGCATATATCCATGTTTATACTTCACTATCACATATACCATTGAAATAGCTTTCCAACGCTTCCGAGCATGCATCAAACAGAGTTACGAAACTCAAGTTACGCCACGAATCGTGCAGAGGGAAAAATTTAAATCTGTCAGCCGCGCCCTGCGCCAGGAAACAGAGGGGCTGCACTAGCAGCGCCAGGAAGTGGTCAGGGTTGCGCATAGCACCCCTAGGCTGGGCATAGCGTGAAAACCAGTTCCAGGACTCATAAAACTCCATTTTCTTCCACTTTTATCTACTCTAAGCCATTTATAATCACCTCCTAACATGCCCAATCATCTCATACCATGAATTTCTTCATTCTTACACCCCAAGCATCAATAAGTCATGAGTCACACAAGATATACATGAAGAACGTCAAGAACATTATGTCTCAATGAACAACAACATCAACCTAACTTCAATACTCAACATCATATATCATGATTTAACAACAATAGGAATGCAACACACCAATAAGTTCATGTATCAAACCTTAATCCACAAATATGGTAGGAATCATAAAACCCTAACCCCCAATTCATGCAATTCTTCCCTCCCAGAGCTAAATTTAGCTATGGAACTACCTCTTGAAGATGATGAAGTTTGGTGAAGAAGATGATGAATGATGATGACGATGATGTTGAAGATGGGGTGAAGATGATGATGAAGTTGATGAATCCATGAGTTTTCCTTTCTTCTTCTTCCTTCCTTCTTCTTCTTCTCTTTTTTCCCTTTCTTTTTCTCTTTCTCTTTCTCTTCTTTTTTTCCTTACTTCTCATTTTTCTTTACTTTTCTCTGATATCTCTCATTCTCTTTCTTAACTACTTTCTTTCTTTCTTATTCTTATCCTTTCTTTCCTACCACATAAATATATATAACATATATATAATATATATTATACTATTAAATAGTAATACAAAATATCTCAATTGATATTTTGTCTACTAGTACCAATTTACTCATTATCAATGTTATCAAAATATCCTCTCTTGTACTTATTAATAATGGTCACTCTCTTTTAATAAGGATTGATCCCTTCAGAGTCCACTGGTTACTCTATTGGTCTCAATTGACAACATTTAGAGCACTAAGAAACTCTAATTGTTCTAACTGACAAAAGATAGAGTACATAGGAATTCAGTTGATCTCAACTGACACCCAATTGAGAATTTAAGGGAATATGGGATATTAGAATTTTAATCTTTAATAAAAAATACCAAAAAAATACAATTTAATTTATTTATTTAGTTGGTTTATTACATTAAAAATATCAAAACACATAAAAAGGATTAAATGTCCTATTTTAAAGGCAAAATACCCTTTTTGGTTCCTTAACTTTACCTCGAGGTCCATTATAGTCCCTTAATTTTTAAAAGGAACGATGCAGTCCTTTATGTCTTCAAATAGCGCCATTTAAGTCCATTCCATCTAATTCTCACTAACGACGTCTATATTTGCACTTGTGGCGTTCGACGTGGCATATGATCATCTGACGTGGTATATGGTCCTCACCAAGGTCATCAAAATTCTAAGAAAAAAATAAAAAATTTGTCTTCAGCCAGGATTTGAACCAAGGTCACATTGGTTGCTGAACAGAATATTGTACCACTAGACCACTTCAACTTCAATGAATATTCACATGTTTATAAACATTTAGACAATTTCATTACCAAGAAGCTGAAATTGTGTTGGCAGCTCCTAATGTTGCAGCAGTTTCCGCAGCAACTTTGGAACCAAGTTCTTCAAAAACCCTAATCATCCATCTCATCGGAAAACCACCGTATAGCTACAAATCGGCTTTAATTGAAGCGTTTTATGACTTTGATTTTTTGAAACCGATGAGTGTGAAGTGATTCAGTGAAAGATCTGAAAGGGGAGTCTCAAATTGAGCTCTACGCTTCTGGAATCTCATCTCACTGTTAACTGTAATCTCTATTTTTCAATTATTTCTGCTTCTGGTAATGCTATTTATGTTTCTTATATACCATTAAATGAGTGATTTGGTTTGGATCTGGAATATCCTTTTGATATTGGAATGTCCTTTTTTTTGCTTTTCGTAATGCCATTTATGTTTCTCTGATTTGATTTGGATTGTCCTTTTTGATTCAACTGGTGTCAAGCTAAGTGCAATAGGTTATCTAGGAAGATGATGAACAACCTAGATAATAAAAGCGTTAATGGGTTTGATATTGGTTGGGTTGAATATTTTCTTTATACAAATAATCAAGATTTTAATATATATATATATATATATATATATATATATATATATATATATATATATATATATAATTTGTAAATTAATTTAGAAAAGGTGAAGCGGCTTAATGGTAAAGTACCTTGCTTAATAACCAACATGATTATGGTTTGATTCCATGGAAAGACAATTTTTGAAATTTTGATGAGCATATGCCATATCAGCATCATGTATACGCCAAGTGGTCCTTTAGTTTGACTTTGGCTAATAGACCTAATGGAAAGGATTAACGTGGTGCTGTTTGAAGACATAAAGGACTACATTGGTCCTTTTAAAAATTAAGGGACTATAATGGACCCCAAGGTAAAGTTAAGGGATCAAAAATGGTATTTTGTCTTTTTTTAATTATACTTTCTCACCTTTTTATCTTGATTTGTTTATTAAAAATAAAAAATGCAAAACACAAAAAAGAAAACTTGTCTTCTTGTTGTTATTAGGATATTTTAATTAAATCAAGAAAAACACAAAAATATTTTAAGTTCGCTCATTTTAATTCTAAAAATACAAAAATCATTCTTCTTCATTAAAACTATAAAATTGTCTCTTTATCCAAAATATTCAAAGACTGTTCTTTATTAGATTTCTCTATTTTTCTAAGTCTAGGTTTTACTCTAAGTACCTGAAATATTTCTTTCATATAAAAAACAAAAAAAAATCCTCTTTATTATTTCTTTTAATTCAATAAATACAAAAAAGAAAATATCTCTTATATCACTTGAATCAAAATTTGTCTATTATTTATTTTTTTGTTTAGATTTTTTAATTCCAAATTCAAAAATAACAAAAAAAAAACTTCTACATACTTGTTAGGGTTCCCCGATTAAATTACAATATTCACATCACTTGTAAATAAAACTCCATGCTTTCATCACTAACTTGTATATAGTTGAATTTCTTTTCACAATCAAACTTAATTAACAAAAAATAACAAAAAGATAAAAACCTTTTTTCACAAATGAAAAACAATCTTCACCCATAAAATATCTTTTGTGACCTTAATTGTGCACTTGTCTCAATTTTAAAAAAATATATCATAAAAGGATAGGCTAGGTCATTTCGACGCGAAACAAAAACAAATGCTTAAGCCTCCATCGTGCGAGCATACAAGCCAGCGTTTAAATGCAAGAACTTGACTTAAACATCATCCTGTAAAATCAATATACCAACACTTTTTTTACGAACTACGGTGCTCTGATTTTCTCACTGCACTATAAGAATACGTAGACATGAGGTTTTGAACCTTGGCGAGCACAATAATTAAAAAAAAATCTTTTTCTATCTTTTTGTAAATAATTCTCCCATTTTTTTGTAAATATCTTAATGAATAAAAATAAAATAAAACAAACATACCCTTAACAAACAATCAATCTTAGAACTTTAGGAGGTTCTCGTTGAGTACAACACATGCGATGAGTGCTTATATACCTTCCCGTCACATAACCGATTCGCGAACCCATATTTAGTTGCGATGGTCATTTTAGCCTTTTCTTTCCCTTAGGGTTTTATCGTCATTCCCTTTTTCTTAGGAATAAATAAAGAATGGTGGCGACTCTATTAGTTATATGCAAGCGTGTAATGCGCTTTGTGAGGTCGTATTTTTCGGGATGTGATAACATTCTATCATACGCATTTGCTATGAGATGACCAATTTTAGGGAAGCATATCCATTTTCCTCCGGTGTCGGTCCATTAATGCAACGAATAAGAGACTCATAAATTGCATCAAAAATGTTTCTCTCTTTTCGTAAAGTCACATGTATGATTCTTTAAGGGTCATTAACTCAAGGATAAGCTGATGGTGAACAAGTGTGTGATCATCTTCTACTTCTCCAAGGCAAGAGGGAAAATATGGCTAAAGTCAAAGGGAAAGGAATTTTGACCTCCCTAGGGCCCTTGGATTGATCATATGGATTTAACTTCCTTATATGATACAGCAAACCGAGCCATAAGATTGACATACTTTGCAGTCACCTTTGATCTAAGGGTGTGGATTTAAACGATTAGTGTGTACACTCATGGCGATCTTATATAGGACCCCCTTCCAAATATATAGAGCAAACTAATTGCGAGACAACGCATGGAAAATCTAATTAAAAACAAAACAAAACAAATAAAAGGCAGGGTCTATCTTATACATCTAATGGTTGAGACTCCACCCGAAAAACCCAAATCTTCCTCTCATTCTCTTGTTTTCAATCTCCCTTGCTTCATTTTTTCAGAAAACAATTCTTCCCACCTTGCTCATGATTTTAAAACAATTCAACACTCTTAAATCAAAACAAAACATACCACACCAAAATAAATGTGATTAAACTCCTCACAGATCAATCATTAAAACAATACAAATTAGGAAATCTAGAAAAAAAAAAGTAGAACATGATGAGTGTTCATCCTGTTCAAGAACCCTAAGATCCGAATCACACCAATTATTTGTAATCAAAGCGAATTGGCACGAGGAAAATAACAAGCATGAGTGTGAAAGCATATATCAAGCAAAGAAATACAAGAAAACTGAAGAAAAAAAAAAGGTAATCAGAGCTTTTCATGTTCCCAGAATCCGGTGACTCTATGAGTTTTCTGGTGAGTTCCAACAAATTTCTGGTGAAGCTCGAGATCTAAGGTAATTACGCTTTCTTACTCATTTAATTTATCTTCTGCTCTCTTGTTTCTACTTCTTCTTTCTCTTCGCTTTAAAATTTACTTAAATCTCGATCTCAATCCCTCACAAATTCTACCTTTGTTTCTATTTGGTTTAGTCTTTTAAGGTAATTTTGAAAATGAATAGAGGTTAGTTGGAGGTATTTGAAGAGGCTTTTCTAAGACGGGATATGAAGATGATTCATTTAAGCTTTTGGCGCTCTCACTGTGTGAATGGTAGCTCTCATATTTTGTATCCAATCCCTCCTGAGTGAGTGAATTTTCTTTAGAATTTATAGGTGGAATTAGGTTTAATTAGTTTAAGCATGTGAGATTACTCAAATGTGTGAAGAATTGAGATATTTTGGTGAAAGTTTGTTGCAAATTTGTGTGAGGTAAGAGTGAAGGATGTGAGGTTTGTGTGATCATTTGCAGCCTGATTTTATGGAGAAGAAGGTTACAAATCCGTGTGAGGTTTTGGAGAACAGTGAGAAATTTCTTCATGTGATTTGTTGTAAAATATTCAAGATCATGTGTATGTTGGATGTATGATGGCATGATGAATGAAGAAAGTGAATTTTTTTGTTTTGTCCTTTAGCCAATTATGCTTTGTTGACTTCTTGACTTTTCGTATGAATGATGTAAAGAGATGGATTATTATGTATATAAAATATGTATGCGTGTATGTAATGATATATGGGCAAGAATGGAACATCCTTTTCTTTTTGTATTTTTTTTTCTTTTTTGTTTGTTTGTAAATTGTGGGGTTTATGACTTTTACTATGTAAAACTGCAAATGAGGTATGCATGAATAATGATGCATGGTAATACATATGTATATGATATGAGATTATGTATGATTAATGTATACACATGGATGATGGATAGAATAGGTATTTATGGAACTTTATTTTTTATTCAGTTTATGTTGACTTTTTGTAATTAATTTTCAAATGGTGAAAAAAATGCACATGGTGAATGCAATGAAATGGATTTTGAATGATGCAAAAAACATGATTATTTTATTTTAGATTTTAAATGAAACAAAAGGTTGACTTTAACTAACCCATTATTAATGAGAAACATGATGAGTGATATGAAAATGAATGAAATGAAATAAAATTAGCAAAATGGTATTCAAAACCAATTGTTGAATTTTAGTCCTTTGATATTGACTTTCACCCATTGTAACATCCGTATATAATACATGCCTAGAAATACATATTATACACAGCTGTAATGTTGGTACTGAAATACATAAGTGCCTAGTGGAAACATTGTACATATTACATGCTAAAAAAGAACTACAATCATGGCACAATATATACAAGGGTGCCCAAAATAAAACTAGGAACTGGATCATAATATAATGATCTAAAAAGAGATAACTGCACAGCAGAAAAGCCATCCAAAATATCAAACAAGCAAGGAGATCAAGCTATCTTGTCCTCACCTTTCACCTGCTCGGAACTACCTGAAAAATAATCAACAAATATGGATTGAGATAATAATCTCAGTGGGTTCCCTATCTTATGGGTCCACTCAGCTCTACAAGGTTCTAAATAAATCCTAACTCAAGTCACAAGGGGGAAAATACTTGAGTACACAAAACTCGCAATGTATAGAAACATGCCTCTTGAGTTCAGTAACTCAAACAATCACTAATCTAAAACCATATCAAGGTACCTTTCTCAGCAAGCTATACGTCTAGGGTTATTGACACGGGTCACATATCCTTATCTCATACTTTGACATATGCATGGACTTCGGATTCCAAGTGATAATGTCCACTTCAAGAATCGTCGCTTCCTATGGGACTCCAAACCCATTTCAAGCCTTTTACCTGTATGGGACTCACACCACTTTAGGATCCACCGCGTTTGGGATACAAACCCATGTCATTCAAGTATCGATGTGTACATCCCAATTCTTACTTTATATAAGCATCGCCACTTGGGATGGCACAATCAAGGGGTTTTTTCTGACTGCGTGACTGGATAGAAACAGAACATGATTGTATTAGACAATCACAAGGTGATCACATTCACCTTAATCACACAACAACATAACATGTTCCATATAAGGCATCTCACTTTCAACTATGACGATCATCCATCCATAATACTCACCTAGGTTTCATATCGAATAAACGTCGTCGTCTAATTTTATCTAATTCATATGTCTAACTTCTTAACTTAATTAGATCACTAGGATAACTCACTTAGTTCATCCAGTAATTCTCTCAATTATTGTTGATTTAATGCATACATATTACAACATATCTCATGAGGCACACATACGAAAAAGAGTGTCACACCCCAATTTTAACCATGAATTGCCGAATAAAAGTAGTTATCATAGCATTAACACCATATGCATAGCACAACATGCATTTCATGCCGCATAATACCTAAAATGTCAACCGGAATATTTTCTTAGATTTACAGATGAACTGGTAAAATTAATTTTCAATTGTACCTGGAATCTGTGAATGAAAAATTTCAAAACCAAGCTTGCCGACGTCGGCATTATTGATCTACGGTTCATATAGTTTAACCTGCCGTGCTCGTTTTATTTTTTTGACTACTTTTTCGATCTCATTTTTTATCAGCGGAGCCTTTTAACCGGTCAAAATTTATTTCAAACTTAAATCAAACGCTGTATTTTTCTGAGAGATTTATTTCACGCTGATCATTTTAGTGCAATTATTTTATTTTTTTGAGCACTTTTGTGCCCGACTGTTAGTCACTCTTGATTTGTTTATTTTCGTTTTCCAATTAAAATATTCATTAGAATGAGTTTTTGTTTTCTAGTTTATTTTCGTTTTCATGTTTTTTTATTTAAAAATCAAAATTTATTTTTTAAAATTCAAAGCATTATAAAATTTTCAAGAAAAAATAATAATAAAGACAAAAGAAATTGATGCACATAGGATTCCTTTTTTTCCAATGGATACTCTCCCTCTCAGCAATACATGTGACAACTAGCAGCATTTTGTGAGTGCTCTCCTCCACTTTATGTAGAGCACGTATACCCTCACCTCTCTCTCATGAAGAAAAAAACAAAATGGAATTCCACTACACAGTACACGGGCATAATGCATCCTCCTCCCACTATTACTCTCTCTGAATTCAATAAAGTGACAGCTCACCATAGGATGAAAGGGGGACGGATTCATATTCACTTAATGTTAAGAAATCATAAAAAAAGGCACATGATACTCTCTCTCTCTCTCTCTCTCTCTCTCTCTCTCTCTCTTAATAAAAAGTGAACGTCTCTCACCATATTAAAAAAAACCACTCATCAACCCTCTGCTTCTTTCCACGTTCCTCATTCAATCTTCCTTCACCCTCACTGAAGTCACTCATCACTAATCGACCTCCTCTCCATTTCCTCCCTGCACACAAAACTCCACACCAAACACCTCTGCCCACACTGCTTTCGTCGCCTTCCTTCATCTTCTCCTTGCCACCCTTCTTCACTTTTAGCATGTGGATCCCTCAAACTCACCTCTGCTACCTCCATTTCCGCCTTAGATGACTCCACCTTCACTCACCATAAACCTGAAAAATCCAAATGCAACAACAATACACAGTAGCAACTAAACCAAAAACTAAAGAAGAAAAAGTGCAAAACAAATCGTGTGGCATCTGCAAACACCTTCTTAACCATTTTCGACGAACAACTCAGTCGCGATTCTCACCGTCTGCGTGCACCAACAACAACATAATGCCAAGTCCATAGAATAATTACATTCAGATCTGAACATGACAGCTACTTTGGAGACTTATGACATCACATTAAAGCTTGGAAAGAAGGGTACACTATCAAGTCAAGAGCGACACTTTGAAGAGCAGCGAGAAAGCAGCTATGAGCCTTGCGGTTTTCCTTTGTCAACAACCATTTCTGCCCTCGGTTACATATTTGGTAACATTTTTGTTCAGGCATGGCTATACCTTTACTCATTTCCGTTGTTGTTTGTTGTGTTGCGCATATATTTTCGATCGTATGTTCGTTTGAGCTTGCTTGTTTTCGATTTCGGTCACGACAATTTGGTTATAATTCTGTCATACTTGTGATGTGAATATTGTTTGGATTTTTTGCCTATAATTGATTTGTAACGTTTCCATATCTATCGTGATGTGAGTATTTGGGTTTCTGTTTACATTGCGTTAGTTTCTTCAGTGAGAAATTATATGGACAAATCTTAAACTGTGTTGGATTTTTTTTATACCTTTGCATCGATTTTGAGTTTCAGTGTGTTTGAATAAAGAGGAGAATAGATGAATGATTATAGGTTTTGTGATGTTATAATTTTTTGAAAAAAATTCTTTCACAAAGATGAACATGTTGTGCGTTTTGCTGAGAAAAGTTGGTGGTTGACTTCAACATTTTATTATTATTTCCGAGTGTCATACCCTAAATTTTGACCACCAGGTTCCACACCAATTGTCTAAATCATCACCACAATATTGACGTATCTTCATACCTCATCAATCCTCTCAAAGATTGTTGAGCATTCACCTCAATCAAGAATTAGGGTTTTGAGCCCTCTCAAAGCACTCAGACAAAGGATCAATCAAGAATTAACATGATCTTCAACTTGTCAAGCCCCTCAAACATCGACGAAGGATTTAGAGGTCTCCCACATCAAGAATCAAGCATAGGAATGCAACATTTCAAGTGATCAAGCCTCAAGATCACCAGTGTCACTAAATTAAGGTTTTGGTCGACCAAGGCCTCAGAGGGAAATTTTCATCTGGGCATAAGTTAATACTTCAAAACATGATTCAAGAAGCTCAAATGGACCTCATGGATCCAATCATGAGTTCAAAATAGGCTCAAGGGATGCATTCATCAAAAGTCAGAAATTCGGGTTTCTTGACCTAATTCACCCCTAAGTTGACTTTTGGAGCAAGACATGAGCCAAGACCTCAATAAATGTTTTGAAGACCTCAAATATCTTATATTGATCCTTTCACAAGTTTAAATTGACACAAAAAACTTGATTCATGAGCAATGCAAGGATTCAAATTCATCTGGACCACAAACTAGGGTTTCTGAAAAAAAAAGTCAACCATACCTTTGACTTTTGACCAAGACATGATCTCAAACCTTGGGAAATGATTCAAGACACTCTAAAACACATATGGAATCCATCCATTAGGTTTGATTTAGCCCAAGAACTTGATTTCATAAAGGATCATAAAGTTTGAAATTCATCTGATAAAAAGTCAACTGTGCCCAAAACCAAGTTTGACTTTTGAGATTTTTTGACAAACATGGCTTCTTTAAGACGAAAAAATTTTAACTTATGGTTTGGATCAGCATAAATCAAGAAAAATCAAGAAAAGTGAGGTTACTTGCAAAAGAGGTAATCTTAAGAAACTTAAAATTTCACTAAGTTATGGAAAAAATATGATTTTTACCCAACTTTGCAAGACCATAACTTATGATCCAAGCAGCCATTTTCTTCCATCCAAAACTCAAATGAAAGCTCTCATTACATAATACAAAAGTGTCATACTGGTCCATATTCAAAAGATGCATGGATTTTGAGTTATAAAGCCATGAAGTTAAGGTTTCAAGGGATTTTCACTTTTGACACTTAGTGAAATTTTGAGACAGAATCTGTTTGCATTTTTGCCAACTTTGAGGTCATTTTTCTTCATGATCCACAATGATCCAAGACCAAAGGTAAACATCAAAGTTTAAGTATGACGTGCAAGCTTTCCAAAGAGTACAAGAACATCATCAAACTCCATTTGAGCAAAGAGATATGAAGTGATCAACATGCCTTGCTACAAACTGTTTTGCAAAAATCAGATTGATCATTTCTTATGGTACACGATTTTCTTGTCAAGTGTAATGATCAATGCCACTCACATTCAATTCATAATATAAGAAATCATAGCAAACGTGCAAAATTGAGTCAAAGGGTCAAGAAATACTTCAACTTGGATTAATGGATTTTGTCACATTATGCGTTGAATTCAAAGGCATTTATGTGTAATAGTGCACATTCAAAAATGCCACTCTCTTCAGTCAATATGCTCACATAAACAACAATAAAAATGACTGTGGAATGTGGAATCGGTCAATTGGTAGCTGAGTTATTTGGAAGCATTGGTGTACCTTGCATTAGGGGTAATGATACATCTTTCCAAAACCATTGAATCAAAGCCAATCCACCAAGCCATTACTATTCAGCCAAGACAAACTCATTCACCTATAAATAGAGGTCAAATTGCCTCATTTCAAACACACCAAAACAACCACAATGCTTGTTTTTTCACAAATTCTTCCTCTTACAAAATTCAAAGTTCTCAAAGAGTGAAAACTTGGAATTCTCAAACCACTCCAATTTCCACTCAAGCCAAGCATCCAAACACTTCACATAAGCATCATAGAAGTGATTCATAACTTCAAAACACTTATGTAACATCAGAATCACCAAGTCACTATCCTTTTGCTCAAATTGTCCTCAAGGTTGCAGATTGAGTCGAGCCAAGTGGTCCAGAAGGTTTCAACTCATTCTAATTATTGGAACACATCCTTGGAGGTCATGGAAGCTATCTAGATCATCATCTTGCATCTGTAACACCGACATTGCAGAATTCAATTCTCACTTGCAAGGTAAGTTCCTCAAAACTGAACTCTATGAATCATGCATCATAAATATGTTTTCAAGTTACCAACATGTTTCTGGTTGGTCATAAATCATTAACGCTCAATCAATTGCCATTTATCTTGCGTGTATGGGATTTCATATAGTTCTTGCACTTTTTAGGGTTCATCTGATTACAACATGATATCTTGTGATACACTAAAAAGAAATGAAATTAAATACCACCATTGAGTTTCTTGTTTAAAAACGAACAATTTTCATGTTTACATCATCCCATTTCATTACGTATTAAGGGAGATAGGGTATTTTTTGCAAATTCTGGCAGAAAGTTGAAGATGAAGTTCTTTGCGCGCAGAATTTGAATTTGCCACGTATTTTCATATATCACGTGTTGTTTTAGTTTAGTTATCACCAGCATACGTTGGCTCAGTTGACAAGGGTGTGTTTTATGAGTTGGATGGTGAGGGTGTGGGTTCAAACCCCACTTATGTCATTTTTGCCACTTTTCCCATTTTTCTCATATTTTTCATTTTTTTCTTATTTAATTTCAAATATTTGTTTTAATATTTAAAATTAATTATTTTTAAATTAGTTTTTGCAAAAAAATCACTCACACATTAAAAATATTTTATTTACCAAAAATCACAAAAAAAATATTTTTATTTGGATATATTTTTTAATATTTCAAAGATTTTTATTTTAATTTATTTTTAAACATTTTTAAATAATTTATTTTCTTGATTTTTCAAAATCAATTGAATTTCAAATCATCTTGTGAATTAAAACATCTATTTTCAAACAATTTTCAAAATTCACAACATGTTTATTAAATATATTTGATATTTTATATCATTTTTATTTAATTTTTCTTTAAAAAATGTATTTTTAAATAAAATTAGGGTTTTTCCTTGATTTTTAAATCTTTCAAAACTTCATTTGAAACACTTGGGCCTATATTAGAGTGTTAGACCCAACCCTTTTGTAAATAAATAATTTTTGGGCCTCTGTCATAGTATAAGTCTCAATACGATTTTTAAAAATAACGGTGCGTCCACTGTTTTTCATATGGGCTTCTCCTTTAGTATAAGCCCCATTTTTCTTTCTTTAAAAACATACTTGGGCCTCTATTAGAGTGTAAGAATCAACCCCTTATGAACATAAATAAATTTTGGGCCTCTACTGCAGTATAAGTCTCACAACGTCTTTCAATATCGCAGTGCGATCACTGTTTTCAAATAAGCCACTTGGGCCTCTCCTTGAGTCTAAGCCTCAATCTTTTGTACATAAACTTGGTTTTAAACAATAAACAACCTCCATGGTCCTCTCCTTGAGTTGTAAGCCCCATACCTCTGTTTTCAAACTCACAAGTCTTTTTTTAATTGGTACTAAGAGGAATATTATTCCTGGTGAAACTGCTCTTAGATCACTTGGGCCTCTCTTTGAGTTATAAGCCCTAAACATTCTTTTCTTTTAAAATAAATTTCTTTTAATTCAAATTCAAACTCAAGGTTTTCTCAAAACTTTCTTCAATTTCTCAAAACCCTAATCATACAGTTATAGCCAATACAATCAATCACAATACACTTGGGTCTCTTTTCAGAGTGTAAGACCCAACACCTTTTCAATTCAATACATACTTATTTATATACCTGTTGATTCACTTATTTATATACTTATGCATATCTGTCTAGAGTTTCCCCATCAGTTAGGTCATCCTTAGGTCAAACAAAAGGATACTTCTAACTTATTCAATAACTAGTTCCCTCATATGAAACCTCCCTCAATACAGTCTGCCTCCTCTTGGGCTTTATTCAATATGGAAATAAGAAAGACATTATTCTAGGTGAAACTTTTCTTAAGACTGTCAAAACTTAGAAACATATAAAAGAAATTCATTTCCCCAGAGAGGATTAATTCCCAGTGAAACCTCTTTTGAATTTCTTCAAACCTTGGAATTGTTTAACAAAGAAAGGATTATTCCCAGTGAAACCTTTCTCGAACTTTTCTTAGGCTTAGACCAACAGGCTTCTTAGAAGTTCCCCGCAGCCACCTCTTGGGCTTAGTACAAGGACCACCAGGCTTCTTAAAAGTTCCCCCAACCTCCTCTTGGGCTTAGTACAAGGACCCAAAAGGCTTCCTAAAAGCATAGGATATAAGTCAGTCATCTATGCTAGTTCAATCCTCAAGAAAGTCAAAACTCCAGAATACCCAATCATTCAAGGGTTGATTTTCATCCTTTGAACCAACAGCCTCCTCTTGGGCATCATACAAATATCTCTTTCCAACCAGAGTATATCTCTTCTTAATGACACTTGGATAGTCTCAGCCTCCTCTTGCGCTTCATACAAGTAGACTTAGAAAGTCTCACCCTTATAGTCTCCTCTTGGGCTTAACACAAGGACCCACAGGTTTCCTAAAAGCATAGGATAAATCCTGATCATTTTACCAATAAACCAGCCCCTAGAAGAGTTAAAACTTCCAAGGTTTTCAAACTCACCTTTAAACCCCTCTGACCCCCAACAAGGCTTAACTTTCACCTTAAAAATCCCAGCCAGGGTTAATTTACCATCAACAAATCCTCAAAAGAATCAGAGCCTCATGGCATCTGGTAAATCAACTATTCTCAAATCAACAGCAAAAGTTAGTTTCCCTTTGGATCCCTAAATACAATTTAGACCTTCTCCTGGATTTCAATAATCCTCAGCAAAAGTCAGCCTCTTTTTAGGCTTTATATAATGATTTTCCCAGACAACCCCAATCTTGGGCTTTGTACAAGACAAATATAATACTCCTCAGTTGAGTCAGTTTTCAACCTTTTTTAGATTCAACCTTGGGCTTTGAACAAGGCACACAAAAAACAACATCCCCTTAGATGAGACCATGAGTCCTCTCTGTAGGAAGATACCTCTTCTATACATCACATATCAAAACAAACAATCAAAACCTTTTTCCAGATAATTGCTGTAAGTGGCACACTTGTTGATTCAAAATCCAAGCTGGAGTCCTTCCCTTATCCAGGCTAAAACTTCTCTTTCATATAACAGATATAAGTGGAAAGCCTCTGGATTCTACACATCCAAGCCAATGTCCCTCTCTTAGCATGAAAGATTCATAAAGGAAAAAGTGGCATTGCTCTACACTGAGTTAAAGCTTCTTTCTTCATGACATCTCTCTTATAAAGGAAATTATGGCATTGTTGGATTCCATAAATCCCAGTTAAAGTAATTTCCCTTATAACAAATTACTCAACATCTGTGATGAATAGTTGAGATTTCTCCCTTTAGAGATGAAAAATTCTCTCTCACAATCACCCTTTTAGCTTCAATCTTGGGCTTTGAACAAGACATAAATACTCTTCTAGCTTCAATCTTGGGCTTTGAATAAGACACAAATTTTCCTCCCATAGAATAGTAGGAACTATGATTGCTCTGATTTCCCAAATCTCTTTACAGGAATAGGTAGGCATAAGATTGCGAAATCTTAGCGAGCAAATAAATAAAAAATTCTAGGTCCAGGTACCTTCCCGAAAACAACAAAAACATTCTCTTAACCCTCCAAAAGGAGAAACTTTCCCAATCAATAGCAGATAAACCCAAGAAAGCATTTCAAACAGTAGAAATACATGCAAAAGAAGGTTCTTATAGATTACTATAGATACTCTGGGTGTTAATAGCTTCCCTTTGTATAACCAAACCCCGATCCCCGATCTCTTAGCATTTGTTAAAGAAAAGACTTGCGTGCAGGGTTAGTTTAAGATATCTTCCTCTTCCTTTTAAGCTTCATAGGATAAATACAGAAATCAGAAAGTAGCACCAAACAACGGTAGGTGGTCGCGTCACCCAAAAACCAACGCTACACCAAGGATACAATTGATTTTGATTGTGCGTAAAAAAATTCAGACTTGTTACTTTGGTTCTTTTAACCCATTTTATGTTACCATTATAAAAATGAATTGGATTTAAGTATTGGGACTTTATTTGTGTTAGGCCCAATAACCATTCCTTTTTACACTTCCATTCGATATAAATAAATTTCGTAAATTTTGTGATTAATTTTGTAAATCCTATGATTATTTTTGTAAATTTTTTAGAATAGTTTTGGTTTGTTGCTATTTAATTTCATTGAGTTAAATTGGATGTTAATCCATTAGATTCGGTAATTTCATATCGCTATGCCACCAAATTTTCTATACATTAATTGGATATTTTTGCAGCGTTATGACCCTTGCGTGTGACATTCCATCCATGTCGTCGTTACGCAGAGACCGGCTTTAAGCACATTATGGCTTACTCCTGGGCCTTCTTACAATGAGAACCTTTTATTTACTTGTTTGATGGGTTTGCTTTTAATCGACTTATCATATTCCCCATTCGACAAAATGTACCCCCATCCCCATATGATGTAATAACTTTATCGCTTTCATCTTGATTGTGTTTTAATGCTTTATTCAATTGTTAATCACTCCAAGCATCACCTTAAACCCTTTTCAAAAATAACTAATTCTCGATTCAATATCGAGTCATTTTATACCTTATAAGACGGTCACTTTTTAAGCATTCCAATTAACCTATGGCTTACTCTTAGGCTTTCTTACAATGAGCTTGTTTTGCACACACCCACATAGCTTACTCTTGGGCTTCATTACAATGAGACTCATGCATTTTTAGCATTATTAACTTAGAAGAAATCAAATAGCATAAGTTAAAATTCAATCACAAATTAGACTAAGAGGTTCCCGTTGAGTACAACGGACGTGAGGGGTGCTAATACCTTTCCCTTGCGTAATCGACTCCCGTACCCGAATTTGGTTACGATGAGCATTTTCCTTTTTAAATGTTTTATCAATATTTTCCTTTTCCTTCACTGGAATAAATAAAGTTCGGTGGCGACGCTGTTTGAACTATTTTTTCCGCGACCCATCGTGAAGGATAGTATTTTTTGAGGTACAACAGTTGGCGACTCTGTTGGGGATACTTTGCTCAATGTAAGAGAGAGTCAAGCCTAACTTAGTTAAATTTGTGATGAATGTTAACTTTGCTTATTTGTCTTCTCTTATTTGTTTTGTCTTATTTGTTTGTTTATTTGTTTTGTCTTATTTGTTTATTTGCTTGTCTTTATTATTTATGCCATTATTATCTCTTATGACACGGTTGGGGCTCTCTGATTATTGGTACTTTGTGAGATAGGCTCTCTACCGGAGTCTGAGAAAAACCATAGGATTAGGATGGTGGTTGTGTAGTAGAGGCTCGCGATAAGCCTTCCTCGTTGGGACAATACGAAGACCCCGCCTAGAGTATATTCTCTTGAAGATTTTATTATCCGACAAGCCTTCGTCACGAAAATAATGTTTTCACGTTAGATCGATGACTCTAGGGACCGTTTAAGCTATTTCATTCACGGTGGTTGTGTAGTGTTAACCTGCGAGACCTCGGACTCATTGGGTTGATATGAAAGCCATAATCAGATGAGATCCCTTGAATGTATTACTACCTTAGAATAATATTTTCAACTTTGATCTATGACTCTGAGAACCTTTTTAGAACCCTTGTGTCGATCGTTGTGTAGTAGAAGCCCGCGAGGAGCCTTCCTGATTGGGACGACACAAATACCTCACCTAGAAGAGATCATCTCGAGGGTATTACTGTCCAACGAGCCTTCATCATGGCACTCACGTTCTTAAGAAGTATCCATGACTCTAGGAACTTGCCAGCCTTAGAGCCTACCTATGGGGTTCCGTTAATCAGAGATACCTATTGTCATGCCTAACCTGAGAACATAATGAACCTGTAATCCTGAGCATTACATGGCATTGATTCGCATACCATCGGATTTTCACTCATCATCATGCATTGTATATCATTTAAAAAAATGAAAACTCATTCATCCTTTGTCCATGAACAGCAAGGTGATTCCTGGCACGCGTTTAGAACAAAGAACCGTGTCTCATGAAATGGTGGATGAACTAATGATAGGTCAAGAAGCATTGAAAAGGGAGATAAATCTTTTAAAGAGCCAAATGGATTGGGTCTTTGAAACCTTGCAAGCTTTGTTGAGAAAAAATGGTCACCCTGGGCCCATTGCTGCAGTAGAAGGGGGCTAATGCTCTACATCCATCTGGTGTTACCCTAAGTCCAGGGGAATTTCATGTGGCAAATCCTCATTTTCTAACACATGGCCCTCCTTCAAGATGTCATCTTCAGCCTTTGACCGCCAAATCGGTACATCAACATCCTTTGGTTGTTTCCCGCTAAGAGCATCAGAGTCAGGATCAGGGAAAGAATTAGGAAAAAAACTCACTTCAACTCGATTCCTGTATCATATAGAAAACTCTACCCGCAGCTTATTCAAAATTTATTGATAACTCCCCGGTCTATCGAGCCTATACCGACCCGTTATCTGCTGCAGTACAATCCAAATATAACATGTGAATATCATGCATGGTCAGTAGGACATGACTTGGATACTTGTACGGCGCTGAAACCTAGAGTTAGACGGTTGGTTAACAACAAGAAGTTAGTCTTCGAAGAAGACCACCTGAAGGTCAAGTGTGAATACTATATGGAATAGTAGGGCACTCTGTCAAAGAATACAAGAGTTTTCGGCTCAAAGTGCAAAGGTTGATCCGCGCAGGGTCATCAACCCTCAAGGAAGAAGCCCCAGATACTAATGTCATGATTCCTGAACCATGTAGTGAGAAAGGCAATAGACCTATGAAACCCCTCAAGATCTTGTACCACAAGGAGGAGATCGAAGATGTAGCTAGCAAGACATCACGATTTCTCTGCAAGAACATTGAAATAACACCACAAAACTATGTTACCACGGTCCACACTAGTGAAAGCAAAGAAGTGGGAAATAGATCTGAAAAGGCTACATCCGTTAATGATGTGGAAAGGAAAAATTTCATAGGCTCTCATTCCGTTTCCAACGAGCATGCACACCCCATCCTTGGGGTGGTTAAAGATAAACAACCAGCAATACCCAGAGTGTCACGCCAGCAACCATGGCTAAGACCGCAAAATCAGAAGACTAAGGCCCCCTTCAGCATCAACAAGGGCCTGCAATGCCAGCTTATCAACAACTAAGAGCTCAGGTTCCTCCTCCGCAAGGTGCTCCAAACCAGAATAGGAGACAAGGGGGTAGACCTCTCATTCATCCAATTCCTATGACATACACTGAGTTATATCTCTGTTTACTAAAAAGGGGACTAGTGGTTCCAAGGCCTCTGAGACCTTCGTTTGATCCTCTACCTCTATGGTATAATCTAAATATTCATTGTCCTTTCCATAAAAGTGCTCCTGGACATGATTTGGAGGGTTGTCATGCTCTGAAACATAGGGTGCGAGAGTTGATTAACATGAATATTTTGTCTTTCAAAGATAAGGCTCTAAATGATGGAAACAATCCTCTTTCGGTACATGGAGCGTGAAGCGTGAATCAAGTTTCAAAAGCCATTCCCTAAAGTCTGAGGACTAGACCATGAAGTTCAATTATCTAAAGTTGGCAATCATTTGGTTGTTTTAGCATCCCATTTGTATTTCTTTGCATGTCAGACGTTGTTTGCTTTTAAGCATTGTTGTTTTCTTTTAATGGTAATATTAATGAAGTAATCATGCATTTTCTGAATCAATCATTTTGTATTCACTCTTTTTTTTCCTCTTATATCAAAAACAAAAAATATATACATCCATATTTCTCACACTATTGTTTTAGAAAAGATTGGAGGGAGGATGCTGAAAACTAAATACCCATAACTGCTAAATGGTATGCTTTTAGATAAGGTCATGCTGATGATGTACATGCATTGTTTCAGATCCCCAAACACTAGAGATATAAGGAGTTAATCCCTAGTTAACCATTTTGAGCCTAGAAGTAGGTGTTTCTTTTGGATCTTAAAACCCTTACACTTAACCTAGGGCAGGGTAGTGTTCAGTTAAACTGAGTACACATTCGCACTGCAAGAGATTATATCCCATATGGGGATCAACCACATGTTATTCTTCACACATATTTGAAGTGTCGAAAGAATCATGCAAAATCCCAAAGGTTATGTCGGTTGCTCTTCAATGACCAATGACTTAGCAGTCACAATCCTTCATCAAAGTCGGGAAAAAAAGAAGAAAGAAAAAGCCCGCTAAGTCGATCACTCAAAGAGGAGACTTAGGCAAAAAATCAGGGAAATCCCGGTGGACTAAAAGCTTCAAAAAGCGGTCCAGGCAAAAATTAGGGATCAAAAAATAAGGAAAAAAAATCTAAACCAAAAGAGGTCAGTAAATCCTCAAGCAAAGCAAAAATAAGAATCGATGACCACCATGTCAAAAATCAAAAGGGTCGCTGACATCCACGCCAAAAGCAAAACAAGATGATTTCCATTTCAAATGAGTCTTGAATCATCATTTTCACCATCTCACGTTCTATCTCTCTTCGAAGATGAGCGTGTGTATCAATATTAACTGAACGCAGAACTGGAGATCATCACGAAGAAGGGGTGAGTTAAAATCAAATTTTGAGCCTTATATCCTCTGTTTCAAATAAACCGTGAACCAGACCATGTTACAACTCTTAAAAGACATAATTGAAGCACGGTCTATTCTGAAAGCATACTACAGCAAGGTTACGTAAACTGAATCCTAGAGATTTGTTAATCTTCTTCTTGTTGTATCTTTCACACTAGCTATATCAGTATTGTGTTTGGACTAATGGTTAACTCGTCACACACTATCACATCATTTCAATAATGATTTTTTCAAAACCTGCATGAGCATTGCATTAAAATTACCATTTCTGAATGAATATTTTTAACTTCAAGACAGTGTTTGACATCAGGGAAGTTCCGACAAGGGGCAATCAAAGAAACACTTGATCATTCACTAGAATCAAGACATCAAAGAAACACTTGATCATTCACTAGAATCAAGACCACATCATAACCCTATGGGTCAGGGGCATTGTCATCCAATGATTATTTTGATCAAGGAATCAGTCAGTCTAAATCAAGTGTCCAAGAATCATTCAATTGAGGAAGAAATCATTCGAGAATCGTTTAATTAGGAACGAATTATCTCAGAACTCTATCAATGAGGGGTAGATCACCCTAAGGTTTTGTTGATTAAGGGAAAAACTCTCCAAAGCTTATTTTATCAGAGTTAAGTCGATTCAATGCTCATACCGAGGAAAGTCACCTCAAGAGAACATTGAAGCCAATCACTACAAAAGTCGAGTAACCAAGAGAAAATCGATTCAAGACTCATACTAAGACAAACTAACACAAAGAGCTCCATGAGTCCAACTCTCAAAAGGATGGTTAATCAGAAGTATACCATCCCAAGAATTTGATATTCAGGGGAAGACTGTTTCAAAGTTCAGAATATTAGGGCAGGCCACTTCAAAGTCATGGCAAGCTGCTTCCAATTTCATTTCAAGGTGGACTTTTCTCCAAAGACCTATATTGAGATCAGTTAAGCCACAGAGGGGCAAATCCTCTCTATGCCATCAAGTTGTTCAAGCAAAATTTGCCATACGTCAGCAATTGTTGAGTTCAAGACGAATGTCGGGGAATCATGTTATCCACCGAATCATACCGGATCAGAAAAGGATCAGCAGCCAGCAACATGTCATGAGCTCCTAGTTCGCCGGAGGTGGAGAAGAGGAAGGGGTGTACCTGCAAGGCACTCTGATGCTAAAGTCAGTTTCAGCAAGAGAGAGAAGGCAAGTACAGAAAAGGTGTAGAAAACAGAATACCTGACCCTCTAGTGATAGAGGGTATTTATAGTGAGCCCCCAGCGCTGGGCCAACAGTTACTTTGCATTAGGTTGGATCGCCAGGCCCAATACGAGTAACTGCCAGGGTCTATGTGGCGTAGGGAAGATCAGCACGTGGTCTTCGCCCTGGGTCAGCTGCCCCGTGATCTTAGGAAAGTGGGTGACCTGTTCTTTCAGACACAAGTAGCTGTCTGATGATGTGTCCCACGTGAGGGGCACGTGGAGACCGTGGGAGAGACGTGTGAGCGATCCACGTGTGACTTTATGAATTGGACCTTCATTGGGCCCTCCCTGACGAGGAGATGGGTTGGGTCATGCTCGACAGTGGGGCATCCTCTGGCCCAGTCCAGAACAGGAGCCCCCCAAGTCGTTGCTATGAAGTAGAGGAGTAATGACTTAAGAGTTCGTTCTGGTGCCGAGGAGAGACGTAAGGGCTTCCCGGAGGGGTATCGAGCATGCCTGAAGCGCTTAAGCTTGTGGGACAACGTGTGTACCCAGGAGCAGGGGTCGCTCGACGTGGTCGACCAAGTGTGCATGTGGTGGACAGGTGTTCACTAGGAGACCTGTCCATCATATGTAGTCATGGCTCTTTTTCTGCTTCTCCCGGGGGAATGTTCCCAGTAGCGTAAGGGTCGGGAATTGTGGCCGAAGATGTGATGAAAACGGAAGAGAACGAGCACGTCTGGTCTCTGGCATGATAGGTACTTGAAGGGACGCGTGTGGCGGCCTCTAGGGCCACGTGTCAGAAGCAATAAATGCCTAGGGAGGCTAGGCGTAAGGGTCCTTGAGTGCCTAGTGATGCTTCGCTTCCTGTGCTAGGGTTTATAAATAGGGGGAAGTCCGCTTCATTTGCACTCTCCCCTCTATTCTAACTCAGAATTTTCTTCAACTTTCTCGAAGCGTCCTCTGCTCTCCAAAGTACATCCGTCGTCGCAGCCACCATCAACCTTTCTCTGTCGTCTAGAGTTTTCTCTATTCAAGTAAGTTCTTGCGCCCTTTTTCCAGATTCTATGCATTTTATGAGTTTTTCGCGGGTTTCTTGAATCTGGGATGAGTTTTCCAGGGGACTTATGGGGTTTCCGGCGACTTTCCTGGGAAACCCATGAATTTTCCGGCGTCCTCATGAAGTTTCTGGCGGAACTATGAAGTTTCCGATGAAGATTCCGAGAACATCATGAAGGTTCTGGAAAGAGGATGAGGTTTCTGATGAAGGTCGCGAGCACCCCACGAGGCATTAATGTCGCGGACACGTCTCCCCGTGGCACGAACGTATTGAAAGGACATCTTTTGTCGAGGAGGACTCATGTCGAGAGAAATTTTCCTCGCGGAGGGGATTTACGCCCCGCAGCGAAGGGGGTTTCCTCGTGTGTTGTGACCATGCGGTTGTTAGCAAGGGCTCCGGTCGAGGACGTGTGTCGAACATATCCTCGCCCTTTCACTTGATTTGCGCTGGAAGGGTGGATTTGATCTTATCTTCGAATTGACTGTTCCTTTTTGCTTTTCAGGTTAAATGGATCCCAAGTTCAAAGACGTCGTCATGCTCGACGAAGAGGCTGTCAATGCATCAGAAGTTGGCGAGGACGTTGAAAACAACTCGGGGGACGCGAACATTGAGTCTCCCTCTTCCTGGGCCGGGCTGGAACCTTTGTCCACTGTTCCGCGATTTGTCCATGTTGACTCAAAAGTCTTCGCTACCGTCGAGAACCAGGCTAAGGGGACCCCGACAAATTGGAAAGTTTACCGGCCTAAGGAGACCGACCGGATTCGCTCGAGCTACGAGAGGAAGCGTTTTCCCATGTACGAGTTTGTCTTTCGGAGAGCAGGTCTCCGCCTGCCCTTCACCGACTTTCAAGTTGCGGTGTTCCAGTTGTTGGACTTGGCACCTTCACAGCTTCACCCCAATGCCATTGCGTTTATGCGAGTTTTTGAGCTCGTCTGTCAATACCTCGGCATCGGGGCCACGCTCTCGTTGTTCTTCTGCCTCTTCCATATGGAGCGGCAAACTCAACATGGTCGACACAGCTGGGTGTCCCTGAAGCAACCGAGGAGGTTGTTCAAAGTGTACTTGGACTCTATCCATTCCTTTAAGGACGGATTTTTGTTGTGAAGCCGAGGACTCACGCCGTCGTTGACTCCTTGTTCGACCGCGTGGAGACGATCATCGACGGGCAGCGGGAGGTGAACTTGGAGGCCAAATTTCCTTTGGAATGGCAGAATACTCACTTCAAAAAGGGAACTAAGAGCTACATCACGAAGCTCCAAGACCTAGATGAAGATGATAAGCTTGCCTATGACAGGATCGTGGGCTTTGTTGACAGCTTTACCCTTGCCAAGTGCGTGAATAAAGATGGAAGTTTCGTCCGGGAGGCCAACGGAAACCTTTCCCTCGAGGCCCATTTAATCAATACCAAAGCGCTCCTCGAGTGTGGTTCTGACGATGAGGCTTTGAGGCTCTTAGGTAGTAAACATTTTTATTTGCTCGACTGCTCATTTCTCATTGTTATTCTGACTTGATTTTTCTTTGTTGTAGGGCGGATGTTGAACCTTCAAGAGCGCGTGTTGAAGCTTGCAGCGACAAAGGGCGGGAAGAATGATCCCCCCAAGGGTCATCTCTCTCAGGTCCAGCAGGCAGCAAATGCCAACCAATAACCAGGGGGTTCTACATCCTCTCCCCGTGGGAGTCAGTCTTCGGGCTCTCAAGAACATCCGTCAAAAAGGCCACGGTCGGAGGAGTTCAATCCGGTAGACCTAACGGAGGGCATTCTCGGGGAGAGGTTTGTGCTGCCTCCCTGCCATCGTAATCGGGAGTTCTTCGCTGCGGAGAACTCTTTGATTGTGCCCGAGGCAGAGGCCAAAGCAATTTTGGAGGTCGTCTAGACGACCAGGAGAAAAGCGATGTCCGAGGACGCGACAGTAGTGATGAGGGTCCTCGAGACGGCCTTGGCTCTCAATGATGGGATCCGCCCCTTTACTGAGGTGAGGAACCTGAAGGCAGAGATCGAGAACCTCTCTGTGGAGAAGGTCAAGGTGGAGAACGACCTTGTTGACTACAAGGAAAGGTACAAGATCCTAATCAGTCTCTACCGTGACCTCGAGGAGATGAGGCAGAAGATGGTCAAAGTCGAGGACGAGAGGGAACGACTCCAGGCGAGGGTCGCCGAGCTAGAGGCCACGACCAAGCCTGCTGAAGATGAAAATGTCAAGGAGAAGCTCCTGGAGACCCGGGGTGATTTGGTTTCTCAGATTAGGGTGCTCGAGCAGGACTGCCTATGGACCTTTGAGCTGGGCTTCAACATGGCGGTGGAGCAACTTTAAATTGTCAACCCTGGGGTCCAGCACGTCGCCGACGGGGTCAGTGCTTTTCATCGGGTGGTTGACGGCCAAGTAGTTACCAGCGACGCGCCCGACAGTGGGGCTGAACAGAGCGACGGAGAGCCCCGGTCCGAGGAGGAAGCCACTGTTTAATTTCTGAGTTGTTTGGCCTGTGCGCATAATTTTGTAAATTGACTTTGCACAGCCTGCGCGCCATAGATTTTGTAATGTCCGAACAACGGGCCTTGCGCGCTTTAATGCATTGTTTCTTTTTGTTTAGCATGTTCGTATTCTGGTTGTGCCGTTGTATGTCATATTTTCTTTCCTCGTGGATATGCAATATTGTGTTTTCCTGATTTCATTTAAGTATTTGGGGCCTTTGATCGACGTAGTTGGTCCTCGACAGTGTGGAGAACTGGTGGAGTAGTCGGTGTAGGGTTCTGACCATAGACGAAGCTAAGACCTCGATCGAGGTCTTTCCTCCATGGCATGAACTTCCCATCGCGAGATGGGCATTCTGCTTAATTGGTACGACAAAGATGGAGCTCGGTTGAGGTGTCCTCGTCGGATCAAGAGCTTGCTCGTACACACTAGAGCGGGATCTTGTCTTCTTGTCTCAAGTTTAGGAGTCGCGCTTGTACCTTAGCGCGCTCATGTGGTCGGGATGCACTTCGTCATGGTTGAACCAAGTGCATAGCGGACAGTGTCTAGCTGTAGTACTGTTTAAGCTTTTCAGCGTTCCATGGTCGAGCAAGTTCCTCCCCGTGTAGGTTTTCGAGGTAGTAGGCTCTGTTTCCCGTTCTCGCGCGGACGCGATAGGGGCCCTCCCAATTCGCGGCGAGTTTTCCTTCGCGCGAATCTTTTTGGTTCCTTCGGAGGACTAGGCTGCCTACCTGGAATTCACCTTTGATGAATTTGCTGTCATGTCGCAAATTTATCTTGTGCTTGAGCAAGGCTTCGCGGAGGGATGCCCCCGACTGGATTTCTTTGACCAGGTTGAGCTCCTCCCTTAGGGCCTCATCGTTCGTCTCCTCGTCGAGGGCAGACTCGTTCCTCCTGGAGGGTTCCCTTATTTCTACTATAATCACTGCCTCGTTTCCATAGGTCAGTCAGATTAGGGTCTCCCCGGTGATCGAGTGTGGGGTCGTTCTGTAGGCCCAGAGCACATTGTGTAACTCCTCGACCCACCTCTTCTTGGCTTCGCCTAGTCTTTATTTCAGGCCTCGCAGGATCACTCTCTTCATCGCCTCAGCTTGCCTGCTGGTTTGCAGGTGCTCGACAGATGTGAAATGTTGCTTCGTGCCCAGCTTGGTAACAAAGTCCTGGTTTGTCGGTGAACTGTGTCCCGTTGTCAGTGACGATTTCTTGGAGTACGCCGAACTGGGCAAGTATGTTCCTTTTGTAGAAATGGAGTATGTTGTGCACCGTGATTTTGGCGAGGGCTTCGGCCTCTATCCACTTTGTAAAGTAGTTGACGCCGACTATCAAATATTTGTTCTGGTATGACCCTATGGTGAAGCGTCCGAGGATGTCCATCCTCCACCAAGCGAAAGACCACGGGGACGAGAGCGTTTTAAGCTCGTTAGGCGGGGCCAGGTGCATGTCCCCGTGTCGCTGGCACTTGTCACACTTCTTGACGTGTTCCTTGGCATCTTGTTGCATGGTGGGCCAATAGTATCCCGCCCGAAATGCCTTATGGGCGAGGGATGTAACGCCCCAGTTTTTGTCAGTTTTTGTCCATTTTATTTATTTGAGTCATTTTTTATTATTTTATTATTATTTTATTTTTATTTCTGACTTTTATCTGAAAATATGTTATTTTTAGTCGAGATTATATTTTATCAGGTTTTGGGAGCATTTGCGAGATATTTGGGTGTAGGGGTATTTTGGGCGTTTTGATTTATTTGGTTAAGTTAAGAATAGAAAGAAAAAGAGAGAAAAATAGTAAGAAGGGAAAAGAAGAGAAGAGAAGAGAAAAGAAGAAAAGAGAGAAAAACTTGAGAAAGAAGAAATCAATCAACCGATTTTTCTACGCGCTATTTAATCGGGTAAGGGTGTGAAACTCGATTATGCTATGGTTGTGTATGATTATGTATGTGTTTGCTTGTATGTTTTCATGTCTTTCCATAGCTTGTGAGTTCTAGGTTGAAATGAGAATTTAGTGAGAAATCAATACTTTCGCGGTTGGAATTTGACGTAAACGTGGTAGAATACTTGTTGCCATGATTGTATTAGGTTCTGATTGATATATGGTGGTTTGAAAATGTTTTGGGTTGGAAAATATCATTTTCGGTTATGTAACAGCGCTGCAGAATTTCTGAGTTTTTGCAGGTTCGCCTAGCGAACCATTCAGCGAAGGGTAGCGAAGGTTCGCTACGGGTGTTCGCCTAACGAAGGTGCTAGCGAAGGTTCGCTAGAGGGTTCGCCTAGCGAAGTTTGTATGTTTTTGGTTCTGTTTGGTTCTGACTAGGTTCGCCAGGGGTTCGCCTAGCGAACTTTGTGTTTGTTTTTAGCTAGTAGTTGGTTCGCTGGACATTCGCCTAGCGAAGGTGGTAGCGAATGCTCGCTAGAGGGTTCGCCTAGCGAACAGGGCTGTTTGTGTAATTTTGTTTTCTTCATAACTTTTGATCTATGGTTCGGTTTGAGGCGTGGTTTGATGCGTTAGAAAGCTCATAAAATGTACTTTATATTGATGATGGTTTTGAGAGTTGTTGGCCGATTATATTATGTCGAAAATTAGAAAATGTGTTGTTTTGTTGTCGACTTTTGTCGTTTAATTGTGTGAACTTGATGTGTATGTGCAATATGTTGTTGGTGTGGATATTTTATAACTTGTGTACTGTTGAGTGATGAAATTGCATGAAATACATATCGTAATGATGATTGGTGGCCTTACGGCAAGAAATTGCAATGTGTTGTAATTGTTGAGTTATGCATGATTATGGATGAGTAAATGTGTGCATATGAATGTTATGAGTCATTGTATGCCAAGCATCATAATATGCATATTGTGAAGTCGAGTGCCATGAGGGTACGAGCGACGGATAGATTCCAATGGGAATCCGCTATAACATCGTGAGCCTTAAAAATAAGAGAACCTAAAGCGATTTGATATATCGTGAGCCTTAAAAATAAGAGGACCGAAAGCGATGGTTATAGACGATCGTGTGCCCTTGTGGTGTGTGAGCGATCGGATTGTGAGCCTTATACAAAGAGGACCGAAAGCAATCCATAAACGTCGTGAGCCTTATACAAAGAGGACCGAAAGCGACGGGGAACATCGTATGCCCGACGGGGAGTTACACTAAGTAACGAGCGATGGTTCCAATAGTTCCTGAGTGAACTGGTTCTGAGATGTGATGAGTCGGTACCGCATGTGCATTGCATGGAGTCGTTGTGTCAGTCTCGGTGCATTTGCATAAATCATGGATTAATTGTGTATGGAATTGTGAATGTGACTGATGAGTTGAAACATGTACATTTATGTGGCTGATGAGAGTATTGTATATGATTATATGCAACTGTGTTATGATTGTGTTTCTCACCCTTCTGCTGTTTTATAATGCTCTATGAGGCATTTCAGATTAGAGTTGCTGGAGGTCTTTTTGTGAAGCTTTGCGTCTTCATTCTTTTGTCGGTCGGCTCTGATATGTGATGCCGGGTAGTTAGGGTGGCAGTTTGTGATTAGTTTGTAATATGTATATGTATCTTTGAATTGTACAAGTATGGTTGTATATGACAAACAAACTTTCATGATATATATATATATATATATATGTGAGATTCAGTTGCAGATTTTCCGCTATTATTTTGTTTCTGATTCGTGGGTGTATTACTACCTGAGTTGTTGCATATCTGTATGAGCAGGTGTTGTATGTTTGTTTCAAATTGATGTGGCGTCTCCGGTCTATGCCATGCATGTTTTAATTATACTCTGATGAAATTTTAAAGTTTCCTTTACCGCTTTAATAGCTTGGGGGTATAGATTGGGGGTGTTACATTGAGTGGTATCAGAGCCAGTCCGTGTCAGTTTGTGTCAGTCCTTGTTGGTCTTTGTGGTTCGGTGAGCTATTTGTTTAACCATAGTTGCCGCTATTGGAAATGAACAGAATATGGCTGGAAGGAACGACGCTGCTTTAGCTGCTGCGATGCAGGCTATGGCTCGGGCTGTGCAGGGTGCACCGAATGCTGCTGGTAATGATGAGTTTCGGAAGAATAAACCACCTGTCTTTAAAGGAAGATATGATCCGGATGGTGCACAGATTTGGTTGAAAGAAATTGAAAGGATTTTCCGAGTGATGGATTGTGACGAGGATCAAAAGGTGAGACTAGGTACTCACATGTTGCTGGAAGAAGCTGATGATTGGTGGGTTGGTACTCATCATGTGTTGGAAGCTGCAGTGGAGGAGGAGGAAGAGATCACTTGGGAGTTGTTTAGCCGGGAGTTCTTGAGGAAGTATTTTCCTGAAGATGTCAGAGGGAAGAAAGTGATAGAATTCTTGGAATTGAAACAAGGTAGTATGTCTGTTGTAGACTATACTGCTAAGTTTGTTGAGCTGGTGCAGTTTTATCCACATTATGCGGAGGCGACTGTGGAATTCTCTAAATGTGTTAAGTTTGAAAGTGGGTTGCGTCCTGAGATTAAACAAGCTATTGGTTATCAGAGGATTCGAAGGTTTACAGACTTGGTGGATTGTTGCAGGATTTATGAGGAGGATAGTAAGGCTCGTTCTACTCACTATAAGAGTATGACCGACCGGAAAGGGAAGCAACAGGTTAGTGGTGGTCCTTATGTGACACCAGCTGATAAAGGTAGGCAAAGGGGTGCTTTTGATCGAAGGTCTAGTGGGGGAGGAATGTCTAGTCCTATGAGGTGTTTTAGATGTGGTGATGTGGGACATCGTCAGTCTGAGTGTAGGAAGGATTTGAGGAAGTGTTCTAATTGCGGCGGTGTAGGACATGTTGTTGCTGATTGTGCAAGGAAGAATGTGTTGGTATGTTTCAACTGTGGTGAACCTGGTCACATTAGTACCAAGTGTCCGAAACCGAAGAAGGCTCCAGTTAGTGGGAAAGTCTTTGCGTTGTCAGGGACTCAGACTTCAAGTACAGATCGTCTGATTCGAGGTACTTGTTTTATTAATAGTATGCCTTTAATTGCTATTATTGATACTGGAGCGACTCATTCGTTTATTTCATCTGAGTGCCCGAAGCGTTTGAATCTTGTGTTGTCTTTAATGGATGGTGAGATGGTTATTGATACGCCAGCAATGGGTTCAGTAACTACTTCGATGGTTTGTTTGAGTTGTCCTTTGACCATTTATGGTAAAGATTTTGAGATGGATTTAGTGTGTTTGCCGTTGGAAGGTTTAGATGTGGTTTTGGGAATGAATTGGTTGCAATTCAATCGGGTTCATATTGATTTTTATCATAAGCTAGTAAGGTTTCCTTCTCTTGAGGAAGACGAAGACTCGAGTTTCTTATCTACCAAAGAGTTGAAGAAACTTTTGGCGGAGGAAGCTCAGTTGTTCGGGTTGTTTGCATCTTTGACCGTGGCTAGTCAAGTGTCGCTGGATGTGTTTCCTGTTGTGTGTGAATTTCCTGAACTGTTTCCTGAGGATATTTAAAGGGTGCCGCCAGAGAGAGAGGTGGAGTTTTCTATAGATCTAGTTCCTAGTACTAGACCTGTGTCTATGGCACCTTATTCGGCATCTGAGTTGGTTGAGTTGAAAAAGCAATTGAATGAGTTGTTGGAGAAGAGGTTTGTGAGGCCAAGTGTTTCTCCTTGGGGTGCTCCAGTTTTGTTGGTGAAAAAGAAAGATGGAAGTATGCGATTGTGTATTGATTATCGTCAGTTGAATAAGGTGACGATTAAGAATAAGTATCCTCTTCCAAGGATTGATGATCTGATGGATCAGTTGGTTGGTGCTTGTGTGTTTAGTAAGATTGATTTGAGATCGGGGTATCATCAGATAAGGGTGAAAGAGGAAGATATTCAGAAGACGACTTTTAGGACACGATACGGTCATTATGAATATTCAGTGATGCCGTTCGGGGTTTCTAATGCGCCAGGTGTGTTTATGGAATACATGAATCGTATTTTTCACGAGCATTTGGATCGTTTTGTTGTTGTGTTTATTGATGATATTTTAATCTATTCTAAGTCTCGGGAGGAGCACGCGAAGCATTTGCGTATTGTTTTGCAGGTTTTGAAGGAAAGGAAACTTTTTGCAAAATTGTCCAAGTGTGAGTTCTGGTTGTCGGAAGTGAGTTTTCTTGGACACGTAATTTCAGGTAATGGTATTTCTGTGGATCCATCTAAAGTAGAAGCAATTCTACAATGGGAGGCTCTGAGATCTATTACTGAAATTCGAAGCTTTTTGGGTTTGGCTGGTTATTATCGGAGGTTTATTGAAGGTTTTTCTAAGTTGGCACTTCCATTGACCCAGTTGACTTGTAAAGGGCAAGCGTTCATTTGGGATATTCGGTGTAAGGAAAGTTTTAATGAGCTGAAAAGAAGATTGACGACAACTCCGATTTTGATTTTACCGGATCCTAATGAACCATTCGTGGTTTATTGTGATGCGTCTTTGATTGGCCTAGGTGGTGTGCTGATGCAGGAAGGTAAGGTTGTGGCTTACGCTTCAAGGCAATTGAGAGTGCATGAGAAAAATTATCCTACTCATGATCTTGAGTTAGCGGCTGTGGTTTTTGTGTTAAAGATTTGGAGGCATTATCTCTATGGTGCAAGGTTCGAAGTCTTTAGTGATCATAAAAGCTTGAAATATTTGTTTGATCAGAAGGAGTTAAATATGAGGCAACGTAGATGGTTGGAATTCTTGAAGGACTACGACTTTGGCTTGAATTACCATCCTGGTAAAGCTAATGTGGTAGCTGATGCGTTGAGTCGGAAATCATTGCATATGTCGGCTTTAATGGTGAAGGAGTGCGAACTTTTGGAATCGTTTAGAGACTTGAGTTTGGTATGTGAAGTGACTTCGGATAGTGTGAGGCTGGGTATGCTGAAGGTTACGAATGATTTTCTGATGACGGTAAGTGAGAAACAGAAGTTGGATGTGAAATTCGTGGATTTGATGTTGGTTGGCGGAAAAAATGCGAGTAGTGATTTTGAAGTGGATGTTAATGGTGTTTTGAGGTTCCGTGGCCGAATTTGTATTCCTGATGATTCGGAGTTGAAAAGGATGATTTTGGAGGAAGGACACCGGAGTAATTTGAGTATACATCCGGGAGCGAATAAGATGTACCAAGATTTGAAGAAGATTTTCTGGTGGTCTGGATTGAAATGAGATATGGCTCAGTTTGTGTATGCGTGTTTGACTTGTCAGAAGTCGAAAGTTGAACATTTGAGGCCTAGTGGTTTGTTGCAACCGTTGGATATTCCGGAGTGGAAATGGGATAACATTTCGATGGATTTTGTAACGGGGTTTCCAAACACTCAGAGGGGACATAATGCTATTTAGGTGATTGTGGATAGACTGACTAAATCGGCGTATTTCATTCCGATTGACATCAGTTTTTCATTGGAGAGGTTGACTGATATTTACATCAGTGTGATTGTGAAGTTGCATGGGGTTCCGTTAAGTATTGTTTCTGATCGAGATCCAAGGTTTACCTCGAGATTTTGGGAAAGTTTACATAAGGCTTTGGGTTCTAAATTGAGATTGAGTTCGGCTTATCATCCGCATACGAATGGTCAGACGGAGAGGACGATTCAGTCGTTGGAAGATTTGTTGCGAGCGTGTGTTCTTGAACAAGGTGGTATGTGGGATAGTTATCTTGCATTGATCGAATTCACGTATAACAACAGTTTTCATTCTAGTATTGGAATGACACCGTTTGAAGCATTATATGGACGAAGGTGTCGAACGCCGTTGTGTTGGCACGAATCTGGTGAGAGAACAGTGGTAGGACCGGAGTTGGTGCAGCAGACTACAGACAATGTGAGGTTTATTCGTGAGAAGATGAAAGCTTCTCAGAGTAGACAAAAGAGTTATCATGATCGGAGAGGGAAAGATCTTGAGTTTCAAGAGGGCGATCATGTATTTTTGAGGGTTGCGCCGGTAACGGGTGTTGGTCGTGCATTGAAATCGAAGAAACTTACTTCTCGGTTTATTGGTCCTTACCAGATATCCGCGAGAGTTGGTACTGTGGCATATCGGGTGGCGTTGCCGCCGAATCTGTCGAATTTGCATGATGTGTTTCATGTTTCACAGTTGCGGAAGTATGTTCCGGATCCGTCACATGTGATTCCGATGGATGAGGTTAAGGTAAGGGATAACCTTACGGTTGAAGCTTTACCAGTTAGGATTTTGGATCGCGAAGTGAAGCGGTTGAGGGGCAAGGATATTGCACTGGTGAAGGTAGCGTGGGGAGGCGCTGCTGAGGGCAATTTGACTTGGGAGTTGGAGAGTCGGATGCGGGAATCGTATCCAGAGTTGTTCGTCTCAGGTATATTTTCGAGGACGAAAATTTCTAAGTGGGGGAGAGTTGTAACGCCCCAGTTTTTGTCAGTTTTAGTCCGTTTTATTTATTTGAGTCGTTTTTGATTATTTTATTATTATTTTATTTTTATTTCTGACTTTTATCTGAAAATATGTTATTTTTAGTCGAGATTATATTTTATCGGGTTTTGGGAGCGTTTGCGAGATATTTGGGTGTAGGGGTATTTTGGGCGTTTTGATTTATTTGGTTAAGTTAAGAATAGAAAGAAAAAGAGAGAAAAATAGTAAGAAGGGAAAAGAAGAGAAGAGAAGAGAAAAGAAGAAAAGAGAGAAAAACTTGAGAAAGAAGAAATCAATCAACCGATTTTTCTACGCGCTATTTAATCGGGTAAGGGTGCGAAACTCGATTATGCTATGGTTGTGTATGATTATGTATGTGTTTGCTTGTATGTTTTCATGTCTTTCCATAGCTTGTGAGTTCTAGGTTGAAATGAGAATTTAGTGAGAAATCAATACTTTCGCGGTTGGAATTTGACGTAAACGTGGTAGAATACTTGTTGCCATGATTGTATTAGGTTCTGATTGATATATGGTGGTTTGAAAATGTTTTGGGTTGGAAAATCTCATTTTGGGTTATGTAACAGCGCTGCAGAATTTCTGAGTTTTCGCAGGTTCGCCTAGCGAACCATTCAGCAAAGGGTAGCGAAGGTTCGCTACGGGTGTTCGCCTAGCGAAGGTGCTAGCGAAGGTTCGCTAGAGGGTTCGCCTAGCGAAGTTTGTATGTTTTTGGTTCTGTTTGGTTCTGACTAGGTTCGCCAGGGGTTTGCCTAGCGAACTTTGTGTCTGTTTTTAGCTAGTAGTTGGTTCGCTGGACATTCGCCTAGCGAAGGTGGTAGCGAATGCTCGCTAGAGGGTTCGCCTAGCGAACAGGGCTGTTTGTGTAATTTTGTTTTCTTCATAACTTTTGATCTGTGGTCCGGTTTGAGGCGTGGTTTGATGCGTTAGAAAGCTCAAAAAATGTACTTTATATTGATGATGGTTTTGAGAATTGTTGGCCGATTATATTATGTCGGAAATTAGAAAATGTGTTGTTTTGTTGTCGACTTTTGCCGTTTAATTGTGTGAACTTGATGTGTATGTGCAATATGTTGTTGGTGTTGATATTTTATAACTTGTGTACTGTTGAGTGATGAAATTGCATGAAATACATATCGTAATGATGATTGGTGGCCTTACGGCAAGAAATTGCAATGTGTTGTAATTGTTGAGTTATGCATGATTATGGATGAGTAAATGTGTGCATATGAATGTTATGAGTCATTGTATGTCAAGCATCATAATATGCATATTGTGAAGTCGAGTGCCATGAGGGTACGAGCGACGGATAGATTCCAATGGGAATCCGCTATAACATCGTGAGCCTTAAAAATAAGAGGACCTAAAGTGATTTGATATATCGTGAGCCTTAAAAATAAGAGGACCGAAAGCGATGGTTATAGACGATCGTGTGCCCTTGTGGTGTGTGAGCGATCGGATTGTGAGCCTTATACAAAGAGGACCGAAAGCGACGGGGAACATCGTATGCCCGACGGGGAGTTACACTAAGTAACGAGCGATGGTTCCAATAGTTCCTGAGTGAACTGGTTCTGAGATGTGATGAGTCGGTACCGCTTGTGCATTGCATGGAGTCGTTGTGTCGGTCTCGGTGCATTTGCATAAATCATGGATTAATTGTGTATGGAATTGTGAATGTGACTGATGAGTTGAAACATGTACATTTATGTGGTTGATGAGAGTATTGTATATGATTATATGCAACTGTGTTATGATTGTGTTTCTCACCCTTCTGCTGTTTTATAATGCTCTATGAGGCATTTCAGATTAGAGTTGCTGGAGGTCTTTTTGTGAAGCTTTGTGTCTTCATTCTTTTGTCGGTCGGCTCTGATATGTGACGCCGGGTAGTTAGGGTGGCCGTTTGTGATTAGTTTGTATTATGTATATGTATCTTTGAATTGTACAAGTATGGTTGTATATGACAAACAAACTTTCATGATATATATATATATATATATATATATATATATATATATATATATGAGATTCAGTTGCAGATTTTCCGCTATTATTCTGTTTCTGATTCGTGGGTGTATTACTACCTGAGTTGTTGCATATCTGTATGAGCAGGTGTTGTATGTTTGTTTCAAATTGATGTGGCGTCTCCGGTCTATGCCATGCATGTTTTAATTATACTCTGATGAAATTTTAAAGTTTCCTTTACCGCTTTAATAGCTTGGGGGTATAGATTGGGGGTGTTACATTGAGTGGTATCAGAGCCAGTCCGTGTCAGTTTGTGTCAGTCCTTGTTGGTCTTTGTGGTTCGGTGAGCTATTTGTTTAACCATAGTTGCTGCTATTGGAAATGAACAGAATATGGCTGGAAGGAACGACGCTGCTTTAGCTGCTGCGATGCAGGCTATGGCTCGGGCTGTGCAGGGTGCACCGAATGCTGCTGGTAATGATGAGTTTCGGAAGAATAAACCACCTGTCTTCAAAGGAAGATATGATCCGGATGGTGCACAGATTTGGTTGAAAGAGATTGAAAGGATTTTCCGAGTGATGGATTGTGACGAGGATCAGAAGGTGAGACTAGGTACTCACATGTTGCTGGAAGAAGCTGATGATTGGTGGGTTGGTACTCATCATGTGTTGGAAGCTGCAGTGGAGGAGGAGGAAGAGATCACTTGGGAGTTGTTTAGCCGGGAGTTCTTGAGGAAGTATTTTCCCGAAGATGTCAGAGGGAAGAAAGAGATAGAATTCTTGGAATTGAAATAAGGTAGTATGTCTGTTGTAGACTATACTGCTAAGTTTTTTGAGCTGGTGCAGTTTTATCCACATTATGTGGAGGCGACTGCGGAATTCTCTAAGTGTGTTAAGTTTGAAAGTGGGTTGCGTCCTGAGATTAAACAGGCTATTGGTTATCAGAGGATTCGAAGGTTTGCAGACTTGGTGGATTGTTGGAAGATTTATGAGGAGGATAGTAAGGCTCGTTCTACTCACTATAAGAGTATGACCGACCGGAAAGGGAAGCAACAGGTTCGTGGTGGTCCTTATGTGACACCAGCTGATAAAGGTAGGCAAAGGGGTGCTTTTGATCGAAGGTCTAGTGGGGGAGGAATGTCTAGTCCTCTGAGGTGTTTTAGATGTGGTGATGTGGTACATCGTCAGTCTGAGTGTAGGAAGGATTTGAGGAAGTGTTCTAATTGCGGCGGTGTAGGACATGTTGTTGCTGATTGTGCAAGGAAGAATGTGTTGGTATGTTTCAACTGTGGTGAACCTGGTCACATTAGTACCAAGTGTCCGAAACCGAAGAAGGCTCCAGTTAGTGGGAAAGTCTTTGCATTGTCAGGGACTCAGACTTCAAGTACAGATCGTCTGATTCGAGGTACTTGTTTTATTAATAGTATGCCTTTAATTGCTATTATTGATACTGGAGCGACTCATTCGTTTATTTCGTCTGAGTGCGCTAAGCTTTTGAATCTTGTGTTGTCTTTAATGGATGGTGAGATGGTTATTGATACGCCATCAATGGGTTCAGTAACTACTTCGATGGTTTGTTTGAGTTGTCCTTTGACCATTTATTGTAAAGATTTTGAGATGGATTTAGTGTGTTTGCCGTTGGAAGGTTTAGATGTAGTTTTGGGAATGAATTGGTTGCAATTCAATCGGGTTCATATTGATTTTTATCATAAGCTAGTAAGGTTTCCTTCTCTTGAGGAAGACGAAGACTCGAGTTTCTTATCTACCAAAGAGTTGAAGAAACTTTTGGCGGAGGAAGCTCAGTTGTTCGGGTTGTTTACATCTTTGACCGTGGCTAGTCAAGTGTCGCTGGATGTGTTTCCTGTTGTGTGTGAATTTCCTGAACTGTTTCCTGAGGATATTTAAGGGGTGCCGCCAGAGAGAGAGGTGGAGTTTTCTATAGATCTAGATCCTGGTACTAGACCTGTGTCTATGGCACCTTATAGAATGTCGGCATCTGAGTTGGTTGAGTTGAAAAAGCAATTGAATGAGTTGTTGGAGAAGAGGTTTGTGAGGCCAAGTGTTTCTCCTTGGGGTGATCCAGTTTTGTTGGTGAAAAAGAAAGATGGAAGTATGCGATTGTGTATTGATTATCGTCAGTTGAATAAGGTGACGATTAAGAATAAGTATCCTCTTCCAAGGATTGATGATCTGATGGATCAGTTGGTTGGTGCTTATGTGTTTAGTAAGATTGATTTGAGATCGGGGTATCATCAGATAAGGGTGAAAGAGGAAGATATTCAGAAGACGGCTTTTAGGACACGATACGGTCATTATGAATATTCGGTGATGCCGTTCGGGGTTTCTAATGCGCCAGGTGTGTTTATGGAATACATGAATCGTATTTTTCACGAGCATTTGGATCGTTTTGTTGTTGTGTTTATTGATAATATTTTAATCTATTCTAAGTCTCGGGAGGAGCACGCGAAGCATTTGCGTATTGTTTTGCAGGTTTTGAAGGAAAGGAAACTTTTTGCAAAATTGTCCAAGTGTGAGTTCTGGTTGTCGGAAGTGAGTTTTCTTGGACACGTAATTTCAGGTAATGGTATTTCTCTGTTTCCATCTAAAGTAGAAGCAATTCTACAATGGGAGGCTCTGAGATCTATTACTGAAATTCGAAGCTTTTTGGGTTTGGCTGGTTATTATCGGAGGTTTATTGAAGGTTTTTCTAAGTTGGCACTTCCATTGACCCAGTTGACTTGTAAAGGGCAAGCATTCATTTGGGATATTCGGTGTAAGGAAAGTTTTAATGAGCTGAAAAGAAGATTGACGACAGCTCCGATTTTGATTTTACCGGATCCTAATGAACCATTCATGGTTTATTGTGATGCGTCTTTGATTGGCCTAGGTGGTGTGCTGATGCAGGAAGGTAAGGTTGTGGCTTACGCTTCAAGGCAATTGAGAGTGCAAGAGAAAAATTATCCTACTCATGATCTTGAGTTAGCGGTTGTGGTTTTTGTGTTAAAGATTTGGAGGCATTATCTCTATGGTGCAAGGTTCGAAGTCTTTAGTGATCATAAAAGCTTGAAATATTTGTTTGATCAGAAGGAGTTAAATATGAGGCAGCGTAGATGGTTGGAATTCTTGAAGGACTACGACTTTGGCTTGAATTACCATCCTGGTAAAGCTAATGTGGTAGCTGATGCGTTGAGTCGGAAATCATTGCATATGTCGGCTTTAATGGTTAAGGAGTGGGAACTTTTGGAATCGTTTAGAGACTTGAGTTTGGTATGTGAAGTGACTTCGGATAGTGTGAGGCTGGGTATGCTGAAGGTTACGAATGATTTTCTGATGACGGTAAGTGAGAAACAGAAGTTGGATGTGAAATTCGTGGATTTGATGTTGGTTGGCGGAAAAAATGCGAGTAGTGATTTTGAAGTGGATGTTAATGGTGTTTTGAGGTTCCGTGGCCGAATTTGTATTCCTGATGATTCGGAGTTGAAAAGGATGATTTTGGAGGAAGGACACCGGAGTAATTTGAGTATACATCCGGGAGCGAATAAGATGTACCAAGATTTGAAGAAGATTTTCTGGTGGTCTGTATTGAAACGAGATATGGCTCAGTTTGTGTATGCCTGTTTGACTTGTCAGAAGTCGAAAGTTGAACATTTGAGGCATAGTGGTTTGTTGCAACCGTTGGATATTCCGGAGTGGAAATGGGATAGCATTTCGATGGATTTTGTAATGGGGTTTCCAAACACTCAGAGGGGACATAATGCTATTTAGGTGATTGCATGAAATACATATCGTAATGATGATTGGTGGCCTTACGGAAAGAAATTGCAATGTGTTGTAATTGTTGAGTTATGCATGATTATGGATGAGTAAATGTGTGCATATGAATGTTATGAGTCATTGTATGCCAAGCATCATAATATGCATATTGTGAATTCGAGTGCCATGAGGGTACGAGCGACGGATAGATTCCAATGGGAATCCACTATAACATCGTGAGCCTTAAAAATAAGAGGACATAAAGCGATTTGATATATCGTGAGCCTTAAAAATAAGAGGACCGAAAGCGATGCTTATAGACGATCGTGTGCCCTTGTGGGGTGTGAGCGATCGGATTGTGAGCCTTATACAAAGAGGACCGAAAGCAATCCATAAACGCCGTGAGCCTTATACAAAGAGGACCGAAAGCGACGGGGAACATCGTATGCCCGACGGGGAGTTACACTAAGTAACGAGCGATGGTTCCAATAGTTCCTGAGTGAACTGGTTCTGAGATATGATGAGTCGGCACCGCATGTGCATTGCATGGAGTCGTTGTGTCGGTCTTGGTGCATTTGCATAAATCATGGATTAATTGTGTATGGAATTGTGAATGTGGCTGATGAGTTGAAACATGTACATTTATGTGGTTGATGAGAGTATTGTATATGATTATATGCAACTGTGTTATGATTGTGTTTCTCACCCTTCTGCTGTTTTATAATGCTCTATGAGGCATTGCATATTAGAGTTGCTGGAGGTCTTTTTGTGAAGCTTTGCGTCTTCATTCTTTTGTCGGTCGGCTCTGATATGTGACGCCGGGTAGTTAGGGTGGCCGTTTGTGATTAGTTTGTATTATGTATATGTATCTTTGAATTGTACAAGTATGGTTGTATATGACAAACAAACTTTCATGATATATATATATATATATATATATATATATATATATATATATATATATGAGATTCAGTTGCAGATTTTCCGCTATTATTCTGTTTCTGATTCGTGGGTGTATTACTACCTGAGTTGTTGCATATCTGTATGAGCAGGTGTTGTATGTTTGTTTCAAATTGATGTGGCATCTCCGGTCTATGCCGTGCATGTTTTAATTATACTCTGATGAAATTTTGAAGTTTCCTTTACCGCTTTAATAGCTTGGGGGTATAGATTGGGGGTGTTACAAGGGATCATCCGCCGAGGTGCTGCGCGTTGATCCCTTCGTGGATCTCTTAGAGTATGTTATGGACCTTGGACTCCTTGATGCATTTGAGGAGGGGAATGGAGAATCCCCACCGGTACAATTTGCCCTCGATCAAGACGTACGATCATGCTCGCTTCCTGACCACGCTAGCCTCCTTGGAGTCGTCGGGCAGTTCCCCTGTGCTGAGGTACGCGTATACCGGGGTCATCCAGCAGTTGCTGTCGTCGATGGCGTTTATGTCAAAGTTCGAGGTGGGTTTCTCGATGCTTGGTCAAGAAAGTGCCTCTTGGATGACGAACTTGTTCCCTCCTTTCTTCTTCGTACTCCCCAGCTTCGACAAGATGTCTGCCCTTATATTGTGTTTGCGCGGAACGTGACTCACTTCTGCAGAATCGAATTTTTTCATCTTCTCTTTCACCAGGGCTAAGTACTTGACGAGGTTGTCATTCTTAGCCTGGTACTCTCCCCGCACCTGGGAGGCTACGAGCTAGGAGTCGGTAAATATTTTTACCTCCTTCGCGCCGAGGTCCTCGACCAGGCGTAGTACGACGAGGAAGGCCTCTTACTCGGCCTGGTTTTATGACGTCGGGAAGGACAAAGCGAGGGATACCTCGAACAGGATGCCTTCTTCATTTTCTAGAATGATTCCTGCTCCACTTCTCATCGAGATGGATGCTTCATTGACATAGATTGTCCACTTTTGGGATCTGTCGGTTGAGGAGATCGGAGCAGTCATTTCTGCGACAAAGTCGGCCAACACTTGAGTCTTCAGGGCTTTCCTACTCTTGTACTAGACGTCGAACTCGGAGAGCTCGAGCGACAACTTGAGCATCCTGTCCGCCATGTCGGGACGGCCGAGCAGCTGCTTCACGGGTTGGTCTGTCCTCACCACGATCGTGTGGGACAGAAAGTAGTGTCGTAGCCTTTTGACCGCATTGACGAGGGCCAGAGCGACCTTCTCGATCTGCTGGTACCTAAGCTCGGGGCCCTGGAGGGATTTGCTGGTGAAGTATATCAGCTTCTGTCCCTTGGGGGTTTCGCGGATAAGAGTCGCGCTGACCGCCTCGATTGCTATGGCGAGGTACAAATACTAAGTCTCCCCGTTCTCTGGCCGTGAAAGGACGGGGGGCTGCGAGAGGGCTTGTTTGAGGTGGAGGATGGATTGTTCGCACTCCTCGGTCCACTCGAAGGCGGCCTCTTTGTGCAGGAGCTTGAAAAATGGGAGTGCGTGCTGGGCAGACTAGGCCACGAAGCGGGACAACGAGGCGAGCATCTCGTTTAGGGATTGGATCGATTTCTTTGAGTTCAGTGTTGGGACCTCGGAGAACGCCCTGCACTTGTCGGGGTTCGCCTCGATTCCTCGTTTTTTTAGATAGAAGACGAGGAACTTTCCTGCTCAGACACCGAAGGTGCACTTCTCTGGGTTGAATCTCATTCTGCATCTCCTCTCCATATCGAAGACCCTTTTGAGATGGTCGGCGTGGTCAATCTCTTCTCGTGATTTCACGATCATTCGTCCATGTAGACCTCAAGCATGTCTCCGATCTCGCCCCCGAAGACTTTGTTCATAATCCGCTTATAGCCGTCGGTTTTTTCGGTGACGCGACCACCTACTTTATGATTTATCTATTTATCCTATGAAGCTTGAAAGGAAGGGAAAGATATCTTAAACTAACCCTGTACGCAAATGTTTTCTTTAACAAATGCTAAGAGATCGGGGATCGGGGTATGGTTATACAAAGGGAAGCTACAAATACCCAGAGTATCTATAGTAATCTATATGAACCTTCTTTTGCATGTATTTCTGCTATTCTTAACTGCTTTCTTGTGTTTATCTGCTGTGGATTGGGAAAGTTTCTCCTTTGGGAGGGTTGAGAGAATATTTTTGTTGTTTTCGGGTTTTCTATTGTTTTTGGGAAAGTGATAGACCTAAGATTTTTTATTTGAGTGCTCGCTAAGATTTTGCAATCTTATGCCTACGTATTCCCGTAAAGAGATTAGGGAAATCAGAGTAATCGTAGTTCCTCCTATTCTATGGGAGGAAAAATATTTGGTGTCTTGTTCAAAGCCCAAGATTTAAGCTAGCTGAGTATTTGTGTCTTGTTTAAAGCCCAAGATTGAAGCTAAAAGTTGACTGAGAATTTGTCATCTCTAAAGAGAGATATCTCACCTATTCATCATAAAAGTTGAGTAATTGATTATAAGGGAAATTACTTTAACTGGGATATGTAGAATCCAACAATGCCATAATTTCCTTTATAAGAGGGATGTCATGAAGGAAGAAGCTTTAACTCAGTGTAGAGCAATGCCACTTTTCCCTTTATGAATCTTTCATGCCAAGAGAAGGACATTGGCTTGGATATATAGATTCCAGAGGCTTATCACTTACAACAGCCAGATGAAAGATAAATTTTAGCCAGGATAAGGGAAGGACACCAGCTTGGATTTTGAATCAACAAGTGTGCCACTTACAGCAATTATCTGGAAAAAGGTTTTGATTATTTGTTTTGATGTGTGATGTATAGAAAGGGAATATCTTCCTATAGAGTGGACTCATGGTCTCATCTGAGGGGATGTTGATTTTTGTGTGCCTTGTTCAAAGCCCAAGGTTGAAGCTGAAGGAAACTGACTCCATTGGGGAAGGTTTTGTTTGTCTTGTATAAAACCCAAGATTGAGGCTAAAAAAGTGTGAGTGTAGTTTCAAAGAAGATTGACTCAACCGGGAGTATGATATTTGTCTTGTACAAAGCCTAAGATTGAGGCTGATTGGGAAAATCATTATATGAAGCCTAAGAGGAGGCTGACTCTTGCTGAGGATTATTGAAATCCAGGAGAAGGTCTAAACTGTATTGGGGAATCCAAAAGGAATTTACTCTTGCTGGGAAATTAAGGAAGAGTGGAATTGCCAGATGCTATGAGGCTCTGATCCTTCTGAGGATTTGTTGATGGTAAATTGACCCTGGCTGCGATCTTTAAGGTGAAAGTTAAGCCTTATTGGGGGGTCAGAGGAGTTTAAAGATGAGTTTGAAAACCTTAGAGGTTTTTTTAACTCTGCTGGAGACTGGTAAAATTATCAGGTTTTTTCCTATGCCTTTAGGAAACCTGTGGGTCTTTGTGTTTAGTCAAAAAGGAGACTATGAGACTTTCCAAGTCTACTTGAATGAAGCCCAAGAGGAGGCTGAGACTGTCCAAGTCTCATAAGAAGAGATAGACTCTGATTGGAAAGAGATCTTTGTATGATGCCTAAGAGGAGGCTGTTGGTTGAAGATCAATTTTTGAATGGTAGAGTGTTCTAGGCTTTTGACTCTCCGGGGGATTGAACTAGTAAAGATGACTAATTTCTATCTTATGCTTTTAGGAAACCTTTGGGTCCTTGTACTAAGTCCAAGATGAGGCTGGGGAACTTTTAAGAAGCCTGGTGGTCCTTGTACTAAGACCAAGAGGATGCTGGGGGATACTTCTAGGAAGCATGTGGGTCCAAGCCTAAGAAGCGTTGAAGAAAGGTTTCATCGGGAATAAGTCCTTTCTTTTGTTGAACAGTTCTAAGGTTTGAAGAAATTCAAAAGAGGTTTCACCGGGAATTAATCCTCTCCGGGGAAATGAATTTCTTGTATATGTTTCTATGTTTTGACAGTCTTGAGAAAAGTTTCACCGGGAATAATGCCTTTCTCTGTTCCATATTGAATAAGCCCAAGAGGAGGCAGACTATATCGAGGGGAATTTCCTATGAGGGAACTAGTTTTGACTAAATTAGAAGTAACCTCTGGTTTGACCTAATTGTAGACCTAACTACTGGGGGAAACTCTAGACAGATATGCACAAGTATATACAGATGAATAAATTTACAGGTATATAAACAAGTATGCATTGAATTTAAAAGAGGTTGGGTCTTACACTCTTAAAAGAGGCCCAAGTGTATTGTGATTGATTGTATGGTTTTAATTGTATGATTAGGGTTTTAAGAAACTGAAGAAAGTTTTGAGAAAAATTTGAATTTGAAATTGAATTAAAAGAAAGTTGTTTAAAAGAAAAGAATGTTTGGGGCTTATAACTCAAAGAGAGGCCCAAGTGGTCTAAGAGCAGTTTCACCGGGAATAATGCTCCTCTTAGTACCAGTTTAAAATAGACAGATGATTTTGAAAATAGAGGTATGGGGCTTACAACTCAAGGAGAGGCCCGTGGAAGTTATTTAAAGTTCAAAACAAAGTTTTTATACAAAAGATTTGGGCTTATACTCAAGGAGAGGCCCAGATGAAAATAGTGATCACATTGCGATATCGAAAGACGTTGTGGGATTTATACTATAGCAGAGGCCCAAAATTTGTTTATGAAGAAAAGGGTTTGGGTCTTACACTCTATTAGAGGCCCAAAAGTGTTTATAAATAAGAAGGAATGAGGCTTACAACTCAGAGAGAGGCCCAAGATTTTTATTTGAAAGGCGATGATCGCGCTGCTGTTTTGAAAACCACTGTGGGACTTATACAATGACTGAGGCCCAAATTATTTATGTACAAAAAAGAGTGGGTCTTACACTCTACAAAGAGACCCAAAATGTATCAAAATGAAGTTTGAAAAATTAAAAATCAAAGGGAAAACCCTAATTTTAATTTAAAATTTAATTTTTAAAGAAAATTAAATAAGAAATGATATAAAATATCAAATATATTCAAAAAAATGTGTTGTGAATCTTGAAAAATGTTTAAAAAATCATGTTTTATTCACATGAATGCTTGAAATTCATTTGGTTTTGAAAAATCAAGAGAAAGAATTCTTTTAAAATGTTAAAAACAATTAAAAAGAATTTCTTTACAAAAATTCTAAATATATTAAATAAATAATATTATTTTTTATTTTTTGGTGGAATAAAATATTTTAACATATTTGTGAATTTTGAAAAAAATAATTAATAAAAAATGATTAAAAATCAGAGAGAAATTAATTTTTGAAATCAATTAAGAAAATTAATTAATAATTCAAATTATTTGAAAAGGGGCGCCAAGAACACCTTCTTCCTTGCGCGTGCCTTGTTTCCCCAGATTTGCAAAACCTCTCATAACTCTCTGATTACTCAATGATTTTGCATGATTCAAACATCAATCTCACTCGTTTTTGAACAAGGAACAAGATGATACCATTTAATTTCATTTCTTTTAAGTGTGGAGAGAGTTATCATGTATGAACACAGAAACCCTAGAATTTGCAAAAATTATCATGAAATCCTAAACACGAATGAAACATAGCAACTGATTGAGGGTTATCACTCTATGAACTACCAGAAGCGTGTTGGTAACTTGAAAACAAATTTATGATGCATGTAGCATAGAGTTTGAGAGTGTCAGGCTTACTTATTCAAGAGGAATTCGAATTCTGATGTAGAGGTATTACAGATGTTGTGTGATGATCTAGACAGCTTCAATGGACCTTATGTATGTTAGAACAAGATTTGGTTCTGCAAGATATCTCTTTGTTTTGATAATAACAAAGTTGTATTTGTGTGAGAACAATTTTGGTACTTTAACGTTTGTTTTCTTAAGTATTGAAAAACAGATGCTGACGCTGATAAAGATAATTCTGACTCTGATAAAGCTAGCTCTGACTCTGATAGAGATCATGTGAAACGTCACTCTTAAATTCTCAAAATTCGCTTCTGCGTCAAAGAAGCAAGATTGCTTCTGATCCACTGTGCTTTAGAAAGACTCTAAGAAGACAATATGTTGCTGCTGTAATGTTCTCTTGGATTTCGGCTCTGAACTTAACTTTGATACTTATCTTCTAAAGACTAAGTGATAACGACTCTGAAGACAAGGTTTTAATGAACAACGTTCTGAAGACTCTGAAGACTTAAGTTTCTGAAGACTTAAGTTTCTGAAGACCAAGTTCTGAAGACTCTGAAGACAAGGTTCTGTTGAACAAGTTCTGAAGACTCTGAAGACTTATGTTTCTGATAACCAAGGGTTCTGAAGAAGGAGTGTTGAAGACAAGGTTCTGCTGAACATGTTCTAAAGACTCTGAATACTTATGTTTCTGATAACCAAGGGTTCTGAAGAAGGAGTGCTGAAGACTCTAAAGACAAGGTTCTACTGAACAAGCTCTAAAGACTCTGAAGACTCAAGACTTTGAAGACCCAGTGATTCATTCTTCTGATCATGCTTCAATCATATCAATTCAGAAGCCTCTGATGGATAGAAGAAGATGAAACGTTTGCGAGGGAAAATAGTACATAGTACAGATCAAACACGTTCTTTTCCACTACCATTCCACTACCCTGATTTGGTGGTACAAAGGACAATTTTAGTGTACGATTTTCATCCCAGCATAACGACATTATTTCAAGTCGCCAGTATTTTACTAATATTCCTGATCTTCCCTTCAACGGATCTTTTTCTGGCTATATAAAGACTTGATCATTCAAAGAATCAGGTGTGACACCAAGTGTGAGAAAGAGAGATATACAAAACACTGATTCATACAAGAAAGAACTCAAGAAATAGAGAAATCCATGAGTGAACACTAAAGCACCACAATACAAAGAAGAAGATTGTTCTTACTGTATAGATTCTCTCTAAGTTAGATTTAGCTAGAAATTGTGTTTATATCAGCTTATGTAAGAAGCATTTTATTGTAAACATTTTATTTGATCAAACAGTTGTTTTAATTCCTTAAGGGACCAGTTGTGTCAGAATCCTTAAGAAGAGACGGTTAGTCTGTGTATTGTAAGTCACCAGCAGTTGCTAGTGCAGTTGTAATCAGTTTGGTTATAGTGGATTAAGTCCTTGTGTATAAGGCGAAATCACCTTGGCGGGTGGACTGGATGAACTTGATAGTTTTCAAGTGAACTAGGATATATCGTGTGTCTTTCTCTATTGTTAGTCTATTTGTGATCTTTGTTTGAGTTTCACAAAAAGCTTTCATTTTGAAAACCCAATTCAAACCCCCCTTTCTTGTGTTTTTCTCACACCTTCAATTGGCATTAGAGCTCCGGTTCTGATTGTGATAAAATGATTTATCAACACTTCACCGTGTTCAATACCGATCCAGTATTTGTGTGAGATATCATGGCTGGTGCAACTAATGTTAATACTGCTGTAGAAGAGAAAGATCATTACAGTGCAAAACCACCAGTCTTTGATGGTGAAAAGTTTGACTACTGGAAAGACAGAATAGAAAGTTTCTTTCTTGGTTATGATGTAGATCTTTGGGATCTGGTAGTCGATGGCTACACTCACCGAGTTGATGTTACAGGTGCTAAAATATCCAGAAGTGATATGACCAACCAACAAAAGAAAGATTATAAGAATAATCACAATGCAAGAACTATATTGCTAAATTCTATCTCTTATACTGAGTATGAGAAGATAACAAATAGAGATACTGCCAAATCTATTTTTGATTCTCTAAGAATGACTCATGAAGGAAATGCTCAAGTTAAGGAAACAAAGGTGCTGGCTCTAATCTAAAAATATGAGGCATTCAGAATGGAGGATGATGAGATAGTTGAGACCATGTTTTCAAGGTTTCAAATGCTAGTCGCGGGAATTAAAGTATTGTACAAAGGTTACTCAAATGCTGATCATGTTAAAAAGATCATCAGAAGTCTTCCCAAGAAATGGAAACCTATGGTAACAGCTTTAAAGCTATCCAAGGATCTTAACAGCATAAGTCTTGAAGAGCTTGTTAGTTCTTTAAGAAGTCATGAGATAGAGCTGGAAGAAGATGAACCTCAGAAGAGAAGCAAATCTATAGCTCTCAAGTCTAAACTTGAAAAGGCAAAGGCTTATCAAGCTGAGGAAGAATCAGGAGATTCTTGTGAAGAATCAAAAGATGAGTTGTCGCTAAACTCCAGAAGGATCAACAAACTCTGGAAGCATAGGCAAGGAAACTTCAGAGGATCTAGAAGAAACAAAGGTTGCTCTGAGTCATCATATGGACAGAAGAAGCAGAACTCCGAAAAGGAAGTTATTTGCTATGAGTGTAATGAGCTAGGTCATTACAAGAACGAGTGTCCAAAGATCAAGAAAGACAAGAAGCCTAAGAAGAACTTCTCCATAGCGAAGAAAGGACTGATGGCAACTTGGGACGACTCTGATTTTGAAGAAGAAGACTCTGATGAAGAACAAGCAAATGTTGTGCTAGTGGCAACAATTGACGATGAAGTTTCTAGAGAATCAGAAGACAGAATATCATCAGAACCAGAATCATACTCAGACTCTGACTCAGAGGTATTATCTAAACTCTCTCGTTGTGAATTAGAGTCTTGTCTTTCGGAAATGCTGGAAAAGTATCAAACTCTTCAGAGTAAATACAAAGATCTTAAAAGATCACATGTAATTACTTCTGAAGAAAAAGATAAGCTTGAGCAGAATAATTCTTCTCTAAATGAAAACATTTTTTGCTTAAAAAATAGTAATTATTCCTTGAAAAGCAAAGTTGCTAAATTAGAAGAAGAATTAATCTCCAATGTCTCTGACACAAGTTGTATCAACAAGTATGATAGAGCATTCTAGTATTTTCTTGCTAAAGGCATAGATAGAAGCAGAATAACTTCCATGATCTATGGAGTAAGCAGAAAAGGTAAGAAAGATTTGGGATGTGCAGAATCATCTGAAATTGACGAAAGTCAAACTGTTAAACCAAAACCTCTCTATGACCATTTTGTGCCTTCTGGCACTGAGATTGTTTATTCTGAGCTTACACAAGAACCCCCATCGACACAGAAATCTATTTCTAAAGTTAAATATCATGCACAAATTCCACATGATTATCTTGTTGCACAAAAGCCCAAAGTTGTGAAACACTCTGGGAAAGCTAACAAGAGAGGACCCAAAAAGTGGGTACCTAAGGACAAGATAATCTATGTTGCAGATATCCTTAGCAGCTCAGTTGAAACACCAGTCATGGTACCTGGACAGTCTGGAACCGTTGGTAATGGTAACCTTCCTTCTATTACTGATGTTCTTTTAGTCGATGGTTTGATGCATAACTTGTTGTCAATTAGCCAACTTAGTGACAATGGTTATGATATCAACTTTAATCAAAAGTTATGAAAGGCTGTAAGTCAGAAAGATGGTTCAATATTTGTCGGAAAGAGGAAAAACAACATTTATAAGATTAGACTTTCTGATCTTCATGAACAGAATGTCAAATGCTTAATGTCTGTTAATGAAGAGCAATGGGTATGGCATAGACGTTTAGGCCATTTTAGCATGAGGAGGATTTCTCAGCTAAACAAGCTTGAACTCGTCAGAGGCTTGCCAAATATGAAATATTCTTCAGATGCTCTTTGTGAAGCATGTCAGAAAGGAAAGTTTTCTAAAACTTCTTTTAAAGCAAAGAATGTTGTGTCCACCTCTAGACCGTTAGAACTTCTACACATTGATTTGTTTGGACCAGTGAAAACTGCCTCAATTAGTGGAAAGAAGTATGGATTAGTAATCGTTAATGATTATAGTCGTTGGACATGGATAAAATTATTGAAACACAAGGATGAGTCTCATTCTGTGTTCTCTACCTTTTGCTCTCAAGTGCAAACAAAGAAGGATTGTAAAATAGTCAAAGTCAGGAGTGATCATGGCGGAGAATTTGAGAACAGATACTTTGAGAATATTTTTGATTCCCATGGCATTTCCCATGATTTCTCCTGTCCCAGAACTCCACAACAAAATGGAGTAGTGGAAAGGAAGAATAGGACTTTGCAAGAAATGGCTCGTACCATGATCCAAGAAACTGACATGGGTAAGCACTTCTGGGCAGAGGCAGTAAATACAGTTGTTTCATTCAGAACAGGGTTTCAATAAGACCTATTCTGGGTAAGACTCCTTATGAATTGTGGAAGAATAGAAAACCTAACATTTCATATTTTCATCCTTTTAGAAGTATTTGTTTTATGTTAAACACTAAAGAGAATCTTGGCAAGTTTGACTCCAAAGCTCAAAAGTGTTTACTGTTAGGATACTCTAAACGCTCTAAAGGCTACAAAATTTATAACACAGAAACACGAATTATTGAGGAATCAATTCATGTCATATTCAATGATAAGCTTGACCCTGAAAAGTCAAAGCTAGTTGAAAATTTTGCAGATCTGAAGATCACCTTATCAGAATCTAAAGAAGAAGGAGATTCAAGAGAGGCAGACAAAGATGCAGATTCTCCATATTCAGATACAACCTTACTAGAAACTGAAAATAACCCATCTCATCAGAAGAAGAATAGATTAAATACTTCTCATTCTGAAGAATTGATTTTGGGAGATAAAGGTGATCTAGTCAGAACTCATTCATCATTCAGACATTCTGAAGAATCCCTTCTGGGTTTGGTCTCTCTGATAGAACCAACAACAGTTGATGAAGCTCTTAAGGAGAATGAGTGGATTATGGACATGCAAGAAGAACTGAATTAATTCACCAGAAATGATGTATGGGATCTTGTTCAAAAACCCAAAGGTGTCCACGTCATTGGAACTAAATGGGTATTCAGAAACAAGTTAGATGAGAAAGGGGAGGTCGTAAGAAATAAAGCACAACTGGTTGCACAAAGTTATAGTCAACAAGAAGGGATAGACTATACAGAAACCTTTGCACCAGTTACCAGGTTAGAATCTATTCGTATTTTAATCTCATTTGCTGTGAATCATAACATTACTTTATATCAGATGGATGTAAAGAGTGCATTTTTAAAGGGATATATTTCTGAAGAAGTGTATGTGCACCAACCTCCTAGTTTTGAGAGTTCTAAAAGCCCATATTTTGTTTTCAAACTTAAAAAATCGTTATATGGTTTGAAACAGGCTCCCAGAGCTTGGTATAAAAGGTTAAGTAACTTTCTATTGGAAAATGAGTTTACCAGAGGAAAAGTGGATACAACACTCTTTTGTAAAACCTTTAAAAATGACATTCTGATTGTTCAAATCTGCGTTGATGATATTATATTTGGTTATGCTAATATTTCCTTGTGCAAAGAATTTTCCAAGTTAATGCAGGCTGAATTTGAAATGAGGCTGATGGGAGAACTCAGATTCTTTCTGGGAATTCAAATTGATCAACGATCAGAAGGAACATACATTCATCAGAGCAAGTATGCAAAAGAACTTCTAAAGAAATTCAATATGTCAGAAAGTAAACCTGCTAAGACTCCTATGCATCCGACATGTATTCTGGAAAAAGAAGAAGTAAGTAAAAAGGTTTGTCAGAAGCTCTATCGTGGTATGATAGGATCTCTTATGTATTTGATAGCTTCTCATCTAGATATTCTGTTCAGCGTATGTCTTTATGCTCGTTTCCAATCAGATCCAAGGGAAACTCACTTAAATGCTGTTAAGAGAACCCTAAGGTATCTAAAAGGAACAACTAACCATGGCTTGATGTATAAGAAAACATCAGAGTACAAGCTTTCTGGTTACTGTGATGCAAATTATGTTGGAGACAGATTGGAAAGGAAAAGTACTTTTGGAAACTGTTAGTTTCTGAGAAGTAACCCCGTCTCCTGGGCAAGCAAGAGACAATCAACAATTGCTCTCTCAACTGCAGAAGCATAATACATATCAACATCTATGTGTAGTACTCAGATACTCTGGATGAAGAATCAACTTTAAGATTATCAGATACACGAGTGTAACATTCCTATCTTCTGTGATAATACTTCTGCCATTTGTTTATTCAAGAATCCTATTCTACATTCTAGGGCAAAACATATTGAAATAAAACATCTCTTTTTAGGTGACTATGTTCAGAAGGGTACTTTTCAGTTAAAATTTGTGGATACAGATCACCAGTGTGCTGATATTTTCATAAAACCCCTTGCTGAAGATAGATTCGTATTCATTCTGGAAAACTTATTTTTCAAACCTTGCCCAGAATGAGATGATATTTTTTAATATGTCAGGCTACCAGAACGTCTGATATAAGATTCTGATGTTAAGCAATGTGTATTAATTATTTTCTTATTGACTTTCTGATTCATGATACTTCTACAAGTTAGAAAATGTCCTGATCAGAAATTAGTCCAGTCAGATACCTCTTGGTATTCTTGAGGTTGGAAACATCAAAACCTGCTCTCTTGAAAACAAACGGCTATGATTATTTGTGACACGTGTCTAAAATTAAATCATACCTACTGTTGAAGAGACACCTCGAGCGTTGTGATTTTGTGAACTAGGTTTCAAGTAATTATTTCCTATTACTCCTTAATATCTCTATAATCATTTTTAACACATTGGATTTGAAAATTTACTTGATAATTGTTTAAATCTTTACGTCTTCCTCCCATATTATGCATTCATAAAGATGTGTGTAAGACAAAGATTTCTTGGAACTAAACACTTGTCTACCTTCCTTTATTCTTTGTCAGTTTCTTCCCTCTCTCTTTCGAGTATACTTGTATTTGTATTTATTGACTGATGTCATAATATTAGTAACGTATACTGATCTGTGATCTTTTGGAGACTAATACACTCCTTTATCATTCTTTATTCTTGTTTGTATCCCTTGTATTGGAAATGATGAATTACTCATCTCAATCCATCTTGTCTTTATTGCCATTTATTGTTATCACTCTTTGTTCTCTTTATATACCACATTTCTCTTCATAACTATTCATTTGTTCCTAAACTTACTTTTCACTCCTATCCTTCTTGCTTTCACTATGTCTTCTAAAACCATTAAGGGAGAAATCTCTGACTTAGATCTCTTGAAAGAATACTCTATTGATTTCAACGATCTTGTTGACAATGGTCACACCAATATTCCCTCAGACATTATCTACCAAAACTGGGATAAATATCTTGAAATTCTCAATGGACCTATCTATCAGTTCTTGTAAAAGACTTTTGGGCTAATGCTTGCATCCTTGCATATGAGTCCGATATCTGTTGCATTCTGTCTACTATGTGTGGCTTTCCCATCATGATTAACTCTACAGTCATCTCTCAAGCTATTAAATGTAAATAGGATGGCGAATGTGTTGAATACTACAGAGGAAATAACTGGTTTGCTAAACTCATTCGCATCATCTATCTTTAAGAAGGACCTGGTGACAGTCCCTCTTCTCTCACCCCTGAGGCTAAAGTCTGGTACCAAATCATGGGAACGAGTCTTAGACCCAGGGAAAAGGGAACATGAAGGCTCTCTACAATGGATAAGATATTCATTTTCTTCTTAATCTCCAAGATTAAGATAAACCTGCCTCAATCCATATTCAAATTCTTGAAAGGAGAAATTATTTCATCAAGAGCGGAGTTATCGTTTCAGATTCCCTACAGTAGAGTTATCTCTCACATTCTCGATCTTCAAGGAGTTGTTGCTCACTTAAAACAAATTGGAATGAATGAGAAACTTGTTACTGAACGGTGTTCTCCCATGAACTATTCTGAAACAATCATCAGGGAATGAGATAGCTGGTTGGCGGGTGTTTCATCATTGTCGGTCTCTTGGGTGCTTGGTCTCTCATTCTTTTATCATTGTTGTTCATGTCCGTTGTCCTTGTTGTTTGTTTGTTTTCCTGTTTCGTGATTTTGTTCCTGTATTGCGTGTCATACCCCAAAATTTGACCATTAAGATTTCCCATCATTGTGCAAATCATCATCACAATATGGATGTACCTTTATGCCTCATCAATCTCCTCAAAGATGGGTGAGCATTCACTACAGCTAAGAATTAGGGTTTTGAGCCCTCTCAGAGCACTTAGACAAAGAATCAATCAAGAAATGACATGATCTTCAACTTGTCTAACCTCTCAAACATTCATAAAGGAATCAAGAGGACTCCCACATCAAGAATCAAGCACAGGGTTGCAGCATTCCAAGTGGGTTAAGCCTTAAGATCGCCAGTGTCACCAAATTAGGGTTTTGGTCGACCAGGGCCTCCAGATGGAAATCTTCATCTGGGAATGTTCCAATGCTTCAAAACATAACTCAAGATACTCCAAGGGACCTCATGGACCCAATCACCAAGTCAATTTAGCCTCAGGGGATGCATTTACCAAAAATCAGGAATTAGGGTTTCTTGACCTAATTCACCCCTAAGTTGACTTTTGGGACAAAACATGAGCCAAGACCTCAATACATGATTTGAGGGTCTCCAATACACTACATTGATCCATTTGCAACAATGGATTGATCCAAGAAGCTTGATCCCCAAGTTTCAATTTCATCAGGACCACAATTAGGGTTTCGAGGAAAAAGTCAACTGAACCTTTGACTTTTGACCAGGACATGCTCCCAAACCTTGGAACATGATTCAATACACCATAAAACACCTATGGAACATATCCATTAGGTTTGATTTAGGTCAAGGACTTGATTTCACCAAGGATCGCACCGTTTGGAATTCATCTGATAAATAGTCAACTGTCCACAAAAGTCAAGTTTGACTTTTTGGAATTTTTCACAATTATGGTTCCTTGGCCCTAAAACCATGTTAATATGTGATTTGAATCATCATTCATCAAGAAAAATAAAGAAAGTGGGATAACTTGTAAAGGGGTAACCATAAAAACTTAGAATTTTTCTAAGTTAGGGAACAAAGTGGCTAGGGTACCAACTTCCAAGGATCATAACTTGTGATCCAAGCAACCATTTTGGATGGTCCAAAGATGGATTTGTAGCTCTCATGACATACTTTAAAAGTGTCAACTACATATCATTCCAATTCCTCATGGATTTTAAGTTATGGAGTGATCAAAATGACTAAAAAAATGAAAATGACATTTTTCCAACACAGTAAAATTTTCACTAAGTCAGAATCGGCCTTACTTTTTCCAAAATGTAGGGACATTTTTCACCTTGATCCAAGTCAAACCAGGTCTAGGGGTGGACATCAAAGTTAAAGTATGCCATGGGGCTTTCTAACAAGTACCAGATCATCTCCAAATTCCATCTGAGCAAGGAGATACAACCCTTGAAACATGGCCTCATGAACTGATTTTTTCCAAGACAGATTTGGCAGATTTGATGCATTTTGCTCGATTTGATCAAATCTGACAAATCCAAGCCTTGTCATCATTTTGGACACATCTGAGATCCAAGAGGGATGATCTGATCTCCAAGCCTCACAAGTCCATGAATCTACAAGTAGCATGCCAACCCTAAAAAAGCCTAAAAGAGGCCAAGACTCCAATTTTGTTTCCAAGCATTCAATGGATGCACCAAGGTGGCATGAACTGAGCCTATTCCAACTGAATGAGTCAAGGATAAGCTATGAACCAAAGAACCATAGGCATGTACTCTAACCTCTAGTCAATGGCTAGAGGAGACTTGAGATTCCAAAGTGATTCAATTGGCCAAAGGCCTGCTGCAGCCACCATTCACTATTGCTTGCAAAACAAACTTGCTCTACTATAAATAGAGCTCATTTGTGCTCAGTTTAAGTACACCAAAGCAACCAAACTGATGCTTTCCTCAAAATCCCTTTCTTTAGGCCAAAATGCCTTCTTTTGCAAGGTAACTCTGAGTTTTTGAGTTAGAGAGCATTTCCACCACAACTCATGATCCAAACACCAAAATCACAAAGTCCCCTCTCAAAACCTCAAAATTGGACTTTTTTGCATTTTTCAAGCCATGTCTTGATTCAGTCACTTTCAAAACCAGATAAGACCTCAAACACACTCCAAATATCATCCTTGAACTGTCCTAAATGGTTCTCCACATCTGGAACACCATTTGACAGAGTTGCTATATTGGTCACTTTTGCCCCTTTTGCAAGAAAGAGCTCAATCTTGTTCCTGAGGATTCCAGCTAGTTCCAACCATTCTAAAAACTTCTAAGGGATCAATTGAGAGTGTCTAAAGCATCAAATTACTTCTGGCACAAGAAACTTGGCAGATAGCCCAAAAAGCTCCTAAAGAGGTAAGCATCACAACTTGAACTCTTTGAAATATGCATTGCTTTGAAGTCCACTGATCATGCACATCTCATACATGTTACATATGTTATGTTTGAACCAATTCATCATGTAATTCATGCCTGTAACAAGAGGTAGCATAGAAAATACAATTATAGGCCTATTTCAAGAACACCATCGGGTTTTGAAATAGGAGCCTCATCTGAAAAAACCACCACCACCATTGGATTCCTTGTGAAATTCTAGGTAGGATAGACCTAAATTTTGTCCCAGTCCATGGAGAAATGAGAAAGTTATAAGCTTCACGTTTTTGGCCAAAACCTTGCCTTGCCTTGCCTTGGCCAAGCCAAAAACAAGGCATGCCTCATATATTCATGGGGTGGTTATGATACACGGATGTATCACCACCCCAGTGGTAGAAGGCGCGCGCTGCACCATAGAGGTCTGGGGTTCGAATCCCCCTCGCCCCAGATCCTTTTTTTTTACCATTTTTTTTTCATTTTTTTTTTATATTTTGTTATATTTTAAATGATTTTGGAAAATTAATTTCCCCTTCAATTTTAATTATTTTTTATTGGTTCTTTTTGAAAAAAATCACAAAAATGTTAAAATATTTTATTCCACAAAAAAAATCAAATTTATATTAATTATTTAATATAGTTGATATTTTTGTAAATAAATTCATTTTTATTGTCTTTAAACCTTTTAAAAATGAATATTCACCTTGAAAAAACAAAACTAAATGAGTTCTAAATCATCTTGTGATTAAAACTTCATTTTTCAAACCTTAACCAAAAATCACAAGTAGTCTATTTCGACTTATTTGGTATTTTTGTCATTTTATTAAAAGGATTACTTTTAAAAATGATGAAATTAGGGTTTCTTTGATTTTCACCCTAACAAACTTTTTTCAAACACTTTGGGCCTCTAATAGAGTGTAAGACCCAACCCCTTTTTGTAAATAAACATCTTTGGGCCTCACATATTGTATAAGTCCCTCTGTATATTTTCAAAACACCGGCGCGATCGTCGCCTTTTCAAAATCATCTGGGCCTTTCCCTGAGTTGTATGCCCCATCTCCTGTACAAAAATAAACTTTGGGCCTCTAATAGAGTGAAAGACCCAATCCTCTTTTAACCAAAACCATTTTTTGCCCTCAGTGTATTGTATAAGTCCCGATACCGTTTCAGAAACTCCGACGAGATCGTCGTTTTCAAAATATTTTCAACTGGGCCTACCCTCGTGTTGTAAGTCCCATTTCTTTTATTTAAATAACCTTTGGGCTTCTTTTTGAGATGTAAGACCCATCCCTTTGTACAAAAAACTTTTTGGGCCCCAGTCGTTGTATAAGTCCCGATACGATATTCAAAACAACAGTACAATCACTGTTCAAACCTTGGGCCTCTCCTTGAGTATAAGCCCCAACAATTTTTTCACAAACAACTCCCTTTTGATTTAGGTTCAAATATACAGTTGTTATCAAAACTTTCTTTAATTTTTCTGAACAACTAACAATACAGCATGGAAGCTTGCTCACCTGTAAGTTTTAACAGCTTTCATTTACTCGCTTTAATATATATAACTGTATTGTGGGAAGCTGCGCACAGTTAGTCTTCTTTCATCTCTTTTAAATACATGTCAAATATATATAAACTGTATTGTGGGAAGCTGTGCATGGTTAGTCTTCTTTCATATCCTTTTAAATACTTGTCATATATCAACTGTATATATACTAGTATAGTTATTTAGAGTTTTCTCCGATAGCTAGGTCTAGGACTAGGTAAAGCCTGTTGGTCACTCTTAAATACAAACAAAACTAGATCCCCATAGGATTTCCAGATACAGGCTTGCCTTCTCTTGGGCTTAAACAATATGGAACAAAGAGAAAGGCAGTATTATTTGTGAACCTTTTCTCAGACTGTCACCCCTAAAAATTGTCAAAGAAATTCTACTCCCAAGAGTTAATCTATTCTCGGTGAATAACATCTCTTGAGTTTCTTCAAATCACAGAACTTTCACTAAATAATCTATTCTCGGTGAATAGCATTTCTTGAACTTTTCTTGGTTTGGGACCCACAGGCTTCCTAAAAGCATCCCCGCCTCCTCTTGGGCTTTGTACAAGGACCCTTCGGCTTCATAGAAGTTCTCATGCCTTCTCTTGGGCTTAATACAAAGACCTTGAAGACCTCTTAAAGGTATAAGACAGAACTTAGTCATCCTTCGTTAAAGCTGTCTTTCTAAAAGGAGTCAAAACCCTCAGACCAATTTTAGGGTTGATACTCATCCCTTAAAAGGAGTCGGCCTCCTCTTGGGCATCATACAAAAGATAAAACTCTTCCACGCCAGTAGACTTGGACGGTCTAAATACCCTGGAGTCTCAAAGACATTCTCAAGTTCCCTACGAAACATAGGAGAAACCCCGGATTCTGGTTTAATCTCCGGCAAGAGTCAGAACTTGTGGGGTCTAAAACCCCGTCTCTCTCCTAAAATCCCCCAACCAGGGTCAGTTTATCATCAGGATAACACTATCTCAAATCAAAACCTCAAGGGATCTGATACCTCAACTCTTCTATAATCCCCAGCAAGAGTTGATTCACCCATTTGGACCTGCCTCGGGATCTCAATGATCCCCCCACAGAAGTTAGCCTCCTCTTAGGCTTTGTATAATGATCCTTTCCTCAGCAATGTCAGCCTCCTCTTAGGCTTTGTACAAATGATTCTCCCCAGTGGAGCTAACCTTTTCATACTCTCTTGTTGAGTCAATCACTTTTTAGAATCTCTTGTTGAGTCAATCACTTTTTAGACTCTCTTGTTGAGTCAGTCACTTTTTAGACTCTCTTGTTGAGTCAGTCACTTTTCAGACTCTCTTGTTGAGTCAAGCACTCCTTTGCTGAGTCGACCCTTTCAGCCTCTATCTCGGGCTTCGTACGAGACAAATAAAAACACTCTCTTGTTGAGTCCGTAGCCTCCTCTTAGGCTTTGTATAATGATTTCCCCTAGCAGAAGTTAGCCTCCTCTCGAATTGTGTAGATTGATTTCTCCAACTTGTTCAGCCACAATCCTGGGCTTTGTACAGGACAGATAAAAGCACTCTCTTGTTGAGTCAAACCCTTTTAGCCTATATCTTGGGCTTTGTACGAGATATAAACTTTCATAAGTTTGGGATAAACATTTCCCCCAGCGAAGTCAATTCCTCCGAGCCTTCATTAGACTTTGAGGAATAAACTCCCAAGCCGAGTCAAACTCTTTTCCACCTCCATCTTGGGCGTTGTACAGGATAGATAACACTCTCCAGCAGAGTCAAATCCGTGTAGCCTCTGTCTTAGGCCTTGTACAAGACACTCAAAATATCCTCAGTCGAGTCAATTAAATTTCTCATTTCAGCCTTTATCTTAGGCTTTGTACAAGACACATACAAATCTCCAAGATGAGTCAATTAACCTTTTAGTATCAACCTTGGGCTTTAATCAAGGCACACAAAAATCAACAATCCCTCCTTAGAGATGACAAATTCTCTCTCAGTCAAACCTTTTAGCTTCAATTTTGGGCTTTGAACAAGACACAAATACACCCTTTAGCCTCTGTCTTGGGCTTTGAACAAGACACCAAAACATCTTTTTCCTCCCTTAGAATAGGAGGAACTACGATTGCTCTGATTTCCCTTTTTCGTTTAAACGGGAATACGTAGGCATAAGATTGTGAAATCTTAGCGAGCATACTAATCAAAAACTCTAGGTCCAGTACCTTCATATCAATCAAAACTTAGCTCTAGTACCTTACCAAAAACATCGTGAAAAACTCGAACATCAACAAAAACTCACTCTCCCTGTCATACTTTCCTAAGAAACTTTCCCAACCCATTACCAGATAAACACCATCAATTACAAAGCGAAACCCTAAAGCTAATATCCTGTGGATAACCACATATAGGATGAGTAATTGACAACTGCCCATTGTATAACCTGACCCCGGACCCCCCAATCTCTTTAAAGCGTTTGTTCAGTTAAACAACCGCGTACAAGGTTAGTTTTATATAGCTTCCTGTCATACCCCAAATTTTGACCACTAAGATTCCCCATCATTGTGAAAACCATCATCACAATATGGATGAACCGTCATACCTCATTAGTCTCCCCAAAGATGGGTGAGCATCCCCTACAATCAAACTTAGGGTTTCAAGCCCTCTCAGAGCTCTTAGACAAAGGATCAATCAAGGAATGACATGATCTTCAACTTGTCTAAACCTCTCAAACATCCATAATGTATCAAGAGGACTCCCACATCAAGGATCAAGCACAAGGTTACAACATTCCAAGTGAATTAAGCCTCAAGATCGCCAGTGTCACCAAATTAGGGTTTTGGTCGACCAGGGCCTCCAGATGGAATTTTTCCTCTGGGCACGAGCCAATGCTTGAAAGCACAACCCAAAATACTCTAAGGGACCCATGGACTGGATCATCAAGTCAGTTTAACCTCAGGGGATGCATTCATAAAAAATCAGGAATTAGGGTTTCTTGACATAATTCACCCCTAAGTTGACTTTTGGGACAAAGCATGAGCCAAAGCCTCAATACATGATTTGAGGGTCCCTAATACACTACATTGATCCATTTTCAACAATGGATTGATCCAAGAAGCTTGATTCACAAGTTTCAAGTTCATCAGAACCACCGTTAAGGTTTCGCGGAAAAAGTCAAATGTGCCTTTGACTTTTGACCAGGACATGCTCCCAAACCTTGGAACATGATTCAATACACCCTATAACACCTATGAAATAAATCTATCAAGTTTGATTTAGGTCAAGGACTTGATTTCATAGAGGATCACACAGTTTGGAATTCATTTGATAAAAAGTCAACTGTGCCCAAAAGCCAAAGTTTGACTTTTTGATTTTTTGATCAATTATGGTTCCCTAACCCTAAAATGATGTTAATGTGTGATTGGGATCATCATTCATCAAGAAAAATCAAGAAAAGTGGGATAACTTGTAAAAGGGGTAACCATAAAAAACTTAGAAATTTTCTAAGTTATGGAACAAAGTGGCTAGGGTACCAACTTCCAAGGATCATAACTTGTGATCCAAGCAACCATTTTGGCTTATCCAAAGATGGATTTGTAGATCTCATGGCATACTCTAAAAGTGCCAACTACACCTCACTCCAATTCTTCATGGATTTTTAGTTATGGAGTGACCAAAATGACAAAAACATGAAAATGCCACTTTTTCCAACACTTAGTGAAATTTTCACCAAGTCATAATCTGTTTCACTTTTTTCAAAATGTAAGGGCATTTTTCACTTAGATCCAAAAAGTGTCAAGAAAAACTATGTCACCCACATGTTGTATCATATGAGAGCTTTCCAAAATGGCTAAGAACTCCATCAAATCCCATTTGAGCTAAGAGTTAGGACAATGGCAATATGCCTTGATGCAACTGCCATGGCAAGGCAGATTTGTGCATTTTGGTCGATTTAATCAAATTGTGCAAATGACAAACAAGTTTATCCATCTGAACACCTCAGGGGGAGACCAAGGAGGAACAAACACTGATCCATCAGCCTCCCAAGTCTTTGGAACTAAAAGTAGCATGCCAAACCTAAAAATGCCTAAAAGGGGGACAAGACTCCAATTTTGTTTTGGAGCATTCAATGGATGCACCAAGGTGGCATAAACTGAGCCTTTTCCAACTGAATGAGTCAAGGATGATCTCTGAACTAGGGAACCAAAGGCCTGTGCTCTAACCTCTAGCCAATGGCTAGAGGAGACTTAAGATTCCAAAGTGATGCAATTGGACAATGAGCTGCTGCAGTTGCCATTCACTATTGCTTGCAAAACAAACTTGCTCTACTATAAATAGAGCTCATTTGTTCTCAGTTTAAGTACACCAAAGGCCTATAACACTTGCCTTTATCAAAATCATCTTCTCACTCTCAAAAATGCCTTTCTTAGCAAGTCACTATCGAATTTTTAAGTAGAGTTGCTCATCTTCTCAGAATCACCAGCCAGTTGCTCACGTAACTATAACACTTATTTCTCAGAATCACCAGCCAGTTGCTCATGTTTTCAACCAAGTTGCAGTTGAGATGCCATGAAGTGATCCAACCATTTCCAATCAAATCCAAGCATTCAAACACACTCCATATGGTGTAGGGAAGCTGTTCAGATCATCACAACTCATCTGTAACACCTCCAACTCAAAAATCACATTGCTCTTGCTGTCACGACCTTTAAGTAAACCTAAACTTGGTCATCTCTTAATCTATGCATATTTTCTCGCACAATACTTCTTCCAAATGTTCATAATCGTGCATAGAATGTTTCCCCTCAATTAATTACTTTGTTTGAATTGTGTATCAAAATTCTCAGCCTTCATGCAAATTTTAGGGTTCTTGAGGTTTTGTCTTGATTTCTTATTCCATGCTTAAAATAAATGAAATTAAAGACCATAGACATAATCGTGAGGTGAAACCGATCAGATTGATATGTGGATTGTGTGATTTCATCAAGTATTCAGTGAGAATGGATAGAAAATGCAAATCTGAGCAAAACTCCCTTCGCGCGTGTTCTTGACCCATGTTCTTGGCGCCTTTTTCACAAATCTGAATATTTGAATTTTGTGATTATATTTAATTGATTCAAAAATTAATTTCTCTCCGAGTTTTAATGATTTTGAGTTGATTCTTTTTTTAATAATTCACAAAAATGTTAAAATATTTTATTTTGCCAAAAGTTCCCAAAAATATTATTTATTTAATATACTTGATATTTTTGCAAAGAATTAATCTTTTATTTGATTTTTTACATTTAAAATATTTTTTCCTCCTTGATTTTCCAAATTTAATTGGTATCCAATCATTTTGTGGATATAAACATGATTTTTGAAACATTGATCCAAGATCACCACTCATTTTTCACATGTTTTCAATACTTTTTATTAATTTTTTAACAAAACTAATTCCTTTTTTAAACAAAATTAGGGTTTTTATTAATTCAACCCTCATCAATTATTTTCAAACACTCATGGGCCTCTAATAGGGTTAAAGACCCAACCCATTTTGAAAACCAAAATAATTTGGGCCTCGGTCATCGTATAAACCCCATTGTGTTTTCAAACCTCGGCGCGATCGCCATTTTTAAAATAAAACAATTGGGCCTCTCCTCGAGCTATAAGTCCCATTTCTTTTTTTTTAAATAATATTTGGGCCTCTAATAGAGTGTAAGACCAAACCCCTTTGTAAATAATACCTTTGGGCCTCATATATTGTATAAGTCCCTCTGTATATTTTCAAACGTTTGGCGCGATCGTCGCCTTTTTAACAAAATCAACTGGGCTTCTCCTTGAGCTATAAGAGCCATCTTTATTCATTTTCAAACTCTTTGGGCCTCTAATAGAGTGTAAGACCCAACCCCTTTGTTTTTTCCAAAATGATTTGGGCCTCAGATGTTGTATAAGGCCCACTGTGTTTTCAAAAACCTCGGCGCGATCGCCGTTTTCAAACAAATAACCCTGGGTTTCTCCTTGAGTTTTAAGTCCCATATCTTGTACAAAAATAAATCTTTGGGCCTTTAATAGAGCGTAAGACCCATCCCCTTGTACATAAAAAATTTTTGGCCCTCAGTCGTTGTATAAGTCCCGATACGATCTTTAAGACAACGGTGCGATCATCGTCAAAACTTGGGCCTCTCCTTGAGCTGTAAGCCCCAACAATCTTTTCAAAGCACTTTCTCCTTTGATTTTGAATTCAAATATATGTTGTTATCAAAATTTTCTTTAATTTCTTTGTTGAGCAACTGACAAAACAGCATGGAAGCTCTACAACGGGTAAGTGTTTATCCGCTTTCATTTACCGCTTTCATATGTATATAACTGTATTGTGGGGTTGTTTCACTGTAAGTCTTCTTTCACATCCTTTTATATACTTGTCACATATCCACTGTGTAATACTAGTATAGTTATTTAGAGTTTTCCCCGGCAACTACGTCTAGAACTAGGTAAAGCCTGTTGGTCACTTTCGAATACAAACAGAACTAGATCCCCCGTAGGATTCCAGATACAGTCTTCCCTCCTCTTGGGGTTAAACAATATGGAACAAAGAGAAATGCAGTATTCTCGGTGAACCTTTTCTCAGACTGTCACCCTTAGAAATTGTCAAAGAAACACTAACTCCCCATAGATGATCTTTTCTCCATGAATGGCATATCTTGAGTTTCTTCCAAATTCTCAAACTTTCCTGGAATGATCTCTTCTCTGTGAATTGCATTTCTTGAACTTCTCTTGGTTTGGGGACCCACAGGCTTCCTAAAAGCATCCCCGCCTCCTCTTGGGCATTGTACAAGGACCCTTCGGCTTCTTAAAAGTTCTCATGCCTTCTCTTGGGCTTAATACAAGGACCCTAACGACCTCTTAAAGGTATAAGATAGAACTTAGTCATCCCTTAATGCCCGCGCCTCCTCTTGGGCATTGTGCAAAAGATAAAACTCTAGACTTGGACAGTCTAAATCTCTTAAGTCTTAAATAAATTCCCAAGTTCCTTTCAAACATAGGAAAAAACACCGATCACTCTGGATCAATCTCCAGCAGAAACCCGATCTCTCTCTTGAGAGTTCCCCACACTTGGACCCGCTTCAGGATCTAAATAATCCTCAGCAGTAAGTCAGTCTCCTTTTGGGCTTTGTACAAATGATTCTCCCCAGCGGAGCTAACCTTTTCAGACTCTCTTGTTGAGTCAACCACTTTTAGCCTCCGTCTTGGGCTTTGTACAAGACATGTAAAAATTACTCTCTTGTTGAGTATAAAAGACTCTCTTGTTGAGTCAATCTCCTTTTAGCCTCAATCTCGGGCTTCGTACGAGATATCACATCACTCTCTTGTTGAGTATAAAAGACTCTCTTGTTGAGTCAATAAACCTTCAGACTCTCTTGTTGAGTCAATCACCTGTTCAAGACTCTCTTGTTGAGTCAACCTTTTTAGCCTCCGTCTTGGGCTTTATACAGGACAGATAAAAGTACTCTCTTATTGAGTCAAACCCTTTCAGCCTCCATCTTGGGCTTTATACAAGATACATTCTCCCCAACGGAGTCAAAATCCCTTTTAGCCTCAATCTTGGGCTTTGTACAAGACAGAAAGAACATTTTCCCCAAAAAAAGTCAAACTTCCCGCCTCCTCTTAGGCTTTCTATAAAGAAACCCCGGTTGAGTCAATCAACCTCTTAGCATCAAACTTGTGCTTTGATCAGGGCACACAAAAATTAATAATTCCCTTAGAGAAAGTCCGATCCCTCTTTGGAGATGACAAGTTCTCTCTCAATCAAACCTTTAGCTTCAATCTTGGGCTTTGAACAAGACACACACAAAAAAAACCTTTAGCTTCACATCTTGGGCTTTGAACAAGATACAAATCACCTTTATCTTCAATCTTGGGCTTTGAACAAGACACCAAAACATCTCTTTCCTGAACTACGATCGCTCTGATTTCCCTATTTTGTTAAACGGGAATACGTAGGCATAAGATTACGAAATCTTAGCGAGCATACTAATAAAAAAACTCAAAGTCCAGTACCTTCACACATCCATCAAAAACATCAGACCTAGTACCTTACCAAAATCCTCCTGTACAGTCACGACACTCTGTTCTTAAACAAAATAACCTAAAGACAGACCCCCTATTTTGATAGCATCTGTAAACCAATAGTTTTGACTGTTTAACTTCAGTATGCAAGTAGGGTTAATTGGAGACATCTATTTCCCTTCCTTAATCAGCTTCACAGGATAAAAAATGAATCGAACTGTAGTACCAAAGTGATAGTGATTCGAAACCATAAAAATCGCGCTACAGAAAAAATGGCGACCACAGTGGGAGTCTATTCTTTTTTACAGTCTTAGGTGGAAAACTTTAAGCCCACACAATACCACAGAAATGACGACTCTGATAGGGAGTCATTGTCTATATAGGATCATAGGATTATAGAGGTCTAGGATGTTAGGACACATATATATATTGCGTTTCCTAATTGATATTTGTGTTTACTTTTCTGCTAATGGGAATGCGTGTGATGCCGCATGCGGAAAGATTGAGTATACACCTAAGATAAGTGATGGCACTAGACGAGTAATCTTACGGGGAGTGAATCCCAGATAGGAGGTCACGGTCGACCATCGAATAAGTGGAGATGCCCTTTGCGAATTCAATGCCTATACGACTTCGGTTGTTGAAAGCAGATTGTCGATTGGGTTATCTGAGAAGCTGAGGATTTTAGTAGACTGAAACCATTTTGTAGTGCGGAAGCTATCGGAAATAGTTGTCACGCGATACTACCCTCATTTGAGATTACTCTAAGATACTACATCTCGCTGGTGATCCGCTTGCTGTCGTTATCCCAAGAGGGGTCAGTGATTTTGAGGACATGTACAAAAATCACCAGTATAACCTTTGGGGATGGGTAGAGCCTTGACTTCATGACACCGACCCTTTGACCCCATGTTTTTTCTATGTTTTTGTGTGCTGCATTCATGCATTCATTTCATTAAAAAACTTTAAACAAAGAAAAATCTTCTCTTCTAGTCTCTCTTTTTCAAATTAAACTAAGGTAATGATTGCAAATGTCAGATAAAGAGATTGTTAATGGATTTCGGTAGAAGGAAGACTCGTAAGTACACCTTCAAGGTTCCAAAACTAGAGGATTTAAGAGGTCTGGCGAGGATGATAACCAACCCTGAGGCTTTCAGAGCTAAGTACGGGGGACTGCTGTCTCTGTTAAGGGTTCATGTAATTGAAGGAATACTGGCTATGCTCATTTAGTTCTACGATCCGGTCTATCACTGTTTCACATTCCCGGATTATCAACTAGCACCAACACTGGAGGAGTACTCTCATCTGACTAATTTACCCATTACTGACCAATCTCCCTTTTCTGGACTGTAGAAATTCCAAAGGATCAAACCATTGCAAGAGCAATCTATTTGGACGAGTCAGAAGTCAGGACTCACATGATCATTAAGGGTGGTATCTAGGGTTTGCCAGCCCAGTTCTTGATAAAGAAAGCTTTGTACTTTGCTAGTATAGGGAACGTGACCGCTTTCAAAAGCATCTTTGTTTTGCTTACCTACGGGTTATTTCTGTTTCCCAACATTGATAACTTTGTTGATATCAATGCCATTAAGAATTTTCTAATTGGAAACCCTGTACCGACCCTGCTCGCAGATGCTTATCATTCTGTACCCTTAAGGAATTTGTACAGCAGAGGAATGATCACATGTTGTGTACCCCTGCTATACAAGTGGTTTATTTCTCATTTGCCAAAGTCTGCTGCATTTTGGGATCAAAAGAGTGCTTTACGTTGGTCGTAGAGAATCATGTCTCTTACCAACTCTGACATCGATTGGTACAATCGAATTTATGACGGGATCAAAATCATTGACCGTTGTGGAAACTTCCCTAATGTACCCCCTTATAGGAACTAAAGGAGGAATTAACTATCATCCAATTTTAGTTCGTCGTCAATTCGGATACCCGATGAGGCATGTCCCACGTAATGCTCATCTGGAAGGTCTTTTCTTCAAGGAAGGAGAAAATGACTGGGCACTAAAGACAGAAATAGTGCATGCCTGGAAACACGTTCATAGGAAAGGAAGAGAGTGTCTAGGAAAACCAGGTTGTGTATCGGTGGAACCTTATCTCCACTTAGGCATGGCAACGGGGCGGGTCGGGGATGGTTTTTACCTCCCCCAAACCCAAACCCGAATCCCCAAACAATCCCTGTTCCCCGCCCCAAACCCAATCGGGGATGGAGAATTAAAACCCAAACCCGTCCCAAATGGGTTCGGGTATCCCCGCCCCGCCACCATCCATTTAGTAAAATTAATTTTTTAATAGAAATATTTATCTTTTCCAAAATCAAATTACATTACAAATAATAAAATAAAAAAAAATCTCAAAAAAAATCTTACATACATTTGAAATATGTTAAATAAATAAAACAAATCAAAATATCAAAACATTGGCCACATATTTAATATTCTAAATTAACAAAATTAAATAATAATGTACATAATATAATAAACGGGGTGGGTTCGGGGACGGGTTCGGGGTGGGTACTAGTGTCCCCATTACCCGACCCGTCCCCATATTTTTTAATCGGGGAAAACCCAAACCCAAACCTAAACCCAGTCAAAGCGGGTTTTCCCCGTCAACTTCGGGGCGGGTTCGGGTGGGTACCCGCGGGTAAGGGTTTTGTTGACATGTCTATCTCCACTGGGTACAAACTAGAGCTCTCAAGCTAAGGATGCCTTACCCTCGTCAAGAAGTTCTTCCATTAAGGGACCCTGTCCTTTACTTTATGTCTGATACGGAAAAACTTCAGGTGACTCTCAACAAAGTTCAACAGGAGAAGAGGTCTTGGAAGAACAAGTATTATATTCTCAATGTGGAGTGCAAGAAAATACAGCAACTGTTAAAAGAAAAAGATGCTTTGATTGAGATTTTAGAGCAATATGCTGTAGAAAATCAGGATGACCAAAGGAATTTGCTCGCTCCTTTCACTAGGCAAAGGAATAACAACCCGGCAATGGCTCAAGAGCCCCGGTCAAAGAAAAGGAAAATACCAGAACCAGAACCTGAGCTCCCCTCATAGAGGACTTGGGACCCATAAGTTTAGATTTCCTTTTACAGCACTATGTAAATTACTGTACTTCCATTTCCGCAATCTTTGAATTCAATAAAACGGGGTCTTCCCATCTGTTTGATATTTGCAATCCAATTGTCAAAGTTTATTTTGATTAAACAAAAATATATATATAATTAATATAATCATTGCATATCATTAATCATTCTCACGTAACGCATTCTTCTTCCCTACGAATCTCACGTTTGCGTCTCGATTCTAGAGTCGAACTGTCTCATTCGTACAATACTCGGGCCAATCAACAGAAAAAGATGGATGATCTCGAGGAAGAGAACGGAGAGTTGAGGGAAGATATCGACACTCTAAAAGAGGATCTGAGAAAGCTTCATAACGACATGCAAACTCTAGCAGAAGCTCAGATGCAACAACAAAGGACTATGATCTCAGAGATCACATCAACGCCCATAGTGGAGAGTATGATCCTAGGTATAAAATGCCAAAAGATCGTCTCTGGGGCATGCCACTCAACTATATCCCAGAAGGATATATTCCGCCGATCACGGAGGATCCGGGAACTGCAGCAGGAGCCGCTGGGCCTAAAGGTTACAAACTTCGGGAAAGCGAAGATGCCAGGGGCATGACAGCAACTCTTGAAGGTTACAAACTTCGGGAAGCACCACGAGTCTCGGCCGTAATGACTATACCACCACCCTGGGTACATGCTGTCCCGTAAGGACAGATTCCACAGATACCTTCTGGTGGAAACGAAAGTATGGATAACAAAATGAAGGAGTTCCTGGAATAGTTCCTGGAAATGCAGAAAGAGCTGCAAGCCCTCCGCGGTCAGGATCTATTTGGAAAGGACGCCGCAGACCTTTGTTTGGTCCCCAATGTGAAAGTTCCGCACAAGTTCAAAGTGCCTGAATTTGAAAAGTACAAGGGTAACTCTTGCCCTCAAAGCCATTTGGTGATGTACGCTCGGCGAATGTCAACTCAGAAAAAGAACCAAGAGCTATTGATTCACTATTTTCCAGATAGTTTAACCGGTGCCGCACTCAAATGGTACATGTGTTTAAACCGCACTAAGATCGGCACTTTCAGAGATCTTGGCGCTGCTTTCGTTCAACAATATAAGTATAACCTGGACATGGCACCGAACAGAGATCAACTCAGAGCCATGTCACAAAAGGACAAGGAAACCTTTAAGGAGTACGCTCAGAGATGGCGTGAATAGGCATGGGAGTTCGTCTCGAGGAAGCAGTCCGAGAAGGACGTTTAGTTAAAGACACTGGATCATCAAGCAGTACCAAAAGATACGGTAGTGCTCTCCCTAAGAAAAAAAAGCAAGATATTGGCAATATCTCTCTCGGAAAGCAAAGGCGACGGTACCAACCAGTAGCAGTTGTAACTCCTGCTATCAACTTTGCGCCTGTTCCTACGTATCAACCTCAGGTTGCTCAGAGCCAACCGAATCAACAGCAATATCAGCAAAGGACATAACAACCTCTTCAGCGGGCTCGTCCTCCATATAACAACAACCGTACTACGCGGCCATCAGGGTTCGACCCTATATCGATGTTGTATGCATAATTGTTTCCACTCTTACTGGTCAAGGGACACGTCCAAACCTGGTCTCCACTTACAATACCGAAAAATCTGCCTTTTTGGTTCAAAGCGGATCAGACTTACCCTTACCATCAAGGAGGACCAGGGCATAACATAGAAAATTGTCTCAGTTTCAAATCTGATGTGCAAAAGCTTGTTAGGAGCGGGGTCTTATCTTTCAAAGATACGAGTCCTAATGTTCAGACGAACTCGCTGCCTCAACACGAGAAAGCTGCAGTAAATTTGATAGAAGGAGAGTCCAACAACAACTATCAAATTCATGATGTACTCTTATTAAGGACCAACCTGGTTAAGATGCATCGCAGACAGAGTGGATACGGTCATGTACCAGCTCACAATTATCACCAGTGTGATATCTGCTCCAAAAATAATCAAGGATGTTCTGTGGTGCAATAAGCTCTACAGGAACAATTGGATCTCTGATGGATCCAAGAGCACCGAGTTCGTGGGGTCAACATGACTTATACGAATTCTAACATTATTCAAAACCATGACATCCGTGTGATGAATGTCAACTTGGTGGCGATGCACTCAAGGCATAGCCAGTATCATAATCTGCCGCTGTACGATTACAATTCCTGTCTGACTTGCTTGGTAAACAAACATGGATGCTCTTTTGTACAAGAGGCCCTCCAGCGTCAGATGGATCTTGGGTGGATCCAGGACTACCATGATAGAAATCTTTATCAAGTTAACATGATTAAAATATTCGATATTCGTTTGATGAATACCAGCTTGGTGGAGTTACACGCCAAGCAAGTCCAACTCAGTTTTATCACTTCACATGATTATCTGAGTTGTAAAGTATGTTGTGAGAGTAACCAAGGGTGCGCTCTCGTTCAAAGAACTTTACAACACTTGTTAAACCATTGGTCGCTTCCGATCTATCTAGACGAAGACACGCAACAAATCAGTGTGACAAACGGGAACCCTACTAGACATCAAAGTCAGGATGTCCGATCTATGGAAATAGACCTACTAAGGTTACAATGCATTCAAAGCGGACGTGGCCAGGTGCCACCACACAAATACGAGTGTTGTAGAGTCTGCTCGGAGAATAACCAAGGATGTTACCTCGTACGAGTAGCTCTTCAAAGTCAGTTGGACCGCAAGGAGATTCAACCGTGTCCGAGTTCTAGATCAATCAACTGGATGCCAGACTATTTCGCTTATCAGATTAAGGATATTATCGTGATCTCTGATCGCGAAAGGACCAAAGATGTTTGTACCATCATCCCTCTACTTGACGAATCGAAGGTTCTTAATAAAGAACTGATTGAAGTTACTTACGACAGTCAGAGAAATCAGAAGGCTCCTGTAGTTATCTATCTGTCGGGACCAGTGTCGTATAAGTCTGATAAAGCTATCCCTTACAAATATTACAGACATCAGTCGAGTAACACGGAGCGGTCAAATCTTCAACGGAGGAGTTGGAGAACCTAACAGAGAAAAGGAACTTCAGACAGAAGCTCCCAATCCACCAGTCGGTCAATCCAGTAATCCTGACCTTTCAAGGAACGATGATGAAATGTTGAAACTCATCCAAAGGAGTGAATACAACATTGTTGATCAGCTGTTACAAACTCCTTCAAAGATCTCTGTGTTATCGCTTTTACTCAGTTTCGAAGCCCACAGAGAGGCTCTACAGAAAGTCTTAGAACAGGCCTTTTGTGGAACAGGATGTGTCAATAAGACAATTCGACAGCATCATCTCCAACATCACTTCCTGCAACAACTTGGGGTTTAGTGATGAGGAATTGCCAGAAGAAGGCAAAAGTCACAACATGGCGCTCAATATCACAGTTAACTGCCAGGACGATGCCTTAGCCAGCGTACTGGTAGATACCGGATCGGCTCTCAATGTTATGCCGAAGTCCACTCTAATCTGACCATCATTCAAAGGTTCTTCGATGAGAGGCAGTAAGGTCGTCGTCAAAGCATTTGACGGATCCCGAAAAACAGTTATCGGCGAAGTTGACCTTCCCATAACTATCGGTCCTCACACTTTCCAAGTCACTTTCCAGGTCATGGACATCCGAGCAACATACAACTATTTGTTGGGAAGACCTTGGATACACCAGGCTGGGGCAGTCACTTCGACACTTCACCAGAAGCTGAAGTTCGTCAAGAATGACCAACTCGTCACGGTCTGTGGAAAACAAGCCTTGGTCGTGAGTAACCTTTCGTTGTCCACTTGTGTAGAACCCGGGGAGGTTGTTGGAACTCAGTTCCAGGCACTTTCAGTAAGCAATGAGAATTAATTAGAGAAAGGAACATCGATCTCCTTGTACAAAGATGCTCTCGAGGTGATCAAAAGTAACAATGCAAAGGGATGGGGATAGCTTGTCATTCCTACTGACAATAAAACAAAGAAGGGTCTTGGTTTTCCTGCAACCTATACCCAGACAGCTACTAATGATGAAAGTCTTCATCCCATTCAGAACTTCTTCCATAGTGGAGGTTTCCTTCACCTAGTGCCTCAAGAAGTACATACCATCAACGAGGGAGATTCCTCCGACACAGATGAGGAATGGAAGTCCTATCTTAACGAGGACGGTTATATGTCTCCGGAAGAGGTGCCTACACCCTTTTGCTTTCCGGCACAGAGTCCAAGATATATACTGAGAACAGATGTCAAAATGATATACGGAGATTGTGATCCGGAAGGATGTCGTGCTCCACCAAACTCATTAGAGGAGGACCCCCTGACGAAAGATAACTTTGACCACGACTATTATGGCCCAATGGATGGCCTGCCTATCTGGCAGCCGTACCCAGGAGACTCGGGGCAAAAGAATCATACGAACGATGCATATCAGTTGAGCATCATTGAAAAGAATACCTGCGTCCCTATAGAATCATGGGATCATTACTCAGGGCATTCAGAAAATGTCCAGTACAACGATGAATTTGCAACGATTGCAGGACAAGAGTTCCTTAATTATGCTTTTCTCGAGGTCAACGTCATCGAAAGGGATGACTCCTCCAGTTCCAAAGAAGTGTGGGATACCTTAGGACAACCAAGTGGCAAATTCGACTTCTTAGTCAAGTACACCGCTCCGGAAAGCTCTCGTATCAGGCTCGAGGAGATCCAGCCAACTGGATAGGGAGATTTACCTGAGAGCACAAATACTATGCAAAATACAACTGAGGAATCCTCCTATGACAACTCTGCTTGGGAGACAGATTCCAATGATCCCGCTCCACCAGAAATCAGCATTATTTCTGGAGACAAATCAAGGAAGGTACCAGACTTTGTGATTCATCGAGGAGTTCGCCGCCAATGGGTTGCAGTCGATGTTCCGAAGATCGTTCATAAGTCTAAGTATTTGTCGTCTTTATCTTAACCTTTCACCCTGCCCAGGTGAAACGGATACTTTGATAGGGCTCACTTTATGTAAATGTCCCTCTTCGCTTTGCCTAAAGTGACAGAGTCTTGTTTTATAGGGTTGTAGTTTCAAGAATCGACAAAATCATAAATAAAATAACGTCGTTCTGTAATTTCCGCATCAATTGCTATTTTCTCTTTTCACTTTTTCAGAAAATGGTAATCCTAAAAAACAACAAATAATAAAAACAAGCAGTTTTCCAAAAAATTTACACTGCACACACTCTTGCATTTTCTCTATCTCTTCTAAAAAACAATCATCACGTCATGCAAATTGCTTGTTTTAAACCCCATTGAAACATACAATCCAATGCCTTCTCCCAACTTTGAATTCCCGGTATTTGAGGCTGAAGAAGAAGATGACAAAGAAATTCCAGAGGAGATCTCCCGATTACTCAGACAAGAGGAAAGTTCCATTGAACCTTACAAAGAGCCATTGGAAACGGTCAACTTGGGTTCAGAGGAGGAGAGAAAAGAGGTCAAGATTGGGGCACTGCTCAGTCCAACTGTCAAAGAAAGTTTGACAAAGCTTCTCAAAGAGTTTCCCGATGTATTCGGTTGGTCCTATCAGGATATGCCAGGGTTGGATACCAGCATCGTGGAACATCATCTACCGTTGAGATCAGAATGTCCGCCAGTAAAACAGAGGTTGAGACGGACTCACCCAGACACGGCCATCAAAATCAAGGAGGAAGTCCAGAAACAGATTGACGCGGGTTTTCTCGCCACATCGGAATATCCTCAATGGTTAGCCAACATAGTACCAGTTCCGAAAAAGGAAGGAAATGTTAGAATGTGTGTAGACTACAGGGATCTGAACAAAGCAACTCCAAAGGATGACTTTCCCTTACTGCACATTGACATGCTGGTAGACAGTACAACAAAGTTCAAAGTTTTCTCCTTCATGGATGGATTCTCGGGCTATAATCAGATAAAAATGGCGCCGAAAGATATGGAGAAAACTTCATTCATTACACATGGGGCACTTTTTGTTACAAGGTAATACCGTTCTGTTTAAAGAACGCCGGGGCAACCTATCAAAGGGCCATGACTACTCTGTTTCATGACATGATACACAAAGAAATCAAGGTATATGTCGATGACATGATTGCCAAATCTAAAATAGAAGAGGAGCATGTGACCCACCTGTCAAAACTATTCGAGTGCTTAAGAAAGTACAAACTCCACTTGAATCCCAACAAATGCACATTCGGTGTTTGCTCAGGCAAACTGCTAGGGTTCATCGTCAGCCAGAAAGGAATTGAGGTTAATCCTGACAAGGTCAAGGCCATTCAAGAAATGTCTTCTCCAAAGACTGAAAAACAAGTCAGGGGGTTCCTGGGACGTCTGAATTACATTTCCAGATTTATTTTCCTCATGACTGCGACGTGTGCGCCAATCTTCAAATTACTCAAAAAGAATTAGGACTGCATTTGGACAAAAGACTGCCAAACTGCCTTCGACAGTATCAAGGAATATCTGTTGAACCCACCGATTCTATCACCTCAAGTGGAAGGAAGACCACTGATCATCTACCTAACAGTCTTGGAAGACTCATTGAGTTGTGTACTTGGCCAACAAGACGAAACCAAAAGGAAAAAGTCTGCCATTTACTATTTGAGCAAGAAATTCACCGACTGTGAGACTCAGTACACTATGCTTGAGAAAACTTGTTGTGCTTTGGCTTGGGCAGCCAAACGTCTTCGCCAGTATATGATTCGTCACACTTCTTGGTTAATCTCCGAAATGGATCCAATCAAGTATGTCTTTGAAAAGCCTGCTCTCACGGGAAGGATAGCCCGTTGGCAAATGTTGTTGTCAGAATACGACATCGAGTACCACGCTCAAAAAGCCGTCAAAGGGAGTATTTTAGCCGATCATTTGGCTCATCAACTGATTGACCATTAGGAATCAGTCGGATTTGACTTCCCAGACGAAGATGTCATGTACTTGAAAATGAAAGATTGCGATGAACCGCTACCCAGTGAAGGGCCAGAACCAGGTTCTCAATGGGGACTTATCTTTGACGGAGCTGTCAATCATTATGGAAACAGAATTGGGGCAATCATCATAACACCTCAGGTTACCCACATTCCTTTCACCGCCCGACTGACATTCAAGTGTACAAACAACGAGGCCGAATACGAGGCTTGTATCATGGGTCTCGAAGAAGCGATCGACTTAAGAATTAAGCACTTGGATGTATATGGCGACTCAGCCCTGGTTATCAATCAGATCAAAGGATATTGGAACACATACCAGTCCGGGGCATTCAGAAAGGACCGAACAGTTTGGAATTCATTTATAAAAAGTCAACTGTGCCCAAAAGTCAAAGTTTGACTTTTTGATTTTTTTTTATCAATTATGGTTCCCTAACCCTAAAATGATGTTAATGTGTGATTGGTATCATCATTCATCAAGAAAAATCAAGAAAATCGGGATAACTTGTAAAAGGGGTAACCATAAAAAACTTAGAAATTTTCTAAGTTATGGAACAAAGTGGCTAGGGTACCAACTTCCAAGGATCATAACTTGTGATCCAAGCAACCATTTTGGCTTATCCAAAGATGGATTTGTAGATCTCATGGCATACTCTAAAAGTGCCAACTACACCTCACTCCAATTCTTCATGGATTTTTAGTTATGGAGTGACCAAAATGACAAAAACATGAAAATGCCACTTTTTCCAACACTTAGTGAAATTTTCACCAAGTCATAATCTGTTTCACTTTTTTCAAAATGTAAGGGCATTTTTCACTTAGATCCAAAAAGTGTCAAGAAAAACTATGATCACCCACATGTTGTATCATATGAGAGCTTTCCAAAATGGCCAAGAACTCCATTAAATCCCATTTGAGCTAAGAGTTAGGACAATGGCAATATGCCTTGCTGCAACTGTCATGGCAAGGCAGATTTGTGCATTTTGCTCGATTTGATCAAATTGTGCAAATGACAAACAAGTTTATCCATCTGAACACCTCAGGGGGGGGAGACCAAGGAGGAACAAACACTGATCCATCAGCCTCCCAAGTCTTTGGAACTAAAAGTAGCATGTCAAACCTAAAAATGCCTAAAAGGGGGACAAGACTCCAATTTTGTTTTGGAGCATTCAATGGATGCACCAAGGTGGCATGAACTGAGCCTTTTCCAACTGAATGAGTCAATGATGATCTCTGAACTAGGAAACCAAAGGCCTGTGCTCTAACCTCTAGTCAATGGCTAGAGGAGACTTAAGATTCCAAAGTGATGCAATTGGACAATGAGCTGATGCAGTTGCCATTCACTATTGCTTGCAAAACAAACTTGCTCTACTATAAATAGAGCTCATTTGTGCTCAGTTTAAGTACACCAATGGCCTACAACACTTGCCTTTCTCAAAATCATCTTCTCACTCTCAAAAATTCCTTTCTTAGCAAGTCACTATCGAATTTTTCAGTAGAGAGCAATTCTACCCAAACCAATTGCTCTAACACCTCATAAACATCATATGTGAGCTGATCAAACACTATACACACAACTGTAACACTGATTTCTCAAAATCACCAGCCAGTTGCTCATGTTTTCAACCAAGTTGCAGTTGAGATGCCATGAAGTGATCCAACCATTTCCAATCAAGTCCAAGCATTCAAACATACTCCATATGGTGTTGGGAAGCTGTTCAGATCATCACAACTCATCTGTAACACCTCCATCTCAAAAATCACATTGCACTTGCTGTAACGACCTTCAAGTAAGCCTAAACTTGGTCATCTCTTAATCTATGCATATTTCCTCGCACAATACTTTTGCCAAAAGTTCATAATCGTGTATAGAATGTTTCCCCTCAATTAATTACTTTGTTTGAATCGTGTATCAAAATTCTCAGCCTTCATGCAAATTTTAGGGTTCTTGAGGTTTTGTCTTGATTTCTTATTCCATGCTTAAAATAAATGAAATTAAAGACCATAGACATAATCGTGAGGTGAAAACGAGCAGATTGATATGTGGATTATGTGATTTCATCAAGTATTCAGTGAGAATGGATAGAAAATGCAAATCTGAGCAAAACTCCCTTCACACGTGTTCTTGGCTCATGTTCTTGGCGCCTTTTTCACAAATTTGAATATTTGAATTTTGTGATTTTATTTAATTGATTCAAAAATTAATTTCTCTCTGAGTTTTAATGATTTTGAGTTGATTCTTTTTTTAATAATTCACAAAAATGTTAAAATATTTTATTTTGCGAAAAGTTCCCAAAAATATTATTTATTTCATATACTTGATATTTTTGCAAAGAATTAATCTTTTATTTGTTTTTTTACATTTAAAATATTTTTTCCTCCTTGATTTTCCAAATTTAATTGGTTTCTAATCATTGTGTAGATATAAACATGATTTTTGAAACATTGATCCAAGATTAACACTCATTTTTCACATGTTTTCAATACTTTTTATTAATTTTTTAACAAAACTAATTCCTTTTTTAAACAAAATTAGGGTTTTTATTAATTCAAACCTCATCAATCATTTTCAAACACTCATGGGCCTCTAATAGAGTGTAAGACCCAACCCCTTTTGAAAACCAAAATAATTTGGGCCTCGGTCATCGTATAAGACCCACTGTGTTTTCAAACCTCGGCGCGATCGCCATTTTTAAAATAAAATAATTGGGCATCTCATCGAGCTATCAGTCCCATTTCTTTTCTTTAAATAATCTTTGGGCCTCTAATAGAGTGTAAGACCCAACCCCTTTGTAAATAATACCTTTGGGCCTCACATATTGTATAAGTCCCTCTATATATTTTCAAACGTTTGGCGCGATCGTCGCCTTTTTAACAAAATCAACTGGGCTTCTCCTTGAGCTATAAGACCCATCTTTATTCATTTTCAAACTCTTTGGACCTTTAATAGAGTATAAGACCCAACCCCTTTGTTTTTTCCAAAATGAGTTGGGCCTCAGATGTTGTATAAGGCCCACTGTGTTTTCAAAAGCCTCGGCGCGATCGGCGTTTTCAAACAAATAACCCTGGGCTTCTCCTTGAGTTGTAAGTCCCATCTCTTGAACAAAAATAAATCTTTGGGTCTCTAATAGAGTGTAAGACCCATCCCCTTGTACATAAAAACTTTTTGAGCCTCAGTCGTTGTATAAGTCCCGGTACGATCTTTAAGACAACGGAGCGATAATCGTTAAAACTTGGGTCTCTCCTTGAGCTGTAAGCCCCAACAATCTTTTAAAAGCACTTTCTCCTTTGATTTTGAATTCAAATATATGTTGTTATCAAAACTTTCTTTAATATCTTTGTTGAACAACTAACAAAACAACATGGAAGCTGTACAATGGGTACGTGTTTATCCGCTTTCATTTACCGCTTTCATATGTATATAACTGTATTGTGGGGCTGTTTCACTGTAAGTCTTCTTTCACATCCTTTTATATACTTGTCACGTATCCATTGTGTAATACTAGTATAGTTATTTAGAGTTTTCCCCGACAACTACGTCTAGAACTAGGTAAAGCCTGTTGGTCACTCTCGAATACAAACAGAACTAGATCCCCCGTAGGATTCCAGATACAGTCTTCCCTCCTCCTGGGGTTAAACAATATGGAACAAAGAGAAAGGCAGTATTCTCGGTGAACCTTTTCTCAGTCTGTCACCCTTAGAAATTGTCAAAGAAACTCTAACTCCCCAGAGATGATCTTTTCTCCGTGAATGGCATCTCTTGAGTTTCTTCCAAATTCTCGAACTTTCCTGGAATGATCTCTTCTCTGTGAATTGCATTTCTTGAACTTCTCTTGGTTTGGCGACCCACAGGCTTCCTAAAAGCATCCCTGCCTCCTCTTGGGCGTTGTACAAGGACCCTTCGGCTTCTTAAAAGTTTTCATGCCTTCTCTTGGGCTTAATACAAGGACCCTGACGACCTCTTAAAGGTATAAGACAGAACTTAGTCATCCTTTGCTAGAGCAGTCTTTCCAGCATCAAAACTCCGACCATTTTATGGTTGATACTCATCCCTTAATGCCCGCGCCTCCTCTTGGGCATTATGCAAAAGATAAAACTCTAGACTTGGAAAGTCTAAACCTCTTGAGTCTCAAAGACATTCTCAGGTTCCTTTCATACATAGGAAAAACACCGATAACTCTGGATCAATCTCCAGCAGAAACCCGGTCTCTCTCATAAGAGTTCCCCACACTTAGACCCGCTTCAAGATCTAAATAATCCTCAGCAGTAAGTCAGCCTCCTCTTGGGCTTTGTACAAATGATTCTCCCCAGCGGAGCTAACCTTTTCAGACTCTCTTGTTGAGTCAACCACTTTTAGCCTCCGTCTTGGGCTTTGTACAAGACATGTAAAAAACACTCTCTTGTTGAGTATAAAAGACTCTCTTGTTGAGTCAATCTCCTTTCAGCCTCAATCTCGGGCTTCGTACAAGACAGCAAATCACTTAATTGTTGAGTATTAAAGACTCTCTTGTTGAGTCAATCAACCTTCAGACTCTCTTGTTGAGTTAATCACCTGTTCAAGACTCTCTTGTTGAGTCAATCAACCTTCAAACTCTCTTGTTGAGTCAATCACCTGTTCAAGACTCTCTTGTTGAGTCAACCTTTTTAGCCTCCGTCTTGGGCTTTATACAGGACAGATAAAAGTACTCTCTTGTTGAGTCAAACCCTTTCAGCCTCCATCTTGGGCTTTATACAAGATACATTCTCCCCGACGGAGTCAAAATCCCTTTTAGCCTCAATCTTGGGCTTTGTACAAGGCAGAAAGAACATTTTCCCCGAAAAAGTCAAACTTCCCGCCTCCTCTTAGGCTTTGTATAAAGAAACCCCGGTTGAGTCAATCAACCTCTTAGCATTAAACTTGTGCTTTGATCAGGGCACACAAAAATTAATAATTCCCTCAGAGGAAGTCCAATCCCTCTTTAGAGATGACAAGTTCTCTCTCAGTCAAACATTTAACCTTAATCTTAGGCTTTGAACAAGACACATAAAAAAAACCCTTTAGCTTCACATCTTAGGCTTTGAACAAGATACAAATCACCTTTAGCTTCAATCTTGGGCTTTGAACAAGATACCAAAACATCTCTTTCCTCCCATAGAATATGAGGAACTACGATCGCTCTGATTTCCCTGTTTCGTTAAACGGGAATACGTAGGCATAAGATTGTGAAATCTTAGCGAGCATACTAATCAAAAAACTCAAAGTCCAGTACCTTCACACATCCATAAAAAACATCTGACCTAGTACCTTAACAAAATCCTCCTGTACCGTCACGACACTCCGTTCTTAAAAGAAATAACCTAAAGACAGACCCCCCCCCTATTTTGATAGCATCTGTAAACCAACAGTTTTGACTGTTTAACCTCAGTATACAAGCAGGGTTAATTGGAGACATCTATTTCCCTTCCTTAATCAGCATCACAGGATAAAAAATGAATCGAACTGTAGTACCAAAGCGATAGTGATTCGAAACCACAAAAATCACGCTACACTTCCCTTTCCCTTCCAGCTTCATGGGATAAATAAGAAATCAGAAAGTAGCACCCTTTCTCCTCGAGGAGGAAAACCCAAACTTCAGCGATAAGGTGGTCGCGTCATCGACAAAAATCGCTCGCTACAGAAAAATGGCGACTCTGCTGGGGAGTCATTTTATTTGTTAGGACTAGGATTATAGCTCTTAAGAGGTCTAGGATGTTAGTTTTAGGATAAATATATATATATATATATATTGCTTTTCCTAATTGATATCCGTGTTTAATTTTCTGCTAATGGGACTGCGGGTGATGCCGCATCTGGAAATTTTGAGTGACACCTAAGATAAGTGATGGCACTAGACGGGTAATCTTACAGGGAGTGACTCCCAAATAAGAGATCCCGATCGACCATCGAATCAGTGGAGAGGCCCTTTGCGGATTCAATGCCTATACGACTTCGGTTGTTGAAAGCAGATTGTTCGATTAGGTTATTTGAGAAGCTGAGGGTTTTAGTATACTGAAACCATGTTACTGTTTTGTAGTGCGGAAGCTATCGGAAATAGTTGTCACGCGATACTACCCTCATTTAAGATCACTCTAAGATACTATAGCTCGCTCGGGTGAACCAGCCTGCTGTTGTTATCCCAAGAGGGGTCAATGATTTTGAGGACAGGTACAAAAAATCACCAGTATAACCTTTGGGGATGGGTAGAGCCATGACTTCATGACACCGAACCTTTGACCCCATGTTTTTTCTGTTTTTTGTGTGTTGCATTCATGTATTCATTTCATTAAAAAACATTAAACAACGAAAAAATCTTCTTTTCTAGTCTCTCTTTTTCAAATTAAACTAAGACAATGATTGCAAATATCAGAGAAAAGGATTGCGTTATGGATTTCGGTAGAAGGAAGACTCACAAGTACACCTTCAAGGTTCCGAAATTAGAGGATTTAAGAGGTTTGGCAAGGATGATCACCAACCCTGATGCTTTCAGAGCTAAGTACGGAGGACTGTTGTCTCTGTTAAGGGTCCATGTAATTGAAGGAATATTGTCTACTCTCATTCATTTTTACGATCCGGTCTATCACTATTTCACATTCCTGGATTATCAGCTAGCACCAACACTAGAGGAGTACTCTCACCTGACTGATTTACCCATTACTGACCAAGCTCCCTTTTCTGGAATGGAAGAAATTCCAAAAGATCAAACCATTGCAAGAGCTATCTATTTGGACAAGTCAGAAGTCAGGACTTACATGACCATTAAGGGAGGAATCCAAGGTTTACCAGCTCAGTTTCTGATAAAGAAAGCCCTGTACTTTGCTAGTATAGGGAACGTGACTGCTTTCGAGAGCGTCTTTGTTCTGCTCACCTACGAGTTATTTATTTTTCCCAACATCGATAACTTCGTTGATATCAACGTTATTAAGGTTTTTCTGATTGGAAACCCTGTACCAACCTTGCTCACAGATGCTTATCATTCTGTACACTTAAGGAATTTGTACAGTGGAGGAATGATCACATGCTGTGTACCCATGCTATACAAATGGTTCACTTTCCATTTACCAAAGTCTGCTGCTTTTTGGGATTATAAGAGTACTTTACGTTGGTCACAAAGAATCATGTCTCTTACCAACTCTGACATCGATTGGTACAATCAAATCTATGACAGGATCAGAATCAATGACCGTTGTGGAAACTTCCCTAATGTACCCCTTGTAGGAACTAAAGGAGGAATCAATTATCATCCAGTTTTAGTTCGTCGTCAATTCGGATACCCGATGAGACATGTCCCGCGTAATGTTCATCTGGAAAGTCTTTTCTTCAAGGAAGGAGAAAATGACAAGGCACTAAAGACAGAAATAGTGCATGCTTGGAAACGTGTTCACAGGAAAAAAAGAGAGTCTCTAGGAAAACCAGACTATGTCTCTGCGGAACCTTACCTCCATTGGGTACAAACTAGAGCTCTCAAGCTGAGAATGCCTTACTCTCGTCACGAAGTTCTTTCGTTAAAGGAATCTGTCCTTTACTTTATGTCCAATACGGATAAACTTCAGGTTACTCTTAACAAAGTTCAACAGGAGAAGAAGTCTTGGAAGAACAAGTACCGCATTCTCAATGTGGAGTGTAGCAAAATACAGCAACGGCTAAAAGAAAAGGATGCTCTGATCGAGATTTTAGAGCAACATGCTGTAGAGAATCAAGAAGACCAAAGGAATTTGCTCGCTCCTTTCACTTGGCAAAGGAATGACAACCCGACAACGGCTCAAGAGCCCCGATCAAAGAAGAGGAAACTACCAGAATCAGCACCTGAGCTCTCCTCAGAGAGGACTCAGGATCCATAAGTTTAGATTTCCTTTTACAGCACTTTGTAAATTACTGTATTTCCATTTCCGCAATCTTTGAATTCAATAAAATGGGGTCTCCCCACTGTATGATATTTGCAAACCAATTGTCGAGGTTTCTTTTGATTAAACAAAAAAAAAAGTTAATATAATTATTGCATATCATTCATCATTCTCACATAAATGCATTCTTCTTCTCTGCGAATCTCACATTTGTGTCTCAATTCTAGAGTCAAACTGTCTCATTCGTACAATACTCGGGCCAGTCAACAAAAGAAAATGGATAATCTCGAGGAAGAGAATAGAGAGCTTAGAGAATAACTCGACGCTCTTAGAGAGGATCTGAGAAAACTTCACAGTGACATGCAAGCTCTGGCAGCAGCCCAAATGCAACAACAACAAACTGTGATCTCAGAGATCACATCAACGCCTATAGTGGAAAATATTGATCCTCAGTATAACATGCCTAAAGATCGTCCCTGGGGCATGCCACTTAACTATATCCCGGAAGGATTTATTCCGCCGATCACGGAAGATCCGGAAACTACAGCAGGAGCCGCTGGGCCTGAAGGTTACAAACTTCGGGAAAGCGAAGATGCCAGGGGCATGACAACAACTCCTGAAGGTTACAAACTTCGGGAGGCACCCAGAGTAACTGCCGTAATGATTGTACCACCACCTATGGTACACACTGTCCCGGGAGATTCCACACTATGGAAATGAAAGTATGAACAACCGAATGAAGGAGCTCCAGGAACAGTTCCTGGAAATGCAAAAAGAACTGCAAGCCATTCGCGGTCAGGATCTATTTGGAAAGGCCGCCGCAGACCTTTGTTTGGTCCCCAATGTGAAGTTCCGCACAAATTCAAGGTGCCCGAATTTGAAAAATACAAGGGTAACTCTTGCCCTCAAAGTCACTTGGTAATGTACGCTCGGAGGATGTCAACTCAGACAGAGACCCAACAGCTATTGACCCATTATTTTCAAGACAGTTTAACCGGTGCCACACTCAAATGGTACATGGGTTTAAACCGCACTAAGATCGTCACTTTCAGAGATCTTGGCGCTGCCTTCGTTCAACAATATAAGTATAACCTGGACATGGCACCGGACAGAGATCAGCTTAGAGCCATGTCGTAGAAGGATAAGGAAACCTTCAAGGAGTATGCTCAGAGATGGCGTGAAATTTCCGCCCAGATTTGTCCACCTCTTGAGGAGAAAGAGATGACAAAGATCTTCCTGAAAACCTTGAGCTCATTTTACTACGACAGAATGGTCGCCAGTGCGCCCATCGACTTTACTGAAATAGTCAGCATGGGAGTTCGTCTTGAAGAAGCAGTCCGAGAAGGACGTTTAGTTAAAGACACTGGACCATCAAGCAGTACCAAAAGATACGGTAGTGCTTTCCCTAGGAAAAAGAGCAAGATATTGGTAATATCTCTCTCAGAAAGCAAAGGCGACGGTACCAATCAGTAGCAGCTATAACTCCTGCTATCAACCCTGTGCCTGTTTCTGCGTATCAACCTCGGGTTGCTCAGAGCCAACCGAATCAACAGCAATATCAGCAAAGGACACAACAGCCTTTTCAGCAGGCTCTTCCTCAATACAATAACAACCGTACAACGTAACCACCAGGGTTCGACCCTATATCAATGTTGTACGCAGAACTGTTTCCATTACTACTGGTCAAGGGGAATGTCCAAACCAGGGCTCCTCTTGCGATTCCAGAAAATCCACCTTTTTGGTTCAAAGCGGATCAGACTTGTCCTTACCATCAAGGAGGACCAGGGCATAACATAGAAAATTGTCTCAGTTTCAAGTATGATGTGCAAAAGCTTGTTAGGAGCGGGGTCTTATCCTTCAAGGATACAAATCCAAATGTTCAGATGAACCCGTTGCCTCAACACGAGAAAGCTGCGGTAAATTTGATAGAAGAAGAGTCTAAGCACAACTATCAAATTCATGATGTACTCTTATTGGGAACCAACCTGGTCAAGATGCATTATAGGCAGAGCGGATACGGTCATGTACCATTTCATAACTATCACCGGTGTGATATCTGCTCTAAAGATAATCAAGGATGTTCTGTGGTGAAAACCGTTCTACAGGAACAGATGGATCTCGGATGGATCCAGGATCACCGAATTTATGAAGTCAACATGACTTATACAAATTCTAACATCATTCAGAACCACAACATCCTGGAAATGAATGTCAACCTGGTGGCGATGCACTCAAGGTAAAGCCAACATCATAATCTGCCACATCACAATTACGATTCCTATCTAATCTGCTCAGTAAACAATCAGGGATGCTCTTTTATACAAGAGGCCCTCCAGCGACAGATGGATCTTGGATGGATTCAGGATTACCGTGATAGAATTCATTATCAAGTGAATATGATTTAAATCTTTGATATTCGCTTGATGAATACCAGCTTGGTGGAATTACACGCCAAGCAAGTCAAGCTCGGTTTTCTGACTTTGCATAATTATCAGAACTGTACAATATGTCGTAAGAGCGAACAAGGATGTGCCCTCGTTCAAAGAACTTTGCAACACTTGTTAAACCACTGGTGGCTTCCGATCTATTTAGACGAAGGCACACAATAAGTCAGTATGATTAATGGGAACCCTACTAGGCATCAAAGTCAGGATGTTCGATCAATGGAAACAGATCTAGTGAGGTTACACTACATACAGAGCGGGTATGGCCGGGTGCCACCACACAACTATGAACGGTGTAGAGTTTGCTCGGAGAATAACCAAGGATACTACCTCGTGCGAGCAGCCCTTCAAAGTTAGTGGGACCATAAGGAGATTCAACCATGGTCAAGCTCCAGTTCAACATCAGACTATCATCTTAATCAAGGCAAATATGTTGTCTTAATCCCTAAACGAGAAATGGCCAAAGATGTGTGCGCCATAATCCCTCTACTCCATGAATCAAGAGTCCCTTTTGATAGTGGAAAGGTTCTCAACCTTGAACCAATTGAGGCCAGCTACAATGGTCAGAAGAATCAGAAGGCTCCTGTAGTCATCTATCTGCCGGGACTGCTACCGTATGAATCAACTAAGGCCATCCCTTACAAATACGGTGCGACAACAATTGAGAATGGAAAGGAAACTCCGTTACCCTCCGCCGTGAACATTGCAGACATTAGCCGAGTAACACGGAGCAGTCGGATCTTCAACAGAGGAGTTGAAGAATCCAGCAAAGAAAAGGAACCTCGAACAGAAGTTCCTAATCAACCAGTCGGTCAATCCAATGATCCCGACCTTTCAAAGAACAGCGATGAGATGCTGAAGCTCATCCAAATGAGTGAATATAATATTGTTGATCAGCTGTTGCAAACTCCTACAAAAGTCTCTGTGTTGTCTCTCTTACTTAGTTCCGAAGCTCACAGGGAAGCTCTACAGAAAGTCTTAGAGCAAGCCTTTGTGGAACAAGATGTGACAATCAGACAGTTCGACAGTATCATCTCCAACATCACTTCCTGCAACAACTTAGGGTTTAGTGATGAGGAACTGCCGGAAGAAGGCAAAAGTCACAACATGGCACTAAATATTATAGTCAACTGCCAGGACGATGCGTTAGCTAGCGTACTGGTAGACACCGAATCAGCTCTAAATGTAATACCAAAGTCTACTTTAATGCGACTATCATTTAAAGGATCTCAGATGAGAGGCAGTGAGGTTGTCGTCAAAGCATTTGATGGAACCCGAAAAACGATTATCGGCAAAGTCGACCTTCCCATAAATATCGGTCCTCACATTTTCCAAGTCACTTTCCAGGTCATGGACATCCGAGCAACATACAACTGTTTATTGGGAAGACCTTGGATACACGAGGTTGGGGCAGTCACTTCGACACTTCACTAAAAGCTGAAATTCGTCAAGAATGACCAACTCGTCACAATCTATAGAGAACAAACCTTAATCGTGAGTAACCTATCATTGTCCACTTGTGTAAAACCCGAGGAGGTTGTTGGAACTCAGTTTCAGGCACTGTCGGTGAGCAATGAGAATCAATCAGAAAAAGGAACGTCGATTTCCTTGTACAAAGATGCTCTCGAAGTGATCAAAAGTAACAATGCAAAAGGATGGGGACAACTTGTTATTCCTACTGATAACAAGACGAAGAAAGGTCTTGGTTTTTCTTCGACCTGTACCCAGACTGCTATTAACGATGAAAGTCTTCATCCCATTCAAGACTTCTTCCACAGTGGAGGCTTCTTTCACCCAGTGTCTCAAGAAGTACATACCATCAACGAGGGAAGTTCCTCCGATACAGATGAAGAATGGAATTCCTATCTTAACGAGGACGGTTATATGTCTCAAGAAGAGGTGCCTACGCCATTTTGCTATCCCGCACAGAGTCCGAGATATATACCGAAAGCAGATGTCAAGATGATATATGGAGATTGTGATCCGGAAGGATGTCGTGCTCCACCAAACTCATTAGAAGAAGACACTCCGATGAAAGACAACTTTGACCACAACTATTATGGCCCAATGGATGGCCTACCTATCTGGCAACCGTACCCATGAGACTCGGGGCGAGAGAATTAGCCGAACGATGCATGCCAGCTGAGCATCATTGGAAAAAATACATGCGTCCCCACCATGTCATGGAATCAACACTCAGGGCATTCTGAAAATATCCAGCACGAAGATGAATTTGCAAAACTTTCAAGATTAGAATTCATCAACTATGCTTTTTCCGAGGTCAACGTCATCGAGAGAGATGACTCCTCTAGTTCCAAAGAAGTATGGGACACCTTAGGACAACCAAGTGGCAAGTACGACTTCATGGTCAAGTACACCGCTCCTGAGAGCTCTCGCATCAGGCTCGAAGACATCCAGCCTACTGGATGGGGAGATCCACCTGAGAGTGCAAACACTATGCAAGATACAACAGAGGAATCCTCTTACGACAACTCTGCCTGGGAGACAGATTCCAATGGTCCTGCTCCACCAGAAATCAACGTTATTTCTGAAAATAAGCCAAGAAGGAAAGTACCAGACTTTGTGATTCACCGAGGGGTTTGCCACTAATGGGTTGCTGTCGATGTTCCGAAAGTCGTCCATAAGTCTAAGTAATTGCCATCTTTGTTTTAACCTTTCACCCTGCCCAGGTGAAACTGATGTTTTTATAGGGCTCACTTTCTGTAAATGTCCCTCTTCGCTTCACCCAAAGCGACAGAGTTTTGTTTTATAGGGCTGTAGTTTCAAGAATCGACAAAATCGTAAATAAAATAATGTCGTTCTGTATTTTCCGCATTTATTGTTGTTTTCTCTTTTTCGCCTTTTCAGAAAATGGTAATCCTAAAAAAGCAACTCAAATAATAAAAACAAGCAGTTATCAGAAAATACACTGCACACACTCTTGAATTCTCTCTATCTCTTCTAAAAACAAATCATCACGTCATGCAGATTGCTTGTTTTGAACCCCATTGAAACATACGATCCAATGCCTTCTCCCAACTTTGAATTCCCGGTATTTGAGGCTGAAGAAGAAAATGACGAAGGAATTCCAGAAAAGATCTATCGATTACTCAAACAAGAGGAAAGGTCCATAGAACCTCACAAAGAGCTGTTGGAAACGGTCGACTTAGGTTTAGAAGAAGAGAGAAAAGAAGTCAAGATTGGGGCACTGCTCAGTCCGACTGTCAAAGAAAGTTTGATAAAGCTTCTCAAAGATTTTCCCAATGTATTCGCTTGGTCCTATCAGGATATACCAGGGTTGGATACCAGCATCGTGGAACATCATCTATCGTTGAGACCAGAATGTCCGCCAGTAAAACAAAGGTTGAGGCAAACTCATCCAGACATGGCCATCAAAATCAAAGAGGAGGTACAAAAACAGATCGACGCGGGTTTCCTCGCCACATCAGAATATCCTCAATGGTTAGCCAACATAGTGCCAGTTCCAAAAAAGGACGGAAAAGCTAGAATGTGTGTAGACTACAGGGATCTGAACAAAGCAAGTCCAAAGGATGACTTTCCCTTACCGCACATTGACATGCAGGTAGACAGTACAGCAAAATTCAAATTCTTCTCCTTTATGGATGGATTCTCGGGCTATAACCAAATCAAAATGGCATCGAAAGATATGGAGAAAACTTCATTCATCACTCCATGGGGTACCTTTAGTTACAAGGTAATGTCGTTCAGTTTGAAGAACGTCGGGGCAACCTATCAAAGGGCCATGACTACTCTGTTCCATGACAAGATACACAAAGAGATCGAGGTATATGTCGATGATATGATTGCCAAATCTAAAACAGAAGAGGAGAGTGTGACCCACCTGTTGAAACTATTCGAGCGTTTGAGAAAATACAAACTCCGCTTGAATCCCAACAAATGCACATTCGGTGTCCGTTTAGGGAAACTGCTAGGGTTCATCGTCAGCCAGAAAGGAATTGAGGTTGATCCTGACAAGGTCAAGGCCATTCAAGAAATGCCTTCTCCAAAGACTAAGAAACAAGTCAGGGGATTCCTGGGACGTTTGAACTACATTTCCATAATTATATTCCTTATGACCGCGACATGCGCGCCAATTTTAAAATTACTTAGAAAGAATCAAAGCTGTGTATAGATAGAAGACTGCCAAACCGCCTTCGACAGTATCAAGGAATACCTGTTGAACCCACTGATTCTATCACCTCTAGTGGGAGGAAGACCACTGATCATCTACCTAACAGTCTTGGAAGACTCAATGGGCTGTGTACTTGGCCAACAAGACGAAACAAAAAGTAAAGAGTCTGCCATTTAATATCTGAGCAAGAAATTCACCGACTGCGAGACTCGGTACACTATGCTTGAGAAAACTTGTTATGCTCTGGCTTGGTTTCACACTACTTGGTTAATCTCCGAAATGGATCTAATCAAGTATGTTTTCGAAAAGCCTGCTCTCACATGAAGGATTGCCCGTTGGCAGATGTTGCTATCAGAATACGACATCGAGTACCACGCTCAAAAAGCCGTAAAAGGAAGTGTTTTAGCCGATCATTTGGCTCATCAACTGATTGACGATCAGGAATCAGTCGGATTTGACTTCCCAGAAGGGCCGGAACCAGGTTCCCAATGGGGACTAATCTTGTACGGAGCTGTTAATCATTATGGAAACGGAATCAGGGCAATCATCATAACACCTCAGGGTACCCATATTCCTTTCACTGCCAGACTGACATTCAAGTGTACAAACAACGAGGCCGAATACGAAGCTTGTATCATGGGTCTCGAAGAAGCGATCGACTTAAGGATCAAGAACTTGGATGTATATAGTGACTCAGCCCTGGTTGTCAATCAGATCAAAGGAGATTGGAACACATACCAATCAGGACTGATTCCTTACAAAGATTACGTGAGAAGGTTGTTACCCTTCTTCAACAGAATCGAGTTTCATCATATCCCTCGTGAGGAGAATCACATGGCTGATGCATTAGCCACTCTCTCTTCCATGATTAGTATAGGTCAATGGAATGACATACCTAAGATTGACATAATGCGCCTTGAAAGGCCCGTCTACATCTTCTCGATTGAAGCAGTCATAGACGACAAACCTTGGTATTATGATATCAAATGCTTCCTTCAGAAACAAGAATACCCACCTGGGGCATACAGAAAGGACAGGAGAACCCTCAGAAGATTGGCAGGTAACTTCTTTCTGAGCGGTGATACACTCTACAAAAGAAATTTTGACATGGTTCGGCTTCGCTGCGTAGCAAACCAGAAGCAAACATGCTGATAAAAGAAATTCACGAAGGATCCTTTGGCACTCATGTCAACGGACACACAATGGCGAGAAAAATTTTGAGAGCAGGGTACTATTGGTTTACCATGGAATCTGATTGCTACAAGTACATGAGGAGGTGTCACAAGTGTCAAATATACTCAGACAAAATCCATGTACCGCCAACGCATCTCAAAGTTCTTTCTTCCCCATGGCCTTTTTCCATATGGGGAATCGACATGATTGGCATGATTGAACCCAAGGCTTCGAACGGACATTGGTGCATCCTGGTAGCCATTGACTACTTCACCAAGTGGGTCGAAGCAGCATCATACACCAATGTAACCCGACAAGTGGGGGTCCGATTTATCAAAAACAATATCATCTGACGTTATGATGTTCCAAGCCATATCATTACTAATAATGGATCTAACTTGAACAATAAGATGCTGAAGGAGTTGTGTGCTGAGTGTAGCGAGCGATTTTCATCGGTGACGCGACCACCTTATCGCTGAGGTTTTTCTCCTCAATGGATAAAGGGGGTGCTAATTTCTGATTTCTTATTTATCCCGTGAAGCTGGAAGGGAAAGGGAAGCTATCTAAAACTAACCTTGCACACGTAATGTTTAATTGAACAAAACGCTTAAGAGAGATTGGGGAGTCCGGGGTCAGGTTATACAATGGATAGTTGTTAGTTATCCGTCCTATATGTGGTTATCCACAGGATATTAGCAAATAGATTCCTGCTTTGTAATTGATGGTGTTTATTTGTTAATGGGTTGGGAAAGTTTCTTGGGAAAGTATGACGGGGAGAGTGAGTTTTTGTTTTCAGTGGAAAAATGATGATGATGATGATGGCTTAAGGTATGAAACCTAAAGTTTTGATTGATATGAAGGTACTGGACCTAGGGTTTTTGATTGGTATGCTCGCTAAGACTTCGCAATCTTATGCCTACGTATTCCCGTTTAAATGAAACAGGGAAATCAAAGCAATCGTAGTTCCCTCCTATACTAAGGGGGAAAGAAATGTTTTGGGTATCTTGTTCAAAGCCCAAGATGTGAAGCTAAAGGGTTATTTGTGTCTTGTTCAAAGCCCAAGATTGAAGCTAAAAGGTTTCAGAGAGAATTTGTCATCTCTAAAGAGGAATAGTTGATTTTTGTATGCCTTTATCAAAGCACCAGTTTAATGCTAAGAAGTTGATTGACCCGGCTGAGGGATTTCTTTATAGAAAGCCTAAGAGGAGGCTGGATATAACCGACTCAACAAGAGAGTGTATATATTTGTGTCTTGTACAAAGCCCAAGATTGAGGCAAAAAAAGAGACTGACTCTTTAGGGATATCATTATACAAAGCCAAAGAGGAGGCTGGAAGGGTTTTGACTCTGCTTTTAATTCTCAATGCTTTAAAGAAAGCTAAGAAGAATGGACTTCATTCGGGAAATGCTTATACAGAGCTTTTTTACTCCTATTGAGGAGAATTTGTATGTGTCTTGTATAAAGCCCAAGACGGAGGCTGAAATGGGAAATTTATCTGACTCTGGTGAGGATATTTTATGTGTCTTGTACCAAGCCCAAGACGGAGGCTGAAATGCGTTTTGATTTTGCTTGGGGGAAAATCATTCCTCAAATCCTAGAGGAAGGATAGGGGAAATGACTCTGCTAGGGAAGATATATGTCCCAAGCTCAAGAGAGGGAGATTTATGTCTTGTACAAAGCCCAAGATAGAGGCTAAAAGGGTTTGACTCAACGAGAGAGTGTTTTATCTGTCTTGTACAAAGCCCAAGATTGAGGCTAAAAAGGTTGACTCAACAAGAGAGTGCTTTATCTGTCTTGTACAAAGCCCAAGATTGAGGCTAAAAAAGGTTGACTCAACAAGAGAGTGATTTATCTGTCTTGTACAAAGCCCAAGACGGAGGCTGAAAAAATTTGACTCAACAAGAGAGTCTGAAAAAGTGATTGACTCAACAAGAGAGCCTGCAAGTTGATTGACTCAACGAGAGAGTCTTTTATACTCAACAAGAGAGTGGTTTGTTGTCTCTTACAAAGCCCGAGATTGAGGCTAAAAGGAGCTCGACTTATCAAGAAAATCTTGAAAAGTGATGGACTCAACAAGAGAGTCTGAAAAGGTTAGCTCCGCTGGGGAGAATCGTTGTACGAATCCCAAGAGGAGGCTGACTTCGCTAAGGAAGGATCATTATACAAAGCCTAAGAGGAGGCTATCTTACCGCTGGGGATTGTGGAGATCCCCAGACAGGTCCAAGTGGGGAATCAACTCTTATTGAGGGTTACAGAAGAGTTGATATGTCAGATACCTTGAGGTTCTGATTTGAGATAGTTTTGACCCTGGTCGGGGAACTCTCATGAGAGAGGTTGGGTTTCTGTTGGAGATTGATCCAGAGTGACCAGGGTTTCTACAGTGCTTGAGAATGTCTTTGAGACTCAAGAGGGGATATAGACTGTCTGAGTCTACTGGTGTGGAAGAGTTTTATCTTTTGTATGATGCCTCTAAGAGGAGGCAAAGGCATTAAGGGATAAGAATCAACCCTAAAGTGGCCTGAGGTCTGACACTGGGAAGACTGCTCTAGCAAAGGATGACTATGTTTTGTCTTATACCTTTAAGAGGTCGTCAGGGTCCTTGTATTAAGCCCAAGAGAAGGCATGAGAACTTCTAAGAAGCCGAAGGGTCCTTGTACAAAGCCCAAGAAGAGGCGGAGATGCTTTTAGGAAGCCTGTGGGTCCCAAACCAAGAGAAGTTCAAGAAATGCAATTCACAGAGAAGAGATCATTCCAGGAAAGTTCGAGGGTTTGGAAGAAACTCGAGAGATGCTATTCATAGAGAATAAATCAACTCCGGGGAGTAGAATTTCTTTGACAATTTCTAAGGGTGACAGTCTGAGAAAAGGTTCACCGAGAATACTGTCATTCTCTTTGTTCCATATTGTTTAACCCCAAGAGAAGGGAAGATTGTATCTGGAAATCCTATGGGGATATAGTTTTGTTTGTATTTAAGAGTGATCAACATGGATTTACTTAGTTCTAGACTTAGTTGCCGGGGAAAACTCTAAATAACTATACTAGTATATATATATATATATATATATATATAGTTGATATATGACAAGTATTTTAAGAGGTATGAAAGAAGACTAACCATGCGTAGCTTCCCACAATACAGTTATATATATATATATATATATATATATATATATATATATATATATATATATATATATCTGACGTGTATTTAAAAGAATCAAAGAAGACTAACCATGCGCCGCTTCCCACAAAACAGTTATATATATTAAAGCGGGTAAATGAAAGCTGCGAAAACTTACAGTTGAGCGAGCTTCCATGCTGTATTGTTAGTTGTTTAGGGAAATTAAAGAAAGTTTTGATAACAACTGTTTATTTGAACCTAAATCAAAAGGGGGTTGTTTGTGAAATATTTGTTGGGGCTTATAAGTGATTGTACTGTCGTTTTGAATATCGTATCGGGACTTATTCAACGACTGAGCCCCAAAAAGTTTCCTATACAAAGGGATGGGTCTTATAATCTTAAAGAGAAGCCCAAAGGTTATTTAAAGAAAAGAAATGGGACTTACAACACCATGGTAGGCCCAAAATTGTTTATTTACAAAGGAATGTGACTTATACTCTATTAAGAGGCCCAAAAGTTTGCTTTTGTACAAGAGATGGGGCTTACAACTCAAAGAGAGACCCAATTGGTTTTATTTTAAACTGGCGATCGCGCCGAGATTTTTGAAAATATAATGGGTCTTATACAATGACTGAGGCCCAAATTATTTTGGTTTTCAAAAGGGGTTGGGTCTTACACTCTATTAGAGGCCCAAAAAATGATTTTAAAAGAAAAGGAGTGGGACTTATAGCTCAAGGAGAAGCCCAGTTAGTTTTGTTAAAAAAGCGAAGATCGCGCCGATATTTCTAACTATATCGGGACTTATACATTACACTGAGGCCCAAACTGGTTTATGTACAAAGAGGTTGGGACTTACACTCTATTAAGAGGCCCAAAGGTTTTGAAATATTTTGAGTATGATTAAAAATCAAAGAAACCCTAATTTTCACTTTTTTAAAGTAATTTTTCAAAGAAAATTAATAAAAAATGATAAAAGTACCAAATAAGTTTAAATAAACCACTTTTGATTTTTGGTTAAGGTTTGAAAAACGAGGTTTTAACCACAAGATGATTTAAAACTCATTTGGTCTTGATTTTCAAGATGAATATTCATTTCTAAAATGTTTAAAATAATAAAAAATGAATTTATTCACAAAAATACTAACTATATTAAATAAATAATATAAATTTGATTTTTTTTGTAGAATAAAGTATTTTACTATTTTTGTGATTTTTCAGAAAAAGAATCAACCAAAAATGATTAAAATTGAATGAGAAATTAATTTTTCAAATCATTAATAAAAATAATATGAAAAATAACAAAAAAAAGTGGAAAAAGTGATAAAAAAAAGAGGTCTGGGGCGAGGGGGATTCGAACCCCAGACCTTCCACTCGCTAGTACACACAAACCAGTTGATCAACCACTGGGGCGCAATGCCAATTCATAATATACATGGCAAGGGAAAAATATAAGGCAAGTTTGGTTGGATTTCTGAAGCATGGCGCCATGGCCATCTTCAACCTCAAGCTCAGATGCGTGAAGCTCTCTATCTCACTCGTTTCTCAATCATTTGACATGATTCAAACACCAAACTCATGCGTTTTTTAACAAGGAACATGATGGCAATATTTGATTTTATTTATTTTTAGTGTGCAACAAGTTATATCAACATGAATGTATGAACCCTAATTTTGCTAAAGCAATCGTGCAGACATGTTTTTGAGTACTATGATCAAATTTTTTGAGGGGAAACACTTAAAACATGATAATAAACATTTGGCAAAAGTATCATGCGAGGAAATATGCATGGATCATGTTATGAGAGTTTTGAGGCTTACCTTGCTGCAGGTGAGATTGAATCTCTGCACAAATGGTGTTCCAGAAGTAATTTGATGACCTCTACAGCTTCAATGGATGTTGTTGAGTGGATTACAAGCCTTGGAACACTTGGAAATTGCTTAGATCAAGTTGTGGTATCCAAGTTGCATAATGGATGCATAATGGACTAGTTGAAGAGTGATTTTGGGCTAGAGGTGTTACAGAGATGGTTTAAGTGTTTGAACATCTCATATACATCATATGTGATGTGTTTGAGAAGTTGGTTTGAGTTGCTTGAGGCTGCAACTCAAAACCCGATAGTGTTTGCTCAAAATATGGAGTTTTGGTACTTAAGGAGAGAATGGGAGAAAGCAATGTTGCAAGCTGCTTTGGTGTGGTTTGAATGATCAGTTAGGACCTCTATTTATAGTGGATCAATTCTTGTCTTGGAGGAATAGTGAATGGCTGCAAGATCAGATCACGTTCAATGGCTTTGGCTTGGTGGCATTTCTTCTCATGCAAGGCAACTTAGCCTCTCCCAAGAGCAGGGCTATGACTTGACCAAATCCACATTCTTCAGATGTTTTAATTATTTTTTAAGTGAGCATCTTGACTGAGTAAAGCGGCTTTGTTGAAAGTGCCCTATTTCACATAAATGCCTTTGAATTCAAGGCATAATGTGCCAAAATACATTAATCTCAAGTTGGAAGATCCGTTGGCTTTTTGACTCAGCTTTACAAGTTGGATCAATTGGATTAGGATCAGATTAGATGACTGTGGCATAGAGATCATTGGTCTTTGGATCAAAATCATGTAAAGCAAGAAATCCTACAAACTGATTTTTCATGACAGCCTTGCCATGGTGTGTTGCATCAGCCATAACTCTTAGCTCAAGCTGAGTTGTTTCATGCCAATGAGTTCCTTAGATTGTAGGCAATATGTATAACAACTTTGATGTTTATATCTTGAATTGATTCAGCTTGCAACTGTGTGAAAAAATGCCCCAAGTTTTGGTGTTTTCACCAAAATCTGTCTTGGACAGAATTTTGTCTAAGTGTTGGAAAAGATGTATTTTCATGTTTTTAGTGATTTTGATCCAATCATAACTTGAAATCTATGAGGAATTGAAATGAGGTGTAGTTGACACTTTTAAAGTATTCCATGAGAGCTACAAATCCATCTCTGGACCATCTAAAATGGTTGCTTGGATCTCAAGTTATGATCCTTGGAAGTTGGTACCCTAGCCACTTTGTTCCATAACTTAGAAAAATTCTAAGTTTTTATGGTTACCCCTTTTACAAGTTATCCCACTTTCTTTGATTTTTCTTGATGAATGATGATTCTGATCACACATTAACATTGTTTTAGGGTTAAAGAACCATAATTATGAAAAATCTCAAAAAGTCAAACTTTGACTTTTTGTGCATAGTTGACTTTTTATCAGATGAATTTCAAACTGTGCGATCCTTTATGAAATCAAGTCCTTGACCTAAATCAAACTTGATGGATATGTTCCATAGGGGTTATAGGGTGTATTGAATCATGTCCCAAGGTTTGGGAGCATGTCCTGGTCAAAAGTCAAAGGTACAGTTGACTTTTTCCTCAAAACCCTAATTGTTGTCCTGATGAAAATTAAACTTGTGGATCAAGCCTCTTGGATTAATCTGTCATACCCCAAATTTTGTCCACTAAGATTTCCCATCATTGTGCAAATCATCACCATAATATGGGTAATCCATCATGCCTCATTAGTCTCCCCAAAGATGGGTGAGCATCCACTACAATCAAGCTTAGGGTTTCAAGCCCTCTCATAGCTCTTAGACAAAGGATCAATCAAGGAATGATATGATCTTCAACTTGTCTAACCTCTCAAACATCCACAAGGGATCAAGAGGACTCCCACATCAAGGATTAAGCACAAGGCTGCAACCTTCTAAGTGGATCAAGCCTCAAGATCGCCAGTGTCACCAAATTAGGGTTTTGGTCGACCAGGGCCTCCAGATGGAAATTTTCCCCTGGGCATGAGCCAATGCTTCAAAGCATAACTTGAATTACTCCATGGGACCTCATAGACCCCATCATCAAGTCAATTTAGCCTCAGGGGATGCATTCACTAAAAATCAGGAATTAGGGTTTCTTGACCTAATTCACCCCTAAGTTGACTTTTAGGACAAATCATGAGCCAAGACCTCAAGAGATGATTTGAGGGTCCCTAACATACCACATTGATCCATTTGCAACAATTGATTGATCCAAGAAGCTTGAGTAACAAGTTTCAATTGCATCTGAACCACAGTTAGGGTTTCGCGAGAAAAGTCAACTGTGCCTTTGACTTTTGACCAGGACATGCTCCCAAACCCTAGGACATGATTCAATACACCCTATAACACCTATGAAATTAATCCATCAAGTTTGATTTAGGTCAAGGACTTGATTTCATAAAGGATCGCACAGTTTGGAATTCATCTAATAAAAAATCAATTGTGCACAAAAGTCAAACTTTGACTTTTAGAGATTTTTCACAATTATGGTTTTTTAACCCTAAAATGATGTTAATGTGTGATTGGGATCATCATTCATTAAGAAAAATCAAGAAAAGTGGGATAACTTGTAAACGGGGTAACCATAAAAACTTAGAAATTTTTATGGAACAAAGTGGCTAGGGTACCAACTTTGGAGGATCATAACTCCTAAACCACAAGGCCATTTTTCCCCATTCAAAGCTGGATTTGTAGCTCTAATGGCCCTCTACAAAAGCTTCAAACATAACTCATTCCAATTCCTCATGGATTTTGAGTTATGGAATGATCAAAATCACAAAAAGTGAAAATGTCACTTTTTTCCAACACTTAGTGAAATTTTCACTAAGTCAGAATCTACCTTCACTTTTTTCCAAATTTAGGGGAATTTTTCACTTGGATCCAAAAAGTATCAAAACCAATTATGATCAAACAGTTGTTGTATCATATGAGGGCTTTCCAAAATGGCCAAGAACTCCATCAAAGTCCACTTGGGCCATGAGATATGACAATGCCAATATGCCTTGCTGTAAACTGTCATGGCAAGGCAGATTTGTGCATTTTGCTCTATTTGCCAAATTTGTGCAAATGACAAACATGTCTATCCATCTGAAAACCTCAAGGGGGGACAAGGAGGAACCAACTCTGATTCCAAGCCTCCCAAGTCTTTGGAACCAAAAATAGTATGTCAAACCTAAAAATGCCTAAAAGAGGGACAAGACTCCAATTTTGGATTGAAGCATTCAATGCATACACCAAGGTGGCATGGATTGAGCCATTTCCAACTGAATTCAGTCAAGACTTATCCAAGACCAAGCGAAACAACAGTCTGTGCCCTAACCTCTAGTCAATGGCTAGAGGAGACTTGGATTCTAATTGATCAACATTGGCCAAACCTATGCAGCAGTTGCCATTCACTATTCCTTGCAAAACAAACTTGCTCTACTATAAATAGAGCTCATTTGTGATCAGTTTGAGTACACCAAAGCCATCAAACAGATGCTTTCCTCAAAATCTCCTTCTTCACTCCAAAATTGCCCTCCAAAGCAAGTCACTATCGGGTTTTGAGTTTGAGAGCTATTCCAACCAAACCAATCACACACACACCTCATAAACATCATATAGAAGTGATCCAAACACTTACATAACATCTGGAACATCAAATTCACAAAATCATCAGCCAACTGCTCAAGCCTTTGATAGATTTGCAGTTGAGGTGCCAAATCAAGTTCCAGCTCAATTCAATCCACTCCAAGCACCCAGACACACTCCATAGCACCTAGGAAAGTTGTCCATAACCTTGGAACCAAGCTGTAACACCTCTAACATAAAACACGATCACCAGCTGCAAGAGGTAAGCATGAGCTCTTCTAACTCTATGATCCATGCATTTTTTGCTACACAATAATTTGGCCATATGTTCATAATCATGCATAGAGTGTTTACCCTTAATCAATTGTTTTGTTTGAATCATGTATGGAATTTCTGAACCTTCATGCAAATTTTAGGGTTCTTGAGGTTTCTCTTTGATTTCTTATTCCATGCTTAAAATAAATGAAATTAAAGACCATAGACATGATCGTGAGGTTAAAACGAGTAGATTGATATGTAGATTGCATGATATAATCAAGTATTCAGTGAGATTGGATAGAAAATGCAAATCTGCAGAAACAGAGGGTGGCGCGTGTTCTTGCCCTTGTTCTTGGCGCCCTTTTTTGAAAATTTGAATATTTGAATTTTGTGATTTTATTTAATTGATTCAAAAATTAATTTCTCTCTGAGTTTTAATGATTTTGAGTTGATTCTTTTTTTAATAATTCACAAAAATGTTAAATATTTTATTTTCCCAAAAAATCCCAAAAATATTATTTATTTCATATACTTGATATTTTTGTAAAGAATTAATATTTTAATTGTTTTTTACATTTAAAATATTTTTTCCTTTCTTGATTTTTCAAATTTTAGTGATTTCCAATCATTTTGTGGATCAAAACCTGATTTTTGAAACATTAATCCAAGATCACAATTTGTTTTCCACATGTTTAACAATTTTGATCATTTTAATTGAATTTTTATTCAATTAAAATACATTTTGGAAACAAATTAGGGTTTTTGATTAAGTCAACCCTCATTAAACTTTTTTCAAACCTTTGGGCCTCTAATAGAGTGTAAGACCCAATCCCCTTTTAACCAAAACAAATCTTGGGCCTCAGATATTGTATAAGTCCCCCTGCGTTAAAAGAAAATCTCGGCGCGATCGACAGTTCAAAAATCAAACCCTTGGGCCTACCCTCGTGTTATAAGCCCCATTCTTTAAAAAATCATTGGGCCTCTAGTAGAGTATAAGACCCAACCCATTTTGAAAACCAAAATAATTTGGGCCTCACTTATTGTATAAGTCCTGATACCATCAAAAAGTTCGGCGCGATCGTTGCCTTTTAAAACAAAAGTTTTGGGCCTCTCCCGGAGCTGTAAGCCCCACCACTTGTATAAAAATAAACCTTTGGAACTCTTGAGAGAGTGTAAGACCCATCCCTTTGTACAGAAAACCTTTTTGGGCCTCAGTCACTTGTATAAGTCTCTGTACAATTTTAAAACAACAGTGCAATCACTGATAAAACATTGGGCCTCTCCTTGAGCTGTAAGCCCCAACAATCTTTTCAAAGCACTTTCTCCTTTGATTTAGAATATAATACTGTTATCAAAGCTTTATTTGTTGAACAACTAGCAAAACAGCATGGAAGTTCTACAACCGAGTAAGTGTTTACCCGTTTTCTTTATCCGCTTTCATATATATATATATAACTGTATTGTGGGGCTGCTCACTGTAAGTCTTCTTTCATAAACTTTTATATACTTGTCAAATATCAACTGTGTAATACTAGTATAGTTATTTAGAGTTTTCCCCGGCAACTACGTCTAGCACTAGGTAAAGCCCTGTTGGTCACTCTTAAATACAAACAAAACTAGATCCCCATAGGATTACCAGACACAGTCTTCCCTCCTCTTGGGGTTAAAAAATATAGAGACGTGAAAGGTAGCATTCTCGGTGAACCCTTTCTCAGACTGTCACTCTTAGAAATCGTCAAAGAGACTCTACTCCCCAGAGATGATCTTTTCTCCGTGAATGGCATCTCTATAGTTTCTTCCAAATTCTCGGACTTTCTTGGCTTGATCTATTCTCGGTGAATGGCTTATCTTGAACTTCTCGGGGTTTGGGGACCCACATGCTTCTTAAAAGCATCCCCACCTCCTCTAGGGCGTTGTACAAGGACCATTCGGCTTCTTAAAAGCTCCCATGCCTTCTCTTGGGCTTAGTACAAGGACCCAGAGACCTCTACAAGTATAGGAACAGGACCTAGTCATCAATTTGCTAGAGCTGTCTTTCTGAGTCAAGTGTCAGACCTGTTAATGGGTTGACCTTCATCCCTTAACATACCAGCCTTCTCTTGGGCATTATACAAAGATCATTCACTACCTGAGAATTGATTTCTCAAAACACCCGTAGACTTGGACAGTCTTCATACCTTTTGGGATTTCCTATTTCCTTAAAGAACAGGAAATAACCCTGATCCTCCGATCAATCCCTGAGCACAACATTACCCATATAAGAACTGATTTTCTCTTTATCCAACATACTGGACCTGTCACTAAACTGAAACAGTCACCAGCACACTAGCCTCCTCTTGGGCTTTGTACAATGATTCTCCCCAGTGGAGCTAACCTTTTCAGACTCTCTTGTTGAGTCAATCCCTTTTAGCCTCCATCTCGGGCTTCGTACGAGATACCAAAACACTTTCTTGTTGAGTATAAAAGACTCTCTTGTTGAGTCAAACATTTTCAGCCTCCATCTCGGGCTTCGTACGAGGTACAAAGACTCTCTTGTTGAGTCAAACACCTTTAGCCTCCGTCTTGGGCTTTGTACAAGACACATACAAAAGCACTCTCTTGTTTAGTCAACCCTTTTAGTCTCTCTCTCGGGCTTCTTACGAGACACATACAAAAACACCCTCTTGTTGGGTCAATAGCCTCCTCTTAGGCTTTGTATAAGGAAACCCCAGTTGAGTCAATCAACCTTTTAGCATCAAAATTTGTGCCTTGCTCACAGTATACAAACATCAACAACTCATTTTTCTTCATCTAATTGCTGTAAGCGACAAGCCTCTGGATTATTTACATCCACGTCATTGTCCCTCTTTTAGCATGAGAAATTCCTAAGGAAAGATGGCATTACTCTAAACTGAGTTAAAGTCTTCTCCTTCAGGTTAAAAATCCCCTATAAAGGAAATTATGGCATTGCTGGATTCACATATCCCAGTTAAAGTAATTCTCCTTTATAATCAGTCACTCAACAGTTGTGACAAATAGACCCCCTTTAGAGATGACAAATTCTCTCTAAAGTCAAAACCCTTAGCTTCACATCTTGGGCTTTGAACAAGATACAAACCACCTTTAGCTTCACGTCTTGGGCTTTGAACAAGACACCAAAACAACCTTTTTTCCTCCCATAAAATAGGAGGAACTACGATCGCTCTGATTTCCCTGTTTTGTTAAACGGAAATACGTAGGCATAAGATTGAAAAAAATCTTAGCGAGCATACTAATCATAAAAACCCAAAATCCAGTATCTCCACCAAATCAACCCAAAAGCACCAAATTTAAACACATTATTAAAAACCTCACAAATAATCCAGACACTGTGTTCTTAGAAAAATAACCAAAGATTGGGCCCCACATCCACATAGCATCTGTAACCTAATAGACCGCTGTTCAAACTCAGTATGCAAGCAGGGTTAATTGGAGACATCTATTTCCCTTCCTTAATCAGCTTCAATAGGATAAAAAATGAATCGACCTGTAGTACCCCAGAGCGACAGTGCTTAAGAACCACGTCCAAAATCGCTCGCTACAGCAAAATGGTGTCCACCGTGGGGCTCTTTTCTCTTTCTTACAATCTTCGGTAGAAACCTTTAAAAATGCCACGGCAGAGTGGCGACCACAGTGGGAGGCATTCTTTCTTGCCTTCTCAAGGGATGAAACCCTAAATTCATGTCACAGAAATGACGACTCTGTTGGGGAGTCATTGTCTGTAAAGGATCATAAGACTAGAGGTCTAGGATGATTAAGACAAATATATATACTGCTTTTCCTAATTGATATCTGTGTTTATTTTTCTGCTAATGGGAATGTGTGTGATGTCGCATGTGGAAAGATTGAGTATACACCTAAGATAGGTGATGGCAATGCGGGTAATCTTACTGGGAGTGAATTTCAGTTAAGAGCCCCCGATCGACCATCAAACTCAGTGGAGACTCCCTTTGCAGATACATTGCCTATACGACTTCGGTTGTTGAAAGTAGTGTGGTCGACTGGGTTATCTGAGAACCTGAGGTTTTTAGTAGACTTAAGCCATTTTGTAGTGCGGAAGCTATCGGAAATATTTGTCACGCAATACTACCCTCATCTGAGATCACTCCAGGACACATCAATTGGCTGGCGATCCGCTTGCTGTTGACATCCCAGAGGGGTCAATGATTTTGCGGACAGGTACAAAAAATCACCAGTATAAACCTTTGGGGGGGTAGAGCCTTGACTTCATGACACCGACCCTTTGACCCCATTTTTTTCTATGTTTTTATGTGTTGCATTCATGCATTCATTTAAAAAACATTAAAACATTAAAAAAAATCTTCTCTTCTAGTCTCTCTTTTTCAAATTAAACTAAGACAATGATTGCAAATATCAGCGAAAGGAGATTGCGCTAATGGATTTTGGTAGAAGGAAAACTCATAAGTACACCTTCAAGGTTCCAAAGTTAGAGGATTTAAGAGGTTTGGCGAGAATGATCACCAACCACGAGGCTTTCAGAGCCAAGTATGGAGGACTGTTGTCCTTGTTAAGGGTTCATGTAATCGAAGGAATCATGTCCACGTTAATCCAGTTCTATGATCCGGTCTATCATTGTTTCACATTCTCAGATTATCAGCTTGCACCAACGCTGGAGGAGAATTCTCACCTGACTGATTTACATATTAATGATCAAGCTCCCTTTTCTGGACTGGAGGAGATTCCGAAGGATCAGACCATTGCAAGAGCAATCTATTTGGACGAGTCAGAGGTCATGACTCACATAACCACTAAGGGTGGCATCCAGCGTTTTCCAGCCCAGTTCTTAACAAAGAAAGCCATGTACTTTGCTAGTATAGGGAATGTGGCCGCTTTCGAGAGCATCTTTGTTTTGCTCACCTACGGGTTATGTTTGTTTCCCAACATCGATAACTTTGTAGATATCAACGCCATTAAGATTTTCCTGATCCGAAACCCCGTACCGACCTTACTCACAGATGCGTATCATTCGATACACTTAAGGAATTTATACAGCGGAGGAATGATCACGTGCTATGTACCTCTGCTATACAAATGGTTCACTTCCCATTTGCCCAAGTCTGCTGCATTTTGGGATCAAAAGAATACTTTACGTTGGTCGCAAAGAATCATGTCTCTTACCAACTCTGACATCGATTGGTACAATCGAATCTATGACGGGATCATAATTTTTGACCGTTGTGGAAATTTCCAAAATGTACCCCTTATAGAAACTAAGGGGGGAATCAACTATCATCCGATGTTAGTTCGTCGTCAATTCGGATACCCGATGAGGCACGTCCCACAGAATGCTCATCTGGAAGGTCTTTTCTTCAAGGAAGGAGAAAATGACAGGGCACTAAAGACGGAAATAGTGCACGCCTGGAAACACGTTCATAGGAAAGGACGAGAGTCTCTAGGGAAACCAGATTGTGTCTCGGTGGAGCCTTATCTCCACTGGGTACAAACTAGAGCTCTCAAGCTGAGGATGCCTTACCCTCGTCAGGAAGTTCTTCCATTAAGGGACTCTGCCCTTTATTTCATGTCTGAGACGGAAAAACTTCAGGTTACTCTCAGCAAAGTTCAGCAGGAAAAGAGGTCATGGAGGAACAAGTATCGTATTCTCAATGTGGAGTGCAAGAAAATACAGCAACTGTTAAGAGAAAAAGATGCCCTGATTGAGATTTTAGAGCAACATGTTGTAGAGAATCAGGATGACCAAAGGAATTTGCTCGCTCCTTTCACCTCGCAAAGGAATGACAACCCGACAACGGCCCAAGAGCCCCGGTCAAAGAAAAGGAAAGCACCAGAACCAGCACTTGAGCTCTCTTCAGAGAGGACTCAGGATCCATTAGTTTAGATTTCCTTTTCTAGCACTTTGTAATCTACTGTATTTCCATTTCCGTAATCCTTGGAATTCAATAAAACGGGGTTTCCCCACTGTTTGATATTTGCAATCTAATTGTCGAAGTTTACTTTGAATAAACAAAAATAATTAATAAAACCATTGCATTGCATTTATCATTCATCATAAACGCATTCTTCTTACCTACGAATCTCACGTTTGCGTCTCGATTCTAGAGTCAAACTGTCTCATTCGTACAATACTCAGGCCAATCGTCAAAAAAAGATGGATGATCTTGAGGAAGAGAATAGAGAGTTGAGAGAAGAGATCGACACTCTGAAAGAGGATCTGAGAAAGCTACATAACGACATGCAAGCTCTAGTAGAAGCTCAATTGCAACAACAAAGGACTGTGATCTCGGAGATCACATCTACGCCCATAGTGGAGAAGTATGATCCTAGGTACAAGATGCCGAAAGTTCATCCCTAGGGCATGCCACTTAACTATATCCCGGAAGGATATGTTCCGCCGATCACTGAGGATCAGGGAACCGCAGCAGGAACCGCTGGGCCTGAAGGTTACAAACTTCGAGAAAGTGAAGATACCAGGGGCATGGCAGCAACTCCTGAAGGTTACAAACTTTGGGAGATACCGAGAGTCTCTGCCATAATGACTATACCACTACCCGTGGTACACACTGTCCCGGAAGGACAGATTCCACAGATACCTTCTGGTGGAAACGAAAGCATGTTCGACAGAATGAATGAGTTCCAAGAATAATTCCTGGAGATGCAGAAAGAACTGCAGGCCCTTTGCGATTAGGATTTATTTGGAAAGGACGCTGCAGACCTCTGCTTGGTCCCCAATGTGAAAGTCCCGCACAAATTCCAAGGGCTCGACTTTGAAAAATACAAGGGTAACTCTTGCCCTCAAAGTCATTTAGTGATGTACGCTCGGCGAATGTCAGCTTAGACAAAGAACCAAGAGCTGTTGATTCACTACTTTCAGGATAGTTTAATCGGTGCCGCATTAAAATGGTACATGGGTTTAAACCGCGCTATGATCGGCACATTCAGAGATCTTGGCACTGCTTTCGTTCAACAATATAAATACAATTTGGACATGGCACCGGACAGAGATCAACTCAGATCAATGTAACAAAAGGACGAGGAAACCTTTAAGGAGTACGCTCAGAGATGGCGTGAAATTGCCACCCAGATTTGTCCACCTCTTGAGGAAAAAGAGATGACAAAGATCTTCTTAAAGACCTTGAGCTCATTTTACTACGACAGAATGGTCGGCAGTGCGCCCAGTGACTTCACCGAGATGGTGGGCTTGGGAGTTCGTCTTAAGGAAGCCGTCCGAGAAAGACGTTTAGTAAAAGCCGTTGGATCATCAAGTAGTACAAAACGATACGGTAGTGCTCTCCCTAAGAAAAAAGAGCATGATATTGGGAATATCTCTCTCAAAAAGCAAAGGCGACGCTATCAACCAGTAGCAGCTGTAAATCCTGCTATCAACCCTGCGCCTGTTCCTACGTAGCAACCTCAGGTTGCGCAGAGCCAACCGAATCAACAGCAATTTCAGTAAAGGACACAACACTCTCTTCAGCAGACTCGTCCTCCATACAACAACAACCGTACAACGCGACCACTAGGGTTCGACCCTATACCCATGTTGTACGCAGAATTATTTCCATTACTACTAGTCAAGGGGCATGTCCAAACCAGGTCTCCTTTTACAGTACCGGAAAATCCACCTTTTTGGTTCAAAATGGATCAGACTTGTCCTTACCATCAAGGAGGACCAGGGCATAACATAGAAAACTGTCTCAGTTTCAAATCCGATGTGCAAAAGCTTGTTAGGAGCGGGGTCTTATCTTTCAAAGATACGAATCCTAATGTTCTCACAAACCCGCTGCCTCAACATAAGAAAGCTACAGTCAATTTGATAGAGGGAGAGTCTAACAACATCTATCAAATTCATGATGTACTCTTAATAAGGGCCAACTTGGTCAAGATGCATTGTAGACAGAGTGGATATGGCCATGTTCCATCTCATAATTATCACCAGTGTGATATCTGCTCTAAGAACAATCAAGGATGTTCTGTGGTGCAATCAGCTCTACAGGAACAAATGGATCTCGGATGGATCCAAGAGCATCGAGTTCGTGGAGTCAGCATGACCTATACGAATTCCAATGTCATTCAGAACAAAGACATCCGTACAATGAATGTCAACTTGGTGGCGATGCACTCGAGGCAAAGCCAGTATCATAATATGCCGCGTCACGATTATAATTCCTGCCTGACTTGCTCGGTAAACAAACAGGAATGCTCTTTTGTACAAGAGGCCCTCCAGCGTCAGATGGATCTAGGATGGATCCAAGACTACCATGATAGGAATCCCTATCAGATCAACATGATTCAAATCTTTGATATTCGTCTGATGAATACCAGCTTGGTGGAGTTACACGCCAGGTAGGTTTAACTTGGTTTTCTCACTTTGCATGATTACCAGAACTGTAAAGGATGTTGTGAGAGTAACCAAGGGTGCGCTCTCGCTCAGAGAACTTACAACACTTATTAAACCACTGGTGGCTTCCAATCTATATGAATGAAGACACGCAACAAATCAGTGTGGTTGATGGGAACCCTACTTGGCATCAAAGTTAGGATGTTCGATCTACGGAAATAGATCTAGTAAGGTTATACTGCATTCAAAGCGGGTGTGGCCAGGTGCCACCACACAACTATGAACGTTGTAGAGTCTGTTCAGAAAATAACCAAGGATGTTACCTCATGCGAGCAGCCCTTCAGAGTCAGTTGGATCGCAGGGAGATTCACCCATACCTAGCTTCGGGGTCCGTTGACTAGACGCCAGACTACTTCGCATATCAAATCAGAGACGTGATTGTAATCTCTGACCCTGAGAGGAACAAGGATGTTTATGCCATCATCCCTCTACTGGACGAATCAAAGGTTCTTAGCCAGGAACTGATTGAAGTTACTTACGACAGTCAGAAAAATCAGAAGGCTCCTATAGTTATCTATCTACCGGGACCATTACCGTATGAATCAGCTAAGGCGATCCCTTACAAATACGGTGCAACAATAATTGATAATGGAAAGGAAATTCCATTACCCTCCGTCGTGAATATTGCAGACATCAGTCGTGTAACACGGAGCGGTCGAATCTTCAATCGAGGAGTTGGAGAACCTAACAAAGAAAAGGAACTTCAGATGGAAGTTCCTAATCCTCCAGTCGGTCAGTCTAGTGATCCCGACCTTTCAAACAACAACGATGAGATGTTGAAGCTCATCCAAAGGAGTGAATACAACATTGTTGATCAGCTGTTACAAACTCCTTCAAAGATCTCAGTGCTATCACTTTTACTCAGTTCTGAAGCCCACAGAGAGGCTCTACAGAAAGTCTTAGAGCAGGCCTTTGTGGAACAGGATGTGTCAATACGACAGTTCGGTAGCATCATCTCTAACATCACTTCCTACAACAACTTAGGATTCAGTGATGAGGATTTGCCAGGGGGACAAAAGCCACAACATGGCGCTCAATATCACAGTTAACTACCAGGACGATGCTTTAGCCAGCGTACTGGTAGACACATGATCGACCATCAACGTTATGCCGAAGTCCACTTTAATGCGACTATCATTCAAAGGATCCCCGATGAGGGGCAGTGAGGTCATCGTCAAATCATTTGACGGGTCTCGGAAAGCAGTTATCGGCGAAGTCGACCTTCCCATAACTATCGGTCCTCACACTTTCCTAATCACTTTCCAGGTCATGGACGTCCGGGAAGTGTATAGTTGTTTATTAGGAAGACCTTGGATACACCAGGCTGGGGAAGTCACTTCGACACTTCACCAAAAACTGAAGTTCGTCAAGAACGATCAACTCGTCATGGTCTGTGGGGAGCAAGCCTTGCTTGTGAGCAACTTGTCATTATCTACTTGTGTAGAACCCGAGGAGGTTGTTGGAACTCAGTTCCAAGCACTGTCGGTGAGCAATGAGAATCAATCAAAAAAAGGAACCTCAAATTCCTCATACAGAGATGCTCTCGAAGTGATCAGAAATAACAATACAAAAGGATGGGGACAGCTTGTCATTCCTACCGATAACAAAACAAAGAAGGGTCTTGGGTTTTCCACAACCTGTACCCAGACGGCTGCTAATGATGAAAGTCTTCATCCCATTCAGGATTTCTTCCATAGTGGAGGTTTCCTTCACCCAATGCCTCAAACAGTCCATACTATCAACGAGGGAGATCCCTATGATACGGATGAGGAATGGAAGTCCTATCTCAACGAGGACGGTTATATGTCTCAGGAAGAGGTGCCTATGCCCTTTTGCTATCCCGCACAGAGTCCGAGATTTATACCAAGGTCAGACGTCGAAATGATATATGGAGATTGTGATCCAGAAGGATGTCGTGCTCCGCCAAATTCATTAGAGGAAGACACTCTGGTGAAATACAACTTTGACCACGACTATTACGGCCCAATGGATGGTCTGCCTATCTGGCAGCCGTAGCCAGGAGACTTGGGGCAAGAAAATCAGCCGAACAATAAAAATCAGCTGAGCGTCATTGAACAGAATACCTGCGTCCCCACCATGTCATGGGATCAACACTCAGGTCATTCAGAAAATATCCAGTACGACGATGAATTGGCAAAGCTTGCCGGACTAGAATTCATTAATTATGCTTTTTCTGAGGTCAACGTTATCGAGAGAGATGACTCCTCCAGTTCCAAAGAAGCGTGGGACACCGTGGACAACCAAGTGGAAAATACGACTACATGGTCAAGTACACCGCTCCCGAAAGCTCTCGTATCAGGTTCGAAGATATCCAGCCAACTGGATGGGGAGATATACCTGAGAGCAAAAATACTATGCAAAATACAACTGAGGAATCCTCCTACGACAACTCTGCCTGGGAGACAGATTCCAATGATCCTGCTCCACCAGAAATCAACGTCATTTCTGAAGACAAATCAAGGAAGGTACCGGACTTTGTGATTCACCGAGGATTCGCCGCCAATGGGTTGTTGTCGATGTTCCGAAGATTGTTCATAAGTCAAAGTAATTGTCGTCTTTAACCTTTCACCCTGTCCAAGTGAAACGGATGTTTTGATAGGGCTTGCTTTCTGTAAATTTCCCTCTTCGCTTTACCCAAATCGACAGAGTTTTGTTTTATAGGGCTGTAGTTTCAAGAATCGACTTGTTCATAAATAAAATAACGTCGTTCTGTAATTTCCATAGTTATTGCTGTTTTCTCTTTTTGCTTTTCTCAGAAAATGGTAATCCTAAAAAACAAATAATAATAAACAAGCAGTTTTTCAAAAAAAATACACTGCACACACTCTTGAATTTTCTCTATCTCTTCTAAACACAAATCATCACGTCATGCAGATTGCTTGTTTTAAACCCCATTGAAACACACGATCTGATGCCTTCTCCCAACTTTGAATTCCCGGTATTTGGGGCTGAAGAAGAAGTTGACGACGAAATTCCAGAAGAGATCTCCCGATTACTCATACTGGAGGAAAGGTCCATTGAACCTCATAAAGAGCCGTTGGAAACAATCAACGTGGGTTCAGAAAAAGAGAGAAAAGAAATCAGGATTGGGGCACTACTCGGTCCAACTGCCAAAACAAGTTTGACAAAGCTTCTCGAAGAGTTTCCCGATGTATTTGCTTGGTCCTATCAGGACATGCCAGGGTTGGATACCAGCATCGTGGAACACCATTTACCATTGAAATCGGAATGTCCGCCAGTAAAGCAGAGGCTGAGACGGACTCACCCAGACATGGCCGTCAAAATCAAAGAGGAGGTACAAAAATAGATTGACGCGGGTTTCCTCGCCACATCAGAATATCCTCAATGGTTAGCCAACATCGTACCAGTTCCGAAAAGGACGGAAAGGTCAGAATGTGTGTAGATTACAGAGATCTAAACAAGGCTAGTCCGAAGGACGACTTTCCTTTACCACACATTGACATGCTGGTAGACAGTACAGCAAAGTTCAAAGTTTTCTCCTTCATGGATGGATTCTCTTGCTATAATCAGATAAAAATGGCGCTGAAAGACATGGAGAAAACTTCATTTATCACCCCATGGGGCACCTTTTGTTACAAGGTAATGTCGTTCGGTCTGAAGAACGTCGGGGCAACCTATCAAAGGGCCATGACTACTCTGTTTCATGACATGATACACAAGGAAATAGAGATATATGTCGATGATATGATTGCCAAATCTAAAACAGAAGAGGAGCATGTGACCCACCTATCAAAACTATTCGAGCGATTGAGAAAGTACAAACTCTGCTTGAATCCCAACAAATGCACCTTCGGTGTCCGTTCAGGGAAACTCTTAGGGTTCATCGTCAGCCAGAAAGGAATTGAGGTTGATCCTGACAAGGTCAAGGCCATTCAAGAAATACCTTCTCCGAAAACTGAAAAACAAGTCAGGGGATTCCTGGGACGTTTGAACTACATCTCCAGATTCATATTCCTCATGACCACGACGTGCGCGCCGATTTTCAAATTACTCCAAAAGAATCAGGACTGTGTTTGGACAGAGGACTGTTAAACTGCCTTCGATAGTATTAAGGAATACCTGTTGAACCCACCGATACTATCACCTCTAGTGGAAGGAAGACCACTGATCATTTACCTAACAGTCCTAGAGGACCCCATGGGTTGTGTACTTGGCCAACAAGACGAAACAAAAAGAAAAGAGTCTGCCATCTACTATTTGAGCAAGAAATTCACCGACTGCGAGACTCGGTACACTATGCTTGAGAAAACTTGTTGCGCTTTGGCTTGGGCATCTAAACGTATTCGCCAGTACATGATTCGTCACACTACTTGGTTGATCTCCGAAATGGATCCAATCAAGTATGTCTTTGAAAAACCTACTCTCACGGGAAGAATCGCCTATTGGCAGATGTTGTCATCGGAATATGACATTGAGTACCACGCTCAGAAAATCGTTAAGGGAAGTATTTTAGCCGATCATTTGGCTCATCAACCGATTGACGATCAGGAATCAATCGGGTTTGACTTCCCAGACGAAGATGTCATGTATTTGAAAATGAAAGATTGCGATGAACCGCTATCCAGTGAAGGGCCAGAACCAGGTTCCCAATGGGGACTAATCTTTGACGGAGCTGTCAATCATTACGGAAATGGAATTGGGACAATCATCATAACACCTCGGGGTACCCACATTCCTTTCACTGCCAGACTTACATTCAAGTGCACAAACAACGAGGCTGAATACGAAGCTTGTATTATGGGTCTCGAAGAAGCGATTGATTTGAGGATTAAGAACTTGGATGTATATGGCGACTCAGCCCTGGTTATCAATCAAATCAAAGGAGATTGGAACACATACCAATCCGGATTGATTCCTTACAAAGATTATGCAAGAAGGTTGTTACCTTTCTTCAACAGAATTGAGTTTCATCATATCCCTCATGAAGAGAATCACATGGCTGATGCATTAGCCACTCTCTCTTCCATGATTAGTGTAGGTTAATGGAACAACTTACCTAAGATCGACATAATGCGCCTTGAAAGGCCCGCTTACATTTTCACAATCGAAGCAGTCATAGACGACAAACCTTGGTATCATGATATCAAATGCTTCCTTCAGAAACTGGAGTACCCACCTGGGGTATCCAGAAAAGATAGAAAAACCCTCAGAAGACTGGCTGGAAACTTCTTCCTGAGCGGTGATACACTTTATAAGAGAAACTTTGACATGGTCTTGCTCTGATGTGTAGACAAACCAAAAGCAGACATGTTGATAAAAGAAATTCATGAAGGATCCTTTGGCACTCATGCCAATGGACACGCAATGGCGAGAAAAATTCTAAGAGCAGAGTATATTGGTTGACAATGGAATCTGACTGCTACAAGTACATGAGGAGGTGTCATAAGTGTCAGATATACTCCGACAAAATCCATGTACCTCCAACACATCTCAAAGTTCTCTCCTCCCCGTGGCCTTTTTCCATATGGGGAATTGACATGATCGGCATGATTGAGCCCAAGGCTTCGAACGGACATCGGTTTATTCTGGTCGCCATTGACTACTTCACCAAGTGGGTCGAAGCAGCGTCATACGTCAATGTAACCCGATAAGTGGTGGTCCAATTTATAAAAAATAATATCATTTACCGTTATGGTGTTCCGAGCCAGATCATTATAGATAATGGATCTAACTTGAACAATAAGATGATGAAGGAGTTGTGTGTTGAGTTCAAGATCGAACACCATAACTCATCTCCCTACCGATCCAAGACGAATAGAGCGGTAGAAGCGGCTAACAAGAACATCAAGAAGATCGTTCAAAAGATGGTTGTAACCTATAAAGACTGGCACGAGATGCTACCCTTTGCTCTTCATAGTTATCGCACATCTGTTCGCACTTCAACAGGGGCAACCCCTTTCTCTCTAGTATATGGCATGGAAGCAGTGCTCCCCATCGAAGTAGAGGTCCCATCAATTCGAGTATTGATGGAAGCTAAGCTAACAGAAGCTAAATGGTGTCAAAGTCGACACGACGACCTAAATTTGATCGAAGAGAAGCGAATGACGGCACTATGCCATGGTCAGTTGTGTTATTTCTGTGCTTTTGTGGTTGGCTTTTATTTTGCTAAAACTATTATAGCAGCAAGAAGTTGAAACATGAAGCTCTAATTTGCTGCACTCAACATGTCGAAAGAAGATGTCCCATACCTGATCTTAGGACATCGCGTTTGGACTCATTTTTAAAGCAGTCTCTGTTGCTGAAAATTGTTACTAAATATTCTGTGAATATTTGGTTATCCTATGTGGCATCCAAAGCATTTTTGGATTGTGTTTATTTGTTGGTTTTTCAGATTTGTTGTTGTTTCTAATTATGAAGCCCAATTCAGTCCAGATTAAATGCTATATATTTACTGATGTAAACCTAGTTTAGGTGTGGAACTTACTTGTGTTTTGTTAGGGTTTTCGATTGTATTTTGTGAGCCTAACTGGTATCATTCTGATAACAGTATAAGGACTGGTTTGTTTGTGTTGTAAGTTCTGTCAGTTACTCATAAGCTTTTAAGCATTGAGTTTCTTGTGTGTCAATTCGCATAAGCTGTGAAGTATTGAGAATTGTGTGTTTTGAAAGTGTGACTTTCAGTTTGTTTCTTGTGTGGAAAGATACCAATCACGGGTTGTGGTTGCAGAGGGATTTGAGGAGGGCCTCATACCTAGGTGAGTCTTAGGTAGAAGTCATAGGAAGGGTAGTGATTAAGTGAGCAGATTATTCGGTTGTTGTATGATCTGTGAATTGATACTATCGTATATTGATTTCGTCCCTGGCTTGGTAGCCCCCAGAGTAGGTGTGTTAGACCGAACTGGGTAAACATATCATTGTGTTATTTACTTTCTGCACTGTCTTTTTATTGTTATCTTGTTCATTGTGTTGGATATCAGTGTCTCAACATCTGTGTAGGACATCTGATATCTGTGCCAGAATTTCAATTGGTATCAAGAGCTTGCACCCTTGTTTGGTTCTGGGTGACATTCAGGGAAGGTACTTTCTGGTACAATGGACAAGGATGGAGAATTTCTGAATAAACCACCTCTGCTTGATGGTTCCAACTATGACTATTGGAAACCAAGGATGATAGCATTCATCAAATCCATGGATGATCAAGCATGGAAAGCTGTTATAAAAGGATGGGAGCCCCCAAAGGTTAAAGATGAAAAAGGTACCCCTACAGATGTGGTGAAGGAAGAGGAAGACTGGGATGATGCAGATTACAAAGGGTCCGTAGGGAATTCCAAAGCCATGAATGCATTGTTTAATGGTGTCAACAAGAATATCTTCAGGTTGATTGAACATTGCACCATTGCAAAAGAGGCGTGGGAGGTCTTGAAGGTTGCTCATGAAGGGACTTCAAAGGTGAAGATGTCAAAACTTCAGCTTCTCACTAGCAAGTTTGAGAGTTTGAAGATGAAAGAGGATGAGAGCATTCATGATTTTCACATGAACATTATTGAGATAGCTAATGCCTCTAGTGCCCTAGGTGAAAAGATGTCTGACAGCAAACTGGACAGAAAAATCCTCAGATCTCTACCTAAGAGATTTGACATGAAAGTGACTTCTATAGAGGAAGCTCAGGATATTGACAAGATGAAGGTGGATGAACTGGTGGGATCTCTTCAAACATTTGAATTAGGGATCAGTGAAAAGTCTGAGAAAAAGAAGAGCGTAGCTTTTGTGTCAAATGCTGGTGACTCAGAAGATGAAGGTGACCTGGTCAGAGATGAAGGGGTGTCTAAAGATCTGGTATTGCTTGGAAAACAATTTAACAAAGTGTTGAAAAGGATTGACTGGAAGTCGAGAGCAAATGCTCAGAACAAGTCACTCGACATCAGTAAGAACCAGGATGGAGGCAGAAGATCCATAACTGAAGAAGACTCAAATCAAGGGAAGAGAGTTCAGTGCTTTGAATGTGAGGGATATGGGCACATAAAGACTGAGTGTCCCATGTATCTCAAAAGGCAGAAGAAGGGCTTATCAGTGTCTTGGTCAGAAGGAGAGTCTGAGAGTGATCTTGAAGAAGAATCAACAAAATTGGTGACAGCTTTGACTGGGATCTGTAAGGTTGATGGAGAAACTACTTGTGAGTCTGACTTTGACAAAGAATCCTATGTTGGAGAACTCACTAAGGAAGAAGTCTTCACAGGGTTTTCAGAGTTGTGTATCAAGAATGAAGAAATGTGCCAGATAATATTGGAACAGAAGATTCTGATAGCTCAACTAGAAGCTGAGAAGGAAGAACATCTATCAACCATTGTTGATCTAAAAGAGGAGGTTGAATGGCAAAAGTCAAAACTTGACAATATGACCAAATCTATAAGAATGTTGAACAATGGTACCACACAGCTGGATGAGATTCTTCAAAATGGGAAAGAAGCTGGAAATGTGCAAGGCCTTGGTTTCAAGAATCAAGCAGAGACTTACAAGAAGCCTGTATTGAATTTTGTTCCTCAGAAAATAAAGCAAGAAGACGGGATGTCAAATCACATGTTTCAACATCAGATGAAGCATCAGAAAAGAGTTTGTAGATCAAAGTATAAACCATGGAGAAGCCATTACTATGGAAAGATTGGTCACTTAAAGTCCTTTTGCTACAAGCTGCACGGCTATCCCAAAACTGCTCAGCAACAAAATAAAGGACAGAGTTGGGGTAAAGTGAAGAGAAGATGGATTCCTAGACAAATGATGGCTGGTCTCATAGCACATACCTTTCTTAGAGCATCTGCACAAGAAGATTGGTACTTTGACAGTGGTTGCTCAAGACACATGACTGGTGTGAAGAAATTCTTGTCAGATATCAAGCCTCACTCCACAAATTATGTCACCTTTGGGGATGGATCAAAGGGTGAAATAAAAGGTGTTGGAAAGCTGGACTACACAGGACAACCAAATCTGGATCGTGTTCTATTTGTCAAAGGGCTGACCACAAAATTAATCAGTATAAGCCAACTGTGTGATGTGGGTCTCAAAGTAAATTTCACCAAATATGAATGTCTAGTAACCAATGAGAAAGATGAAGTTGTTATGAAGGGAACCAGGTCTAAGGATAACTGCTATCTGTGGAATCCTCAAGAACCTGAAAGTCTGTCTACCTGTTTGATGTCAAAGGAAGATGAAACCAAACTGTGGCATCAGAAATTGGGTCACTTACACCTGAAAGGGATGAAGAAAGCTATGTCAAGTGAAGCTGTTAGAGGTATTCCCAAGCTGAAGATTGATGAGGATAAAATATGTGGTGAATGTCAAGTTGGGAAGCAAATAAGGGTGTCACACAAAAGGCTTCAACATCTTACCACAACTTCTAGAGTTCTAGAACTTCTTCACATGGACTTAATGGGACCTATGCAGGTTAAAAGTCTTGGTGGGAAGAAGTATGCCTATGTTGTCGTAGATGACTACTCCAGATTCACTTGGATAAGTTTTATCAGAGAAAAGTCTGAAGTGTTTGCAGCCTTTAAAGAGTTGTGTCAAAGAATTCAACGGGAAAAGGATTGTGGTGTTGTTCGGATCAGAAGTGACCATGGGAAAGAATTCGAGAATAGTAGGTTTGAAGAGTTCTGGTTATCTGAGGGAATCACTCATGAATTCTCATCATCGATCACTCCTCAGCAGAATGGTGTGGTGGAACGCAAGAACAGGACTATACAAGAGTATGCAAGAGTCATGATTCATGCCAAAAAGCTTCCATATCATTTTTGGGCTGAAGCCATGAATACTGCTTGCTATATACACAATAGGGTGACTATCAGATCAGGTACTTCTGTCACTCTTTATGAGCTATGGAAAGGTAGAAAGCCAAATGTGAAGTATTTCCATGTGTTTGGGAGTAAGTGCTATATCTTGGCGGATCGTGAGCAGAGGCGAAAGATGGATCCCAAGAGTGAGGAAGGAATATTTTTGGGATACTCTACAAATAGTAAAGCATATAGGGTATTTAATTCCAGAACTAAGGTGATGATGGAATCCATAAACGTGGTGGTTGATGACTCTGGCAAAGACGAAGATGTCCCAGATGATGTTGGAGCATGTCTGCCCATGAACAATGAAACCTCCCAAGACATTGAGTCCGTAGAAGATAGTGCTCAAGAAACCAACACTAGACCTGAGAATGAAGAGGTAGAGGATGCTAACAAGGGACCCTCTATAAGGATTCAGAAGGATCACCCTAAGGAATTGATTATTGGAGATCTGAATGAAGGTGTAAGAACCAGAACGAGGGAGACTGTGTCAAATGCATGCTTTGTTTCAAATATTGAACCAAAGAATGTCAAAGAAGCATTGACAGATGAGTTATGGATAAGTGCCATGCAAGAAGAACTTTGTCAATTCAAGAGGAATGAAGTCTGGGAACTGGTTCCAAGACCAGTAGGAACAAATGTGATTGGAACAAAATGGGTTTATAAGAATAAGTCTGATGAACAAGGAGTTGTTACCAGGAACAAAGCCAGATTAGTTGCCCAAGGATACACACAGATTGAAGGAGTAGACTTCGATGAAACATTTGCGCCTGTGGCTCGATTGGAATCCATCAGATTGCTGCTAGGAGTGGCATGTTTGTTGAAATTCAGATTGTTTCAAATGGATGTCAAGAGTGCTTTTCTGAATGGCTATCTTAATAAGGAAGTCTATGTTGAGCAGCCTAAAGGGTTTGTTGATCAAAATTTTCCTGATCATGTTTTCAAGCTGAAGAAGGCTTTGTATGGGCTGAAACAAGCTCCACGAGCTTGGTATGAAAGACTGACTGAGTTCTTAGTCAACAATGGATACAAGAAGGGTGGTATTGATAAAACACTTTTTGTCAAGGAGAAGGATGGGAAACTAATGATTGCTCAGATTTACGAAGATGATATTGTGTTTGGTGGGATGTCGGATGAAATGGTCCAACATTTTGTCAACCAAATGCAGTCTGAATTTGAGATGAGCTTAGTAGGTGAATTGACCTACTTCCTTGGATTACAAGTCAAGCAGATGGAATACTCTATTTTTATTTGTCATAGCAAATATGCGAGGAACATTGTGAAGAAGTTTGGACTGGATAATGCCAAGCATAAGAGGACTCCTGCTCCTACTCACTTGAAGTTATCCAAAGATGAAAAGGGAGTGAATGTTGAACAAAGTTTGTATAGAAGTATAATTGGCAGTCTGCTGTATCTTACAGCAAGTAGGCCAGACATAACTTTTGCTGTTGGTGTGTATGCAAGATACCAAGCAGAACCCAAGGTAAGTCACATCAATCAAGTAAAGAGAATTCTTAAGTATGTGAGTGGTACATGTGATTATGGGTTGTTGTACTCCCATGACTCAAGTCCCATTTTAGTGGGGTACTGTGATGCTGATTGGGCCGGAAGTGCTGATGATAGGAAAAGTACCTCTGGAGGATGTTTCTTTTTGGGAAATAATCTTATTTCATGGTTTAGTAAGAAGCAAAATCCTGTATCCCTTTCTACTGCTGAAGCTGAGTACATAGCAGCTGGTAGTAGTTGTGCTCAACTGATATGGATGAAACAGATGTTATCTGAGTATAATGTCACATAAGATGTCATGACATTGTTTTGTGACAACCTGAGCGCTATTAATATTTCCAAAAATCCCATTTAACACAGCAGGACTAAGCACATTGATATCAGGCATCACTTCATCAGAGAACTTGTGGAGGACAAAGTCATAACTCTTGAGCATGTGAGCACAGAAAATCAGCTTGCTGACATGTTTACCAAGGCTCTAGATGCAGTTCAGTTTGAAAACCTGAGGAGCAGACTTGGGGTTTGCATTCATGAAGAACTATAGCAATCAATGTTCGTTCTGGCTGCCAGAGTGGAAAGAATAAAGGAGGTTCTGGTAGTGCAGTGTGTGAATGGAGGGAAAATGCTGAAGGTTGAGCATGACACTTGGTCATGTGATGTGGTGTTTATTCTGGCTTATTTTTACTTTAACTTGTTCTACTTGCCTTGTTCATATTTATGGCTAAAAAGGGGGAGTAGTATGTTTGTTTGTTTGTGCTTGGATGCTTGTGTTGCTGCAGTAGTTGAGGGGGAGATTGTGGAATGTTGCTGCAGTTGAGGGGGAGTTTTGCTATGCTGCTTTGATGTGTTGTGTTGTGTGCAGCTGAATGTATGCAGCTGAAGGGGAGTGCTGCTATGCTGGATTTTTTTTGTTGTTGTTGCCGTGTGATGCTGGATATTTCGCTGCTGTCTGATATGGATGTTTTTTTTGTATTGCTTGCTGCTTCTTTGAAAGTTTTTTTTTTGTGTGAAGTTTTAGCCAAAATAAGCCAAAGGGGGAGATTGTTATTTCTGTGCTTTTGTGGTTGGCATTTATTTTGCTAAAACTATTATAGCAGCAAGAAGTTGAAACATGAAGCTCTAATTTGCTGCACTCAACATGTCGAAAGAAGATGTCCCATACCTGATCTTAGGACATCGCGTTTGGACTCATTTTTAAAGCAGTCTCTGTTGCTGAAAATTGTTACTAAATATTCTGTGAATATTTGGTTATCCTATGTGGCATCCAATGCATTTTTGGATTGTGTTTATTTGTTGGTTTTTCAGATTTGTTGTTGTTTCTAATTATGGAGACATAATAGGAAACTTTGGATTGAAGACCTATTTTGTTGGAGTTAATTTTGCAGATTTGTGAGCAGTCAATTTGCTGCGTTTTTGAAGTCCAATTCAGTCCAGATTAAATGCTATATATTGACTGATGTAAACCTAGTTTAGGTGTGGAACTTACTTGTGTTTTGTTAGGGTTTTCGATTGTATTTTGTGAGCCTAACTGGTATCATTCTGATAACAGTATAAGGACTGGTTTGTTTGTGTTGTAAGTTCTATCAGTTACTCATAAGCTTTTAAGCATTGAGTTTCTTGTGTGTCAATTCTCATAAGCTGTGAAGTATTGAGAATTGTGTGTTTTAAAAGTGTGACTTTCAGTTTGTTTCTTGTGTGGAAAGATACCAATCACGGGTTGTGGTTGCAGAGGGATTTGAGGAGGGCCTCATACCTAGGTGAGTCTTAGGTAGAAGTCATAGGAAGGGTAGTGATTAAGTGAGCAGATTATTCATTTGTTGTATGATCTGTGAATTGATACTATCGTATATTGATTTCGTCCCTGGCTTGGTAGCCCCCAGAGTAGGTGTGTTAGACCGAACTGGGTAAACATATCATTGTGTTATTTACTTTCTGCACTGTCTTTTTATTGTTATCTTGTTCATTGTGTTGGATATCAGTGTCTCAACATTTGTGTAGGACATCTGATATCTGTGCCAGAATTTCAAGTTGTATCAGCAAAGAATGAAGAAGGCGTTCGACAAAAAGGTCCGACCTCACGTCTTCAGGAAAGGAGACCTCGTGCTCAAGAAGATACAATCTTTTCTCACTGATTCCCGGGGTAAATGGACTCTGAACTATGACGGCCCCTACGTGGTCAAGAAAGCTTTCTCGGGCGGCGCCTTGAGACTTGCAACCATGGATGGAGAGGAATTTGCCTACCCCACAAATGTTGACGTAGTCAAGAAATACTTCGCCTAAAAATAAACTTCTCGGTGGATTGAAAACTCGAAAGGGCGGTCCAGGCAAAAATTAGAGACATGATCAAAAATCATCCCGATGGATTGGAAATCTCAAAGTACAATCCAGGCAAAAGTTAGGGATAATGGCAAGTAACTACATCTGATCAGTTCAACTCCTCAGCAGTAATGCCATCCATCGAAAGAAGACTCCAGTCAAGGTCATCTTCGACAGAAGCTCAAGATGTCCCAAATTCAAAGTCTGTAGAAGGATAGTGGTCGTCATGTTTCGATGTAGCCCTTTTCCCTTAAATTACCATTTTCAAAATTTGTAAATACTCTATGGAATCACGCGCTTGGCTGATTTCCATCCTATTAATAAAATTTGAGCCCTTGTGCTTTTGTTTACAATTCTTATTTGTTTTAGCTTTACAGAACGACATTTTAACATGATCAACGGTTCTTGAAATAAAACAAAAATGAATTTACTTGTCAAAACTTTTCTGCTTTTAAATAAAGATGGCAATTCTTTTGACTATTGAACATCGAAAGAACATCAATCGCTTCTCCAGAAGTAAGCGAGCTTCAAAGTGCAGAATCAAAGTACTCCTTCTAAACCAGTACGCCTGAACGAAGGATCAACTGTGTCAGATGCGAATATTCCGTCCAACACCCTCGGCCGAGTTCTTACCTCCTAAGCCCGACCAACGGTTATTCCCCACAGGGACTACTTCTCCTAAGCAAGGCAGAATTGCAATCTTGAACCAGCGATACTTTTTATCTCCCTCTAGTGGTCGAGTATCCAGTCGTGTTCATCTGTTCGTCTGTATGTTGTGGCAGTTTCTTCAGCATATACACACATACATCATGCTTTATTTATTTGCATTCATATTGCATCACTATCACTCTAGTCGGTCTTGTCCCCTAGTGATAAAAGTATTCACAATCGAGTTGTCAATTCTTTCCTTGTAAGAAAATGTTGCATCTAAACAATCTCTCTCCTCCAGTTTATTTCTGGGTTAGAGTTGGCCCTTGACCACTTTGATAACTTGAACCTCTGAGAAAACCAGAGAAACTTTCGGCAAATGTCACTCTTCTCCATTGAAGATGATATCTTCGCTTTCCTAGATTAAGGAAAATCCCCACAGAAAGCCTCTTAATCAGAGATTCGACAGTACGGCAGTTTTTCTCCGAAAAATCCGCTGAAGAAAAGTTCATCAGAAACTCAAAATTGGATCACATCATATGGCATTTCTTCAAGAAGATCCCGAGAAAATTATGATGCAATATCCCCAAGCGAAAGCAGTCTCTCAAGAGACTCATTTTCCCCAGATAGAGTCGACAAATGGCATCTCCAACAGAGAAGTTTGTGCACCTCTACAACTCAGACGACTGGGTTCCCCAGCAAGTCGAACATCAGATCTTTTTCTATCAAATGGCATCTCCCCAGGAAAATTCGGCGATAAGTTTGAGAGAAATCGCTACACATAGCGTCCCTTGTCAAGAAAGCTTATTGACAAAAGAAACTAAGACCAGTTCCTTGGTAGGAAACCAGGATCGAGGGGAAGTTTACATCAGAAACTGAGACCAGTTCCTTGGTAGAAAACCAGGATCGAGGGGAAGTTTACATCAGAAACTGATACCAGTTCCTTGGTAGGAAACCAGGATCGAGGGGAAGTTTATTTCAAAAACTGAGACCAGTCCCTTGGCTGAATACCAGGATCGAGGGGAAGTTTACCTTTTCTAAGCATCATTTCTTAGCAAAAGAAGAAGGATGTGTGAACTGCCATTCTTAACCACCATCAAAATTTCGGGTATTCCGATATTTAATCCTCTTGCACCCCGAATGCCCGAATACCTTCGCCATTCACACCTTCGGGTCCAAGAAGATTAAATAGGGGCATCTGTCATACCCCAAATTTTGACCACTAAGATTTCCCATCATTGTGCAAATCATCACCACAATATGGGTAATCCATCATGCCTCATTAGTCTCCCCAAAGATGGGTGAGCATCCACACAATCAAGCTTAGGGTTTCAAGCCCTCTCAGAGCTCTTAGACAAAGGATTAATCAAGGAATGACATGATCTTCGACTTTTCTAACCTCTCAAACATCCACAAGGGATCAAGAGGACTCCCACATCAAGGATTAAGCACAAGGCTGCAACCTTCTAAGTGGATCAAGCCTCAAGATCGTCAGTGTCACCAAATTAGGGTTTTGGTCGACCAGGGCCTCCAGATGGAAACTTTCCCCTGGGCATGAGCCAATGCTTCAAAGCATAACTTGAATTACTCCATGGGACCTCATAGACCCCATCATCAAGTCAATTTAGCCTTAGGGGATGCATTCACTAAAATCAGGAATTAGGGTTTCTTGACCTAATTCACCCCTAAGTTGACTTTTGGGACAAATCATGAGCCAAGACCTCAAGAGATGATTTGAGGGTCCCTGACGCACCACATTGATCCATTTCCAACAATGGATTGATCCAAAAAGCTTGAGCAACAAGTTTCAATTTCATCTGAACCACAGTTAGGGTTTCGCGAGAAAAGTCAACTGTGCCTTTGACTTTTGACCAGGACATGCTCCCAAACCCTAGGACATGATTCAATACACCCTATAACACCTATGAAATCAATCCATCAAGTTTGATTTAGGTCAAGGACTTGATTTCATAAAGGATCGCACAGTTTGGAATTCATCTGATAAAAAGTCAATTGTGCACAAAAGTCAAACTTTGACTTTTTGAGATTTTTCACAATTATGGTTTTTTAACCCTAAAATGATGTTAATGTGTGATTGGGATCATCATTCATCAAGAAAAATCAAGAAAAGTGGGATAACTTGTAAAAGGGGTAACCATAAAAACTTAGAAATTTTTCTAAGTTATGGAACAAAGTGGCTAGGGTACCAACTTTGGAGGATCATAACTCCTAAACCACAAGGCCATTTTCCCCATTCAAAGCTGGATTTGTAGCTCTCATGGCCCTCTACAAAAGCTTCAAACATAACTCATTCCAATTCCTCATGGATTTTGAGTTATGGAATGATCAAAATCACAAAAAGTGAAAATGTCACTTTTTTCCAACACTTAGTGAAATTTTCACTAAGTCAGAATCTGCCTTCACTTTTTTCCAAATGTAGGGGCATTTTTCACTTGGATCCAAAAAGTATCAAAACCAATTATGATCAAACAGTTGTTTTATCATATGAGGGCTTTCCAAAATGGCCAAGAACTCCATCAAAGTCCACTTGGGCCATGAGATATGACAATGCCAATATGCCTTGCTGCAAACTGTCATGGCAACGCAGATTTATGCATTTTGCTCGATTTTCCAAATTTGTGCAAATGACAAACATGTCTATCCATCTGAACACCTCAAGGGGGGACCAAGGAGGAACCAAATCTGATCCCAAGCCTCCCAAGTCTTTGGAACCAAAAATAGCATGCCAAACCTAGAAATGCCTAAAAGAGGGACAAGACTCCAATTTTGGATTGGAGCATTCAATGCATACACCAAGGTGGCATGGACTGAGCCATTTCCAATTGAATTCAGTCAAGACTTATCCAAGACCAAGGGAACCAGCAGCCTGTGCGCTAACCTCTAGTCAATGGCTAGAGGAGACTTGAATTCTCAGTGATCAACATTGGCCAAACCTATGCAGCAGTTGCCATTCACTATTCCTCGCAAAACAAACTTGATCTACTATAAATAGAGCTCATTTGTGATCAGTTTGAGTACACCAAAGCCATCAAATAGATGCTTTCCTCAAAATCTCCTTCTTCACTCCAAAATTTCCTTCCAAAGCAAGTCACTATCGGGTTTTGAGTTTGAGAGTTATTCCAACCAAACCAATCACACACACCTCATAAAAATCATATAGAAGTGATCCAAACACTCACATAACATCTGGAACATCAAAATCACAAAATCACCAGCCAACTGCTAAAGCCTTTGACAGATTTGCAGTTGAGGTGCCAAATCAAGTTCCAGCTCAATTCAATCCACTCCAAGCACCCAGACACACTCCATAGCACCTAGGGAAGCTGTACATAACCTTGGAACCAAGCTGTAACACCTCTAACACAAAACACGATCACCAGCTGCAAAAGGTAAGCATGAGCTCTTCTAACCTTATGATCCATGCATTTTTTGCTGCACAATAATTTGGCCATATGTTCATAATCATGCATAGAGTGTTTACCCTCAATCAATTGTTTTGTTTGAATCGTGTATGGAATTTTTGAACCTTCATGCAAATTTTAGGGTTCTTGAGGTTTCTCTTTGATTTCTTATTCCATGCTTAAAATAAATGAAATTAAAGACCATAGACAAGATCGTGAGGTTGAAACGAGTAGATTGATATGTAGATTGCATGATATAATCAAGTATTCAGTGAGATTGGATAGAAAATGCAAATCTGCATGATATTTTTGTCAAGAATTAATATTTTAATTGTTTTTTACATTTAAAATATTTATTCCTTTCTTGATTTTTCAAATTTTAGTGATTTTCAATCATTTTGTGGATCAAAACCTGATTTTTGAAACATTAATCCAAGATCACAATTAGTTTTCCACATGTTTAACAATTTTGATCATTTTAATTGAATTTTTATTCAATTAAAATACATTTTGGAAACAAATTAGGGTTTTTGATTAAGTCAATCCTCATTAAACTTTTTTCAAACCTTTGGGCCTCTAATAGAGTGTAACACCCAATCCCCTTTTAACCAAAACAAATTTTGGGCCTCAGATATTGTATAAGTCCCCCTGCGTTAAAAGAAAATCTCGGCGCGATCGGCAGTTCAAAAATCAAACCCTTGGGCCTACCCTCGTGTTATAAGCCTCATTCTTTAAAAAATCATTGGGCCTCTAGTAGAGTGTAAGACCCAACCCCTTTTAAAAACCAAAATAATTTGGGCCTCACTTATTGTATAAGTCCCGATACCATCAAAAAGTTCGGCGCGATCGTCACCTTTTAAAACAAAACTTTTGGGCCTCTTGAGAGAGTGTAAGACCCATCCCTTTGTACAGAAAACCTTTTTGGGCCTCAGTCACTTATATAAGTCCCTGTACAATTTCAAAACAACAGTGCAATCACTGATAAAACATTGGGCCTCTCCTTGAGCTGTAAGCCCCAACAATCTTTTCAAATCACTTTCTCCTTTGATTTAGAATATAATATTATTATCAAAGCTTTCTTTGTTGAACAACTAACAAAACAGCATGGAAGCTCTACAACCGAGTAAGTGTTTACCCGCTTTCTTTATCCGCTTTCATATATATATAACTGTATTGTGGAGCTGCTCACTATAAGTCTTCTTTCACAAACTTTTATTTACTTGTCAAATATCAACTGTGTAATACTAGTATAGTTATTTAGAGTTTTCCCCGACAACTACGTCTAGCACTAGGTAAAGCCCTGTTGGTCACTCTTAAACACAAACAAAACTAGATCCCCATAGGATTACCAGACACAGTCTTCCCTCCTCTTGGGATTAAACAATATGGAGACGTGAAAGGCAACATTTTCGGTGAACTCTTTCTCAGACTGTCACTCTTAGAAATCGTCAAAGAGACTCTACTCCCCAGTGATGATCTTTTCTCCGTGAATGGCATCTCTTTAGTTTCTTCCTAATTCTCGGACTTTCCTGGCTTGATCTATTCTCGGTGAATGGCTTGTCTTGAACTTCTCGGGGTTTCGGGACCCACAGGCTTCTTAAAAGCATCCCCGCCTCCTCTTGGGCGTTGTACAAGGACCCTTCGGCTTCTTAAAAGATCTAATGCCTTCTCTTGGGCTTAGTACAAGGACCTAGACACCTCAACAGGTATAGGAACAGGACCTAGTCATCAATTTGCTAGAGTTGTCTTTCTGAGTCAAGTGTCAGACCTGTTAATGGGTTGACCTTCATCCCTTAACATACCAGCCTTCTCTTGGGCATTATACAAAGATCATTCACTACCTGAGAATCGATTTCTCAAAACATCCATAGACTTGGACAGTCTCCATACCTTTTGGGATTTCCCATTTCCTTAAAGAACAGGAAATAACCCTGATCCTCCGATCAATCCCTGAGCACAACATTACCCATATAAGAACTGATTTTCTCTTTATCCAACATACTAGACCTGTCACTAAACTGAAACAGTCACCAGCACACTAGCCTCCTCTTGGGCTTTGTACAATGATTCTCCCCAGTGGAGTTAACCTTTTCAGTCTCTCTTGTTGATTCAATCCCTTTTAGCCTCCATCTCGAGCTTCGTACGAGATACCAAAACACTCTCTTGTTGAGTATAAAAGACTCTCTTGTTGAGTCAAACATTTTCAGCCTCTATCTCGGGCTTCGTACGAGGTACAAAGACTCTCTTGTTGAGTCAAACACCTTTAGCCTCCGTCTTGGGCTTCGTACAAGACACATACAAAAGCACTCTCTTGTTGAGTCAACCCTTTTAGTCTCTCTCTCGGGCTCCGTACGAGACACATACAAAAACACCCTCTTGTTGGGTCAATAGCCTCCTCTTAGGCTTTATATAAGGAAACCCTGGTTGAGTCAATCAACCTTTTAGCATCAAAATTTGTGCCTCACAAGTTAAAAATCCCCTATAAAGGAAATTATGGCATTGCTGGATTCACATATCCCAGTTAAAGTAATTCTCCTTTATAATCAGTCACTCAACAGTGGTGACAAACAGACCCCCTTTAGAGATGACAAATTCTCTCTAAAGTCAAAACCTTTCAGCTTCACATCTTGGGCTTTGAACAAGATACAAACCACCTTTAGCTTCACGTCTTGGGCTTTGAACAAGACACCAAAACAACCTTTTTTCCTCCCATAGAATAGGAGGAACTACGATCGCTTTGATTTCCCTGTTTTGTTAAACGGGAATACGTAGGCATAAGATTGAAAAAAATCTTAGCGATCATACTAATCATAAAAACCCAAAATCCAGTATCTCCACCAAATCAACCCAAAAGCACCAAATTTAAACACATTATCAAAAACCTCACAAATAATCCAGACACTGTGTTCTTATAAAAATAACCAAAGATTGGGCCCCACATCCACATAGCATCTGTAACCTAACAGACCGCTGTTCAAACTCAGTATGCAAGCAGGGTTAATTGGAGACATTTATTTCCCTTCCTTAATCAGCTTCAATAGGATAAAAAATGAATCTACATGTAGTACCCCAGAGCGACAGTGCTTAAGAACCACGTCCAAAATCGCTCGCTACATAATCCATTGTTGCAAATGGATCAATGTAGTGTATTGGAGTCCCTCAAATCATGTATTGAGGTCTTGGATCGTGCTTTGTCCCAAAAGTTAACTTAGGGGTGAATTAGATCAAGAAACCTTAATTCCTGATTTTTGGTGAATGCATCCCCTGAGGTCACATTGACTTGATGATTGGGTTTATGAGGTTCCTTGAAGTATCTTGGGTTATTCTTTGAAGCATTGGCTCATGCCCAGATGAAAATTTCCATCTGGAGGCCTTGGTCGACCAAAACCCTAATTTGGTGACACTGGTGATCTTGAGGCTTGATCCACCTGGAATGCTGCAACTTTGTGCTTGATTCTTGATGTGGGAGTCCTCTTGATCCCTTATAAATGTTTGAGAGGTTAGGCAAGTTAAAGATCATGTCATTTCTTTATTGATCCTTTATCTAAAAGCTCCGAGAGGGCTTGAAACCCTAATCTTTGATAGTAGTGAATGCCTAAACATCTATGAGGAGATTGATTGAGGCATGTTGGTACATCCATATTGTGATGATGATTTGCACAATGATGGGAAATCTTAGTGGTCAAAATTTGGGGTATGACATTGAGTTCAAGATCGAACACCATAACTCATCTACCTACCGACCCAAGATGAACGGAGCGGTAGAAGCGGCTAACAAGAACATCAAGAAGATTGTTCAGAAGATGGTTGTAACCTACAAAGATTGGCACGAGATGTTACCCTATGCTCTTCACGGCTATCGCACATCTGTCTGCACTTCAACAGTGGCAACCCCTTTCTCTTTAGTATATGGCATGGAGGCAGTCTTGCCCGTAGAAGTAGAGATCCCATCAATCTGGGTATTGATGGAAGCTAAGCTAACAGAGGCTAAATGGTGTCAAAGTCGACACGATGAACTGAATCTGATCGAAGAAAAGCAAATAACGGCACTATGCCACAGTCAGCTATATCAGCAAAGAATGAAGAAGGCGTTTGACAAAAGGGTTCGACCTCGTGTCTTCAGAAAAGGAGACCTAGTGCTCAAGAAGATACAATTATTCCTCACGGATTCCCGGGGTAAATGGACTCCGAATTATGACGGCCCCTATGTGGTCAAGAAAGCTTTCTCAGGCGGCGCCTTGAGACTCGCAACCATGGATGGAGAAGAATTTGCCTACCCCACAAACGTTGACGTAATCAAGAAATACTTCGCCTAAACGAAAAAAGAAAAAAAAACGTCTTGGTGGATTGAAAACCCGAAAGGGCGGTCCAGGAAAAAATTAGAGACATAATCAAAAATCATCCCGGTGGATTGGAAATATCAAAGTACAATCCAGGAAAAAGTTAGGGATAATGGCAAGTAACTATGTCTGATCAATTCAACTCCTCAGCAGTAATGCCATCCATCAGGAAAACTCCAGTCAAGTTCATCTTCGACGGAAGCTCAGGATGCCCAGAATTCAAAGTTGGTAGAAGGATAATGGTCATTATGTTTCAATGTAGCCGTGTTCCCTTAAAATTACCATTTTCTAAACTTTGTAAATACTATATGGAATCACGCGCTTGGCTGATCTCCATCATATCAATAAAATTTGAGCCTTAGTGCTTTTGTTTGAAATTCTTATTTGTTTTAGCTTTACAGCACAACATTTTAACATGATTTACGGTTCTTGAAATAAAACAAAAATGAAATTACTTGTCAAAATTTTTCTGCTTTTCGAAATAAAGATGGCAATTTCTTTTGACTGTTGAACATCGATCGCTTCTCCAGAAGCAATTGAGCTTCAAGGTGCAGAATCAAAATACTCTTTCTAAACTAGTACACTGGAATGAAGGATCAACTGTGTCGGATGCGAATATTCCATCCAACACCCCCGACATAGTTCTTATCTCCTAAGCCCGACCAACGGTTGTTCCTCACAGGGACTATCTCTCCTAAGCAAGGCAGAATTGCTATCTTGAATAAATGGTGCTTCTTCGTCCCCAGCAGTGGCCGAGTATCCAATCGTGTTCATCTGCTAGTCTGTATGTCGCGTCAGTTTTGTCAGCATATACATACATACATCATGCATTATTGATTTACATTCATATTCATATTGCATCACTATCACTCTAGTCGGTCTTACCCCCTGGTGATAAAAGTCCTCTCAATCGAGTTGTCAGTTATTTCCTCGTCAGGAAGTGCCTCATCTGATCGATCTCTCCTCCTGTTTATTTCTGGGATGGAGAAGGCCCTTGACCACTTTGATAACTTGAACCTCTGAAAAACAAGAAAACTCTCGATAAACGTCACTCTTCTCCATTGAAGATGATATCTTTGCTTTCCCGGATTAAGGAAAATCCCAGAGAGAGCCTCGCAACTAAAGACTCTCAGAAACACAGTGGTTCTTCTCTCCAGAAAATCAATGTTAATGAATTCATCAGCACCTCAAAATTGGGGTACATTGTATGGCATTTCTCCGAGAAGGTCTCGAAGAAAAGTATGATGTAGTATCCCTAAGCAGAAAACAGTCTCTCAAGAGACTCGTTTTTCCCCAGTAGAGTCAACAAATGGCGTCTCCAACAGAGAAGTTTACACACCTCTACAGCTCAGACCAATGGGTTTCCCCAGCAAGTCTGACCTTAACCCTTTTCCGTCAAATGGCATCTCCCTAGTAAAAGAAATTCGGCGAGAAGTTTGAGGAAAAAACGCTACGAATAGCTTTTCTTGTCAAGAAAGTTTATTGACAAAAGAAACTGATACCAATTCCTTGGTAGGAAACCAGGATCGAGGGGAAGTTTATATCAGAAACTGAGACCAGTTCCTTGGTAGGAAACCAGGATCGAGGGGAAGTTTATATCAGAAACTGAGACCAGTTCCTTGGCTGAAGACCAGGATCGAGGGGAAGATTTTACCTTTTCTAAGTATTGTTTCTTAGCAAAATAAGACGGATGGGCAAGCAGCCATTCATAACCACCATCAAAATTTCAGGTATTCCGATATTTAATCATCTTGCACCCCGAATGTCCGAATGCCTTCGCCATTCACACCTTCGGGTCCAAGAAGATTAAATAGGGGCATCTGTCATACCCCAAATTTTGACCACTAAGATTTCCCATCATTGTGAAAATCATCATCACAATATGGATGTATCTTCATGCCTCGTCAATCTCCTCAAAAATGGGTGAGCATTCACTACAGCTAAGAATTAGGGTTTTGAGCCCTCTCAGAGCACTTAGAGAAAGAATCAATCAAGAAATGACATGATCTTCAACTTGTCTAACCTCTCAAATATTCATAAAGTAATCAAGAGGACTCCCACATCAAGAATCAAGCACAGGGTTGCAGCATTCCAAGTGGGTTAAGCCTCAAGATCGCCAGTGTCACCAAATTAGGGTTTTGGTCGACCAGGGCCTGCAGATGGAAATCTTCATCTGGGCATGTGCCAATGCTTCAAAACATAACTCAAGATACTCCAAGGGACCTCATGGACCCAATCACCAAGTCAATTTAGCCTCAGGGGATGCATTTACCAAAAATCAGGAATTAGGGTTTCTTTACCTAATTCACCCCTAAGTTGACTTTTGGGACAAAGCATGAGCCAAGACCTCAATACATGATTTGAGGGTCTCCAATACACTACATTGCTCCATTTACAACAATGGATTGATCCAAGAAGCTTGATCCCTAAGTTTCAATTTCATCAGGACCACAATTAGGGTTTCGAGGAAAAAGTCAACTGTACCTTTGACTTTTGACCAAGACATGCTCCCAAACCTTGGGACATGATTCAATACACCCTACAGCACCTATGGAACATATCCATTAGGTTTGATTTAGGTCAAGGACTTGATTTCACCAAGGATCGCACAGTTTGGAATTCATTTGATAAAAAGTCAACTGTGCACAAAAGTCAAGTTTGACTTTTTGGAATTTTTCACAATTATGGTTCCTTGACCCTAAAATAATGTTAATATGTGATTTGAATCATCATTTATCAAGAAAAATCAAAGAAAGCGGGATAACTTGTAAAGGGGTAACCATAAAAACTTAGAATTTTTCTAAGTTATGGAACAAAGTGGCTAGGGTACCAACTTCCAAGGATCATAATATGAGATCCAAGCAACCATTTTGGATGGTCCAAAGATGGATTTGTAGCTCTCATGGCATACTTTAAAAGTGTCAACTACATCTCATTCCAATTCCTCGTGGATTTTAAGTTATGGAGTGATCAAAATGGCTAAAAACATGAAAATGACATTTTTCCAACACTTAGTGAAATTTCCACTAAGTCAGAATCTGCCTTACTTTTTCCAAAATGTAGGGACATTTTTCACCTTGATCCAAGTCAAACCAGGTCTAGGGGTGGACATCAAAGTTAAAGTATGCCATGAGGGCTTTCTAACAAGTACCAGATCATCTCCAAATTCCATTTGAGCAAGGAGGTACAACCCTTGAAACATGGCCTCATGAACTGATTTTTTTCCAAGACAGATTTGGCAGATTTGATGCATTTTGCCTGATTGGATCAAATCTGACAAATCCAAGACTTGTCATCATTTTGGACACATCTGAGGATCAAATCCAAGGGGGTGATCTGATCTCCAAGCCTCACAAGTCCATGAATCTACAAGTAGCATGCCAACCCTAAAAAAGCCTAAAAGAGGCCAAGACTCCAATTTTTTTTCCAAGCATTCAATGGATGCACCAAGGTGGCATGAACTAAGCCTATTCCAACTTAATGAGTCAAGGATAAGCTCTGAACCAAAGAACCATAGGCATGTGCTCTAACCTCTAGTCAATGGCTAGAGGAGACTTGAGATTCCAAAGTGATCCAATTGGCCAAAGGCCTACTACAGCCACCATTCACTATTTCTTGCAAAACAAACTTGCTCTACTATAAATAGAGCTCATTTGTGCTCAGTTTAAGTACACCAAAGCAACCAAACAGATGCTTTCCTCAAAATCCCTTTCTCTAGGCCAAAATGCCTTCTTTTGCAAGGTAACTCTGATTTTTTGAGTTAGAGAGTATTTCTGAAATTCTGGTACCAGATATGTGATGTCACACACGATGTCACAACAACACACTCTGAACAATGGACAATAACACACAACAGATGAACACACAGAATTGTTAACCCGGTTCAGTTCAAACAACTTAATCTGGGGGCTACCAAGCCAGGGATGAAATTCACTACTTGTAGAATTAAATTACAGACTCAACAACCCAGTTGACAATCTCCTAATCTTAATTCCTACTAGTGACTTTCTACGTAAGAAACCACTTAGGTATGAGAACACTACTCAATCCCTAAAACCTCTCAAAGAACACCCTCTTTGAGAAACCTTGATCCTTCTTCACAGCTTTGATCAAGTAACAACTCTCCATCGCTTCACAGCTTCTAAGAGAGGACAGAAAATAACTCACCAATTCAACCTAGAATGGTGTATACAAAACTCGTACAAAATACTCAAGACACTCAGCCTATGCTCTTGATCTTCTCTCTGTATTTCTGTACCTTCTTCCTTTGATCTATGCGCTTTATATAGCCACCTGAATTGGGCTTGGACTCCTTGCAATATTTGATCTGGTTTGTTATTTAAAACTGAATCTTCAAAATAGATTTTATCCCCCAAAATCTTTTTAAATCTTCACCTTTTAAATCTCCTGCAAACCTGCATCAAATCTCTATGCAACAGAGAATATCTAACCCAAGATATTCGCATCCAATGAGACTACCTGCTCTCCACAATTCCAGCTAAAACGCAAACCCTATCAACATCACTAAACCTGATGTTATTAATTCTGCAGACCTGATGTCACAACATCGCATGTGACATCAGACATCCAACTTAAACACTTAACACAGCCCAGTGTTAAGACTCAATGTTGTGACATCACCCATATGACATCAAACATTGAACAGCTTCACTACTTAACACAGCCCAGTGTTAAGACTCAATGTTGCAACATCACCACCATGACATCAACATTGAACAACCTTTGTTTTACCAAAATTCCAGCCAATCCAAGAAACTAACAATCTCCCCCTTTGGCTAATTTTGGCTAAAACAATCTCTGCACCTTCAGAGACTTCAGCAGCGGAATAAACTTGAATATTTTTTGAAACTTCAAGCAACAGCATCTTCAATACATAAAGACTTCACTTCACACAAAACTTTGCTGCAGCACCATTTTCAACAGCTACAATTTTCAACAATCAACAATGGTGCTCCCCCTCAAAACAAGAACCAGCATAACAGCTGTTCAGCAGATCAGCAATTACTCCCCCTTAATTTCTGCACTTCTGCATCACATCACTTTAGCAGCATTTGACATTTGTACTCTTTGATGCTCTTGGCTCACTTGGCTATTTCTCCCCCTTTTTAGCCACAATTAAACAAACCCCATCAAGTAACTCTAACTACAGTTAGTACTACCCTAGCTCTCATTGTCAGTCTCACAGACAACAAAAAGACATAACAAATCATAGAACAAAACAGGTGCATATACTTGCACAATATTCAAATTACAAACCAAGCACAACAGTGCAGAATCAAAAATAGCAGAAATAAAACTAAAACTACTTAGAAGCAAAAGCAAATAAACTAGTCTTCACTTGATCCATCTCCATGATCAACATCCTCATCATCTTCTTCTGAGCAATCAGCATTGTCCTTATCAGATTCATCATTTTCTTCATTGGCACTTTCAACAGGAACATCATCACCATTGTCTTGTTCTAACTGTTGGATCAGCTTCTCAAGTTTTTCTTTTTTGACCAGACTGGTACTGATGACTGCATCAAGGTCTTTGCACATGGTCTTCAATTATTCAAGCAGTTCAGCCTTTGTACTCTTCCTGTTACCACCAGCCTCTGATGTCACAACAATATCTGGAACATGATGTCCAGTAAACAGCTTACGATGTAATGACAAGACTGGCTCCCTTTTGCAAGCTATATCTGAGCTTGTTAAAGTCTCAGGTTGTTGTTCCAAAATGATTCCACAAACCAAAGAGGGAAATGCTATAGGTAACTTGACAGCATTGGTTTCAGCATGTTTTACCACTTGGTTAAAAATGTAGTTTCCAAAGTCAAATTTCATCTTCTTTCCAACAGCATAGATAAACTTTCCAAGACCAACAGCTATTGTTGTTTTGTGGTTGGTTGGAACCCAGTTAGCTGCACCAATCCTATGCAGAATGGCATACTTGATGCTGAGTTTGCTAGCCTTCAGCTTCCCTTTCAATGGCCAAACCTTCACCTGCCCAGCAGTAATCTCCTTGCATATTTCATTATCAGTAGACTCAAGATCACTATACTCTTCATCATCTCTTCCTAGATATTTGTTGATGATACTTGGAGAAAAATTAATACACTTCCCTCTAACAAAGACTTTCATGAAGTCAATGCTCCTCTTATCAGTAATGTTGACAGGAATATTCACAACAAACTCTTTGACAAGCCCATCATAACATTTTGGAAGTGCAGTCACAGTCTTCACCAGACCACCAGCATTTATCAGTTCCATAATTTCCTCCATTTCCAAAGCTTCTTTTCCAAGCTCCCTTTCCAAGGCTAGTCTTCTCTGACATACAAAATTCCACATTGATGCACTACTGGCATAGTGGAAAGAAATGTTGTCAATAGGTACTTCAGGAACTTTATCTGATATTCTCTTTAGGATAGTTTTCCTGACAGGTGTGATGTCTTGAACATCATCTTCGACATCATAGTCAGAATCTGAATGTTCCACAACCTTCCTCTTTCTTGGATTTATCTCCACTTTACTCCAAGATTTTGCTGGTCCAACAGCAATCTTCTTCTTCTTATCATCAGATGACTTCTTAGGAGAGGGTTCAACCTTCTTTCCCTTCCTTGTTTTCAACCTCTTTGCAATACTTGGAACAGCTCTAGCTATCACCTCATCATCTGATAAATCAACTACATTGATTACCTCAGCATTATCTTTATCACCAGAAGCAGGTTCAGGTGATGTTCTAACATTTTCTTCAACATTTGTTTCCTCATGCATGTCTTCTCTCTGATCAGCATCTTCAATAACTGTCATTGCAAGTTGTTGAAGATTTGACTTACCTCCTTGCATGGTATCTTTCTCAGTTGGCATTTGATTCAAAGGAATTGAAATTCCTTTAACAGGGATGCCTTTGTCCAGTATTTTTGAGGCAAGATTACCCACCCTTTTGTCCATATTAAACTTCTCCTCAACAGACTGAGAAGTAGAAGATTTGGGCACAGTTTTGTCGCCAAATAGAGCACTAGTAACAACCTTCTTTGTTTCATGATCCTTAAAGATAGTTGCAGGTCTTTTAGGAATTAGTTTAGTGGGTCTCGAAGTACCTGATTCAGGAAGAATTGTCGAGATAGGCTCAATGTTCATAGGGTCAGATACAGAACCTTCATCAGAGGAAACCCTAGTTGTTCTTCTTGTAGGACTTTGAGATGCAGTTTTCTTGAATGGTGAAGCCATGAATCCTTTGAGACAAGTAAGATTCAGAGAGGATTGATTCTTGAAGATGAAGAAGATGAACAGTTGTGAGAACAGGGCTTTGAAGAAACGTGATGTTGCAACAATAGGAAATGATGGTCTAAGGTAAGGAGCTTGATTCTGAGTATCAGTTAATGACTAATCAATGAATTTCTCCCTCCATACAAACTTTCCTTTTAAAAATTTAAAAGGATTTACATCAGAATTCATTAATTCTGATTGCCCTTTCAGTATCCTTTCATGCTTGATGTTACCATCTGATGTTACAACATCAACCATAACATCACCATATGTGCTGACCTCTTTTGGTATCCATTGATAACAATTATCCTTGGATCTAGCACCCTTCAAAATAACCTGATTATGCTCATCAGTTACCACACACTCATCTTTGGTGTAGCTAACTTTATACCCGTCATCACACAGTTGGCTTATGCTGATCAAATTAGCATTCAGACCATTGACAAGAAGAACATTGTCAATTTCAGGTCCACCACCACATTTTACTCTTCCAACTCCTATAACCACTCTTGTATCTCCATTTCCAAAGATTACATCATTTGAAGAGCAAGCAACAGTATCTTCCAATTTAGCTTTGGATCCAGTCATGTGCTTTGAACTTCCACTGTCAAAGTACCATGTATCCTTATCAAACTGTCTATCTGAAGTGTGGGCTAAAAGACATTTCACCTTCTCCTTAGGAACCCATTGTTTAACAACTTTGGGCCTGACCTCCTTTAGTTTTCTTTGAGGAGCAGATTGTGGATAACCATGCAGTTTAAAACAAGAGTACTGCATATGTCCAAACCTTCCACAATAGAAGCATCTAACTCTGTCATCTCTGAATTGGTTATATCTTCTACCATATTGTTGTGGCTCCCACCCATAATGTTGTCTCCTTCTTCCATAGTTGGCTTGTCTTCTATGGTGTTGTTGTCTTTTACCATAGGTAGACTGCCTCCTGAACTGAGGATGTTGTCTTCTAGGCTGTCTCCTATGGTGATGAGGCTTCCTTCTTCCATAGTAATGAGGCACATCATTGTTGTATCCATATCCATATCCATACCAGTTATCCTGATGTTGAGACATCTGATGAAACCTGTTCTGATTGGACCTAACAGCCTCCATGCTCTTGTGATATTGAGGAGGCATATATTGACTAGCTCCTTGAGGTTGCACCTTTCTTTGATGAGTACTATTTTTCTTCTCAACATTATGTGTCTGAACAACCTTCTTAGGTGTAGGATCCTGTCTCTTAGTTTGATGTTGAGACAATGGTTGAGACATCTCCTTCTTTGTTCCTGAAGTGCTAGCTTCTGTAGAACCCTTTTCCTCAACCACATATCCTATACCTGATTTATCTCCAGCAGCTTTCTCTGACTGAAGAATCTTATCAAGAGTAGTTGTACCACTGTTCATCATCCTAACAGATTTTGTCATCTGATCAAGTTGAGATTTAATCAACAAAACCTCATTTTCCAGATCAGCTTTAGCAGTCTCAAGCTGAACAATCTGTTTCTTCTGTTTTTCCCTTTCTTGACAAATTTCCACACTCTTTAGACAAAGCTCTTGATAGGTGGATGCTAAATCCTCAAAAGTCAGTTCCTCATCACTTGAGTCACCATCAGAAACAACTGTTCCAGTTAAAGCTTTGACATGCTTAGCAGACTCTCCTTCACTTTCACTTTCAGAGTCTGGCCAAGAAACTGTCATTCCTTTCTTCTGCTTCTTTAGGAATGTGGGACATTCTTTCTTAACATGTCCATAACCTTCACACTCAAAGCACTGAACACCCTTGTCTTGAGCAGTCTTCTCTTCATCCTTCTCCTTAGACTTGCTGATGTCAGAAGCGATGTTCTTGGCATTAGGCTTGAAGTTCTTGTTCATTCTTTTGAACACCTTGTTAAACTGCCTTTTCAACATAACAATGGCCTGAGATAGATCCTCCTGGGATTCAACAATATTCCCTTTCTCTTCTTGAGCATCTGAAACCAAGGCTATACTCTTTGGCTTCTTTTCAGGTTCTTCCTCATTTAACCCAAGCTCAAAAGTTTGAAGAGATCCAATGAGCTCATCAACCCTCATCTGGCTGATGTCTTGTGCTTCTTCAATGGCTGTCACCTTCATCTTGTACCTCTTAGGAAGGGACCTAAGGATTTTCCTTACAAGCTTTTCTTCTGACATCTTTTCTCCAAGAGCACTGGATGCATTGGACAGCTCAAGGATACTCATGTGGAAGTCATGGATAGTCTCATCTTCCTTCATCTTCAGACTTTCAAACTTTGATGTTAGAATCTGAAGTCTTGACATCTTAACTCTAGATGATCCTTCATGTGTAGTCTTCAAAATGTCCCAAGCTTCCTTAGCAACTTCACAGGTATTGATCAACCTGAATATATTCTTATCAACTCCATTGAAAATAGCATTTAAAGCTTTGGAATTTCCAAGGGCAAGCTCATCTTCTTCCTTGGTCCATTCTTCTTCAGGCTTCGGCTTTGAGGTGCCCTCTTTATCTTTCCCAGCATCATCTTTTTCCAATACAACAGGTGCTTTCCATTCTTTAATTATAGCCTTCCAAGCCCTGCTGTCCAAGGATTTCAAAAAGGTGATCATCCTTGGCTTCCAATAATCATAATTTGAGCCATCCAAAATAGGGGGTCTGTTGACAAATCCTCCAACTTCTTTGTCCATCTTTACACCAGGAAGTAACTTCCCTAGATCTCACCCAGAGACAGACAGGATGCCTGCTCTGATACCAATTGAAATTCAGGTACCAGATATGTGATGTCACACACGATGTCACAACAACACACTCTGAACAATGGATAATAACACACAACAGATGAACACACAGAATTGTTAACCCAGTTCAGTTCAAACAACTTAATCTGGGGGCTACCAAGCCAGGGATGAAATTCACTACTTGTAGAATTAAATTACAGACTCAACAACCCAGTTGACAATCTCCTAATCTTAATTCCTACTAGTGACTTTCTACGTAAGAAACCACTTAGGTATGAGAACGCTACTCAATCCCTAAAACCTCTCAAAGAACACCCTCTTTGAGAAACCTTGATCCTGCTTCACAGCTTTGATCAAGTAACAACTCTCCATCGCTTCACAGCTTCTAAGAGAGGACAGAAAACAACTCACCAATTCAACCTAGAATGGTGTATACAAAACTCGTACAAAATACTCAAGACACTCAGCCTATGCTCTTGATCTTCTCTCTGTATTTCTGTACCTTCTTCCTTTGATCTATGCGCTTTATATAGCCACCTGAATTAGGCTTGGACTCCTTGCAATATTTGATCTGATTTGTTATTTAAAACTGAATCTTCAAAACAGATTTTATCCCCCAAAATCTTTTTAAATCTTCACCTTTTAAATCTCCTACAAACCTGCATCAAATCTCTATGCAACAGAGAATATCTAACCCAAGATATTCGCATCCAATGAGACTACCTGCTCTCCACAATTCCAGCTAAAACGCAAACCCTATCAACATCACTAAACCTGATGTTATTAATTCTGCAGACCTGATGTCACAACATCGCATGTGACATCAGACATCCAACTTAAACACTTAACACAACCCAGTGTTAAGACTCAATGTTGTGACATCACCCATATGACATCAAACATTGAACAACTTCACTACTTAACACAGCCCAGTGTTAAGACTCAATGTTGCAACATCACCACCTTGACATCAACATTGAACAACCTTTGTTTTACCAAAATTCCAGCCAATCCAAGAAACTAACAATTTCCACCACAGCTCATGATCCAAACACATCCAATATGTCATATCTAAGCTGTCCAAACTCTCATATGTTACCTGTAACACCAAAATCACAAAGTCCCCTCTCAAAACCTAAAAATTGGACTTTTTTGCATTTTTCAAGCCATGTCTTGATTCATTCACTTTCAAAACCAGATAAGACCTCAAACACACTCCAAATATCATCCTTGAACTGTCCCAAATGGTTCCCCACATCTGGAACACCATTTGAGAGAGTTGCTATATTGGTCACTTTTGCCCCTTTTGCAAGAAAGAGCTCAAACTTGTTCCTGAGGATTCCAGCTGGTTCCAACCATTCTAAAAGCTTCTAAGGGATCAATTGAGAGTGTCTAAAGCATCAAATTACTTCTGGCATAAGAAACTTGGTTGATAGCCCAAAAAGCTCCTAAAGAGGTAAGCATCACAACTTGAACTCTTTGAAATATGCATTGCTTTGAAGTCCACTGATCATGCACATCTCATACATGTTATATATGTTGTGTTTGAACCAATTCATCATGTAATTCATGCTTGTAACAAGAGGTAGCATAGAAAATGCAATTATATGCATATTTCAAGAACACCATCGGGTTTTGAAATATGAGCCTCATCTGAAAAAACCACCACCACCATTGAATTCCTTGTGAAATTCTAGGCAGGATAGACCTAAATTTTGTCCCAATCCATGGAGAAATGAGAAAGTTACAAGCTTCACGTTTTTGGCTAAAACTTTGCCTTGCCTTACCTTGGCTAGGCCAAAAACAAGGCATGCCTCATATATTCATGGGGTGATTTTGATACACGGATGTATCACCACCCCAGTGGTAGAAGGCGTTCGCTGCACCCTAGAGGTCTGGGGTTCGAATCCCCCTCGCCCCAGATCCTCTTTTTACCACTTTTTCCATTTTTTTATATTTTGTTATATTTTAAATGATTTGGAAAATTAATTTCTCCTTCAATTTTAAATATTTTTTATTGGTTCTTTTTGCAAAAAATCACAAAAATGTTAAAATATTTTATTCCACAAAAAAATCAGATTTATATTAATTATTTAATATAGTTGACATTTTTGTAAATAAATTCATTTTTATTGTTTTTAAACCTTTTAAAAATGAATATTCACCTTGAAAAAACAAAACCAAATGAGTTCTAAATCATCTTGTGATTAAAACTTCAATTTTCAAACCTTAACCAAAAATCACAAGTAGTCTATTTCGACTTATTTGGTATTTTTGTCATTTTATTCATTTTATTAAAAGGATTACTTTTAAAAATGATGAAATTAGGGTTTCTTTGATTTTCACCCTAACAAACTTTTTTCAAACACTTTGGGCCTCTAATAGAGTGTAAGACCCAACCCCTTTTTGTAAATAAACATTTTTGGGCCTTACATATTGTATAAGTCCCTCTGTATATTTTCAAAACAACGGCGCGATCGTCGCCTTTTCAAAATCATCTGGGCCTCTCCCTGAGTTGTAAGCCCCATCTCCTGTACAAAAATAAACTTTGGGCCTCTAATAGAGTGTAAGACCCAATCCCCTTTTAACCAAAACCATTTTTTGGCCTCAGTGTATTGTATAAGTCCCGATACCGTTTCAGAAACTCCGACGAGATCGTCGTTTTCAAACTATTTTCAACTGCGCCTACCCTCGTGTTGTAAGTCCCATTTATTTTCTTTAAATAACCTTTGGGCTTCTCTTTGAGTTGTAAGACCCATCCCTTTGTACATAAAACTTTTTGGGCCTCAGTCGTTCTATAAGTCCCGATACGATATTCAAAACAACAGTACAATCATTGTTCAAACCTTGGGCCTCTCCTTGAGTATAAGCCCCAACAATTTTTTCATAAACAACTCCCTTTTGATTTAGGTTCAAATATATAGTTGTTATCAAAACTTTCTTTAATTTCTCTGAACAACTAACAATACAGCATGGAAGCTCGTTCACCTGTAAGTTTTAACAGCTTTCATTTACTCGCTTTAATATATAACTGTATTGTGGGAAGCTGCGCACGGTTAGTCTTCTTTCATCTCTATTAAATACATGTCAAATATATATATATAATGTATTGTGGGAAGCTGTGCATGGTTAGTCTACTTTCATATCCTTTTAAATACTTGTCATATATCAACTGTATATATACTAGTATAGTTATTTAGAGTTTTCCCCGGCAACTAGGTCTAGGACTAGGTAAAGCCTGTTGGTCACTCTTAAATACAAACAAAACTAGATCCCCATAGGATTTCCAGATACAATCTTGCCTTCTCTTGGGCTTAAACAATATGGAACAAAGAGAAAGGCAGTATTCTTCGTGAACCTTTTCTCAGACTGTCACCCCTAGAAATTGTCAAAGAAATTCTACTCCCCATAGTTGATCTATTCTCGGTGAATAGCATCTCTTGAGTTTCTTCAAATCACAGAACTTTCACTAAATGATCTATTCTCAGTGAATAGCATTTCTTGAACTTTTCTTGGTTTGGGACCCACAGGCTTCCTAAAAGCATCCCCGCCTCCTCTTGGGCTTTGTACAAGGACCCTTTGGCTTCGTAGAAGTTCTCATGACTTCTCTTGGGATTAATACAAGGACCCTGGAGACCTCTTAAAGGTATAGGACAGAACTTAGTCATCCTTCGTTAAAGTTGTCTTTCTAAAAGGAGTCAAAACCCTCAGACCAATTTTAGGGTTGATACTCATCCCTTAAAAGGAGTCGGCCTCCTCTTGTGCATCATACAAAAGATAAAACTCTTCCACGCCAGTAGACTTGGACGGTCTAAATACCCTTGAGTCTCAAAGACGTTCTCAAGTTCCCTACAAAACATAGGAGAAACCCCGGATTCTGAATTAATCTCCGACAAGAGTTAGAACTTGTGGGGTCTAAAACCCCGTCTCTCTCCTAAAATCCCCCAACCAGGGTCAGTCTCAAATCAAAACCTCAAGGGATATGATACCTCAACTCTTCTGTAATCCCCAGCAAGAGTTGATTCCCCCATTTGGACCTGCCTCGGGATCTCAATGATCCCCCCGCAGAAGCTAGCCTCCTCTTAGGCTTTGTATAATGATCCTTTCCTCAGCAAAGTCAGCCTCCTCTTAGGCTTTGTACAAATGATTCTCCCCAGTGGAGCTAACCTTTTCAGACTCTCTTGTTAAGTCAATCACTTTTCAGACTCTCTTGTTGAGTCAATCACTTTTCAGACTCTCTTGTTGAGTCAATCACTTTTCATACTCTCTTGTTGAGTCAGTCACTTTTCAGACTCTCTTGTTGAGTCGACCCTTTCAGCCTCTATCTCAAGCTTCATATGAGACAAATAAAAACACTCTCTCGTTGAGTCCGTAGCCTCCTCTTAGGCTTTGTATAATGATTTCCCCTAGCAAGAGTTAGCCTCCTCTCGAGTTGTGTAGATTGCTTTCTCCAGCTTGTTCAGCCACAATCCTGGGCTTTGTACAGGACAGATAAAAGCACTCTCTTGTTGAGTCAAACCCTTTTAGCCTCTATCTTGGGCTTTGTACGAGATATAAACCTTCATAAGTTTGGGATAAACATTTCCCCCAGTGAAGTCAATTCCTCCGAGCCTTCATTAGACTTTGAGGAATAAACCCCCAAGCCGAGTCAAAATCTTTTCCGCCTCCATCTTGGGCGTTGTACAGGATAGATAACACTCTCCAGCAGAGTCAAATCCGTGTAGCCTCCGTCTCGGGCCTTGTACAAGATACTCAAAATATCCTCAGTCGAGTCGATTAAATTTCTCATTTCAGCCTCTATCTTTGGCTTTGTACAAGACACATATAAATCTCCTTGACGAGTCAATTAACCTTTTAGCATCAACCTTGGGCTTTGATCAAGGCACACAAAAATCAACAATCCCTCCTTAGATATGATAAATTCTCTCTTAGTCAAACCTTTTAGCTTCAATCTTGGGCTTTGAACAAGACACAAATACATCTTTTAGCCTCTGTCTTGGGCTTTGAACAAGACACCAAAACATCTTTTTCCTCCCTTAGAATAGGAGGAACTACGATTGCTCCAATTTCCCTGTTTCGTTTAAACGGGAATACGTAGGCATAAGATTGCAAAATATTAGCGAGCATACTAATAAAAAACTCTAGGTCTAGTACCTTCATATCAATCAAAACTTAGGTCTAGTACCTTACCAAAAACATTGGGAAAAACCCGAACATCAACAAAAACTCACTCTCCCTGTCATACTTTCCCAAGAAACTTTCCCAACCCATTACCAGATAAACACCATCCATTACAAAGCAAAACCCTAAAGCTAATATCCTGTGGATAACCACATATAGGATGGGTAATTGACAACTACCCATTGTATAACCTGACCCCGGACCCCCCAATCTCTTTAAAGCGTTTGTTCAGTTAAACAACCGCGTGCAAGGTTAGTTTTAGATAGCTTCCCTTTCCCTTCCAGCTTCATGGGATAAATAACAAATCAGAAAGTAGCACCCTTTCTCCTCGAGGAGGAAAACCCAAACTTCAGCGATAAGGTGGTCGCGTCACCGCCAAAAATCGCTCGCTACACTACGCCCCTGGAATTTTACTTTTATCAATGAAGAATTTTCCTTATTTGCATTTATCTTGTCTTACTGCATTCCAATATTGATTGCATAAAAGGAGAAAAGTATTGAATTTAACTTATCTAAATTCTCTCAAATCAAAATGCTTAAGTTAATCTTTTTGATTACCCTTTTTTATTATGATAAAAAGGGAGAGTACTAATATGGAAAAAGTTATTTTAATAAATATCTTGTCTCTAATCATAAGCTCTAACATTCTAACACTTTAAATGGCATATCTTTTTAGAATGTTTTTCAGGAAAAATAATTATATTGGCAAAATGACTCTGATATCAATCAGGCTCTGATTTATTTAATCAAGCTATGTTATTAGAATGAATCGCCACTATAATCAATCTCTGATATTTTGGATCTGTCTAGATCTTTGCAATCAGGCTCTATATCCCAAATCTTATAAGATTTTGATAAGTCTAAGATTCAGGGGGGGCTTGATAAAGGGAAGTTTACTTTGAACTTATCTAAGTCAATTCTTATTATCTTCGTACAAAATTATGTTATCAAAATACATTGTTTTGTCATTATCAAAAAGGGGGAGATTGTTAGAACAAGATTTGGTTCTGCAAGATATCTCTTTGTTTTGATAATAACAAAGTTGTATTTGTGTGAGAACAATTTTGGTACTCTAACATTTGTTTTCTTAAGTATTGAAAAACAGATGTTGACGCTGATAAAGATAATTCTGACTCTGATAAAGCTAGCTCTGACTCTAATAGAGATCATGTGAAACGTCACTCTCAAATTCTCAAAATTTGCTTCTGCGTCAAAGAAGCAAGATTGCTTCTGATCTACTGTGCTTCAGAAAGACTCTAAGAAGATAATATATTGCTGCTGCAATGTTTTCTTGGATTCCAGCTCTAAACTTAACTCTGATACTTATCTTCTGAAGACTAAGTGCTAAGGACTCTGAAGACAAGATTCTGATGAACAACGTTCTGAAGACTCTGAAGACTTAAGTTTCTGAAGACCAAGTTCTGAAGACTCTAAACACAAGGTTCTGCTGAACAAGTTTTGAAGACTCCGAAGACTTATGTTTCTGATAACCAAGGGTTCTGAAGAAGGAGTGCTGAAGACTCTGAAGACAAGGTTCTGCTGAACAAGTTCTGAAGACTCTGAAGACTTATGTTTCTGATAACCAATGGTTCTGAAGAAGGAGTACTGAAGACTCTGAAGACAAGGTTCTACTAAACAAGCTCTAAATACTCTGAAGACTCAAGACTCTGAAGACCCAGTGATTCATTCTTCTGATCATGCTTCAATCATATCAATTCAGAAGCCTCTGATGGATAGAAGAAGATGAAATGTTTATGAGGGAAAATAGTACATAGTACAGATCAAACACGTTCTTTTCCACTACCATTCTACTACCCTGATTTGGTGGTACAAAGAACAATTTCAGTGTACAATTTTCATCCCAGAATAACGACATTATTTCAAGTCGCTAGTATTTTACTGATATTCCTTATCTGCCCTTCAATGGATCTTTTCCCGACTATATAAAGACTTGATCATTCAAAGAATCAAGTGTGACACCAAGTGTGAAAAAGAGAGATATACAAAATACTGATTCATACGAGAAAGAACTCAAGAAATAAAGAAATCCATGAGTGAACGGTAAAGCACCACAATACAAAGAAGAAGATTGTTCTTACTGTATAGATTCTCTCTAAGTTAGATTGAGCTAGAAATTATGTTTATATCAACTTATGTAAGAAGCATTTCATGTAAACATTTTATTTGATCAAACAGTTGTTTGAATTCCTTAAGGGACCAGTTGTGTCAGAATCCTTAAGAAGAGACGGTTAATCTGTGTATTGTTAGTCACCAGCAGTTGCTAGTGCAGTTGTAATCAGTTTGGTTATATTGGATTAAGTCCTTGTGTATAAGGCGAAATCACCTTGGCGGGTGGACTAGATTAACTTGATAGTTTTCAAGTGAACCAGGATATATCGTGTGTCTTTCTCTATTGTTAGTCTATTTGTGATCTTTGTTTGAGTTTCACAAAAAGCTTTCATTTTGAAAACCCAATTCAAACCCCCTCTTTCTTGTGTTTTTCTCACACCTTCAATGTAAGGTGTTTAGAAGCTTGGAATGGATTGGAAACACCTTGAACTCTTTGTGGTACCTCAACTGCAATTTGGCTTGAGTTTGATTTGGAGGTTTATGATTTTGGTGTTACAGATCATGGAGAAATGTTTGGATAGCTTCTATATGATGTATATGAGGTGTCTACACCATTAGTTTTGATAGAATTGCTTCCTATTGAAAAATTCGAAAGTTACTTGAAAAGGAAGCAAATTTTGGTTTTGGAAAGTGAAGTGAAGGAAAACATGGATTGCTATGTTTTGGTGTGTTCAAACCAGTCACAAATGACCTCTATTTATAGTAGAGGAAGTTTTTTTAAGGAATAGTGAATGGAGGCTGGATCACCCTATTATCCAATGGTTTTTGTCATATGTAGCCAAAGTCTCATCTAGCCATTGACTTGGGCCAAACTTTGGAGGTTTAGGTCTTTTTATCTTTAGAGAAATCTTAACTTATTTGGACTGGCTTGTAACTGATCCATGTCACCTCTATGTATCACATAAACGCTTGATGCCGAATTTGAATTTCAAGGTTCATGTCATGATGATTTTGCGCGTGCCTAGTTGAATTCTTGACTCCTTGATCAAGTAACAAGTGAGTCATCAGAAGTTTTGTGTTTTTGGAAGATGACAAAGTTAGCAAAATGGCAAGACTTGAAGGAAGAAATCATGTGGCATGAGTCATGTATCCATGTTGTTGTGTAGGCAGGGTGAAAAATGCCATTTTGGGAAGCTCATAACTTCCTGCTCAAGTTCAGTCATGGGAAGCTCTTGTACTTTTTAGAAATCCCATATATCATAATTCAACTTTGATGTTTAACTATGGTCTTGAATCATCTTGGATCATGATGGAAAATGCCCCCAAAGTTGGACAAATCATGAGACAGATTCTGTCTCAAATTTTTCTAAGTGTTGGAAAAATGTCCATTTCTCTCTTTTTGTGATTTTGATCAATCCATAACTCAAAATCCATGAAGATTTGGGATACGGTGTAGTTAAAAATCTTGTACTATGTAATGAGAGCTTTCATTTGAGCATTGGATGGAAGAAATAGGTTACTTGGATCACAAGTTATGGTCTTGCAAAGTTGGGTAAAACTCACTTTTTTTCATGACTTAGTGAAAAATTCAAGTTTCTTAAGGTTGCCCCTTTTGCAAGTAACCCCACTTTTCTTGATTTTTCTTGACGGATGATGATCAAAACCATAAGTTAACATTGTTTTTTACTTGAAGAAGCCATGTTTACCAAGAAATGTTGCATTCTTATAGGTGATCTTGAGGCTTGATCAACTTGAAATGTTGCATTCATATGCTTGATTCTTGATGTGGGAGACCTCTTGATCCTTTATGGATGTTTGAGAGGCTTGATAAGTTGAAGATCATGTTAATTCTTGATTGATCCTTTATCTGAGTACTCTGAGAGGGTCAAAGACCCTAATTCTTTGGTGAGTTGAATGCTCAACAATCTTTGAGAGGATTGATGAGGTATGAAAGTACATCCATATTGTGGCGATGATTTGCATAATGATGGGAAATCTTGTGGTCAAAATTTAGGGTATGACACTGCTGGTAGATCACGTCGATGTTTTTCAGACCGAATGGCATTACGTTGTAGTAATAGTTGCCCGACTCGGTCATGAGAACCGTGTATTGCTTGTCGGCCTTTGCCATGGGGATTTGATTGTATCCTGAGTATGCGTCCATGAACGACAATAATTTAAAACCTGCAAAATTGTCGACCAATTTGTCGATGTTAGGCAATGGATATGTATCTTTGGGACATGCCCGATTAAGATCGCTATAATCAACACACATTCTCCATTTTCCATTAGACTTTTTAACGAGTACAATGTTGGACAGCCAGGTTATGTACTGGGCTTCCGAAATAAAATTTGCCTCTAAGAGGTCTTTTACAGCTTTTTTGGCAACCTCCACTTTCTCGGGAGACTGCCTACGCCTATGTTAAACTATGGCCCTAGCGGTCGGATCTATGGTGAGCTAGTGGCAGGCCACGTCTGGGTCGAGTTCGGGCATCTCTGTAACGCTCCATGCGAACAGGTCAACATTCTCCCTGAGGCAGGCCTTCAACTGCTTCCTCGCCAGATCGGGGAGCCACGTGCCGATCTTCACGCTCCTGTCTAGGTCATCGCCGAGTGTGATGAGCTCGAAGTCACTATCTGGAATGGGGCGCATGGGGTGAAGAGGCTGCCTGCTACCACTGTCTGCTGGAGGGGCGTGATCTACTGCCTCGTTCTGCTCTTGCTTGTTGGGGAAGCGGTTGTCGAGGTCGACCGCGTTGACACGCGGGAGTGGCTTCTGCTCCTCGTTCAGAGATGGCTTTCCTGCGGTCTTAGACTTGATATTGATCGAGTTCATCCCCTTGTTAGCTACCTTGAAATATCTTCTGGCCACCTCGATGTCCCCGGGGAAGGTGATGATGCGACCTCTGGTCGTGAAGTACTTCATCTTCAGGTGGACTGTAGATGGCACAGCTGTTAGTTCGGCCAGGGTTGGCCTCTCTAGGATGCACTAGTATAGAGAAGGGCACTCTATGGCTAGGAAGCAGACCTTGAACTGTCGGGCAGTCACCTCGTTCCCAAAGGTGACCAATAGCTCGACGTAGCCCCACGGCCTTGTGGTGGTGCCGTTGAAGCCCTACAAGTCAGAGCCGATGAACGGGGTCAGATGCGCCTCGTCGCGCTGGAGGGTGGTGAACAGTTGGGCATACATTATGTCCACTGAGCTCCCCTAGACTACTAAGATGCGGCGGACATCGAAGTTCGCCATCTGTGCCCTGATCAGGAGAGGGATGTTGGAATTAAGGGCAACACCCGGTAACTCTTCGAGGTAGAAGGTAATGGGGTTCTATCTCCCCTGGACCTTGTCGAAGGTGGCGTTCTGTGCTGAGTTCACCTTTATCAGCTCGTCGATCTTTCACTTTACCGACCCCATGGAGACCTTGTTGAACCCTCCGCCGGATATAACCATGGCAGTGGGGAAGCTTTCCCACGGGCGTGTCGGGCTCATAGGGAAGGCAAAAATCCTCTGGCCGGGATACGCATAGGGCGGCTTGCAGCCCGATGTCGCCGGAGGACGGGGTCGCCTCCTCGACCCTCTTTGTCTCGCGGGCCTCTTGTCGAGGGGTTTCGCTTCTCCTGGTGTACTGCGTAAGGTGCCCTTCCTTGATTAGGATTTTGATGGCATCCTTGAGGTGGATGCAATATTCCAGGACGTGTTCGTGGCTCTTATGGAACCGGCAGTACTTGGACTTGTCGACGTTGGCCTTAGGGGGCGTCGGCTTCGGGAATCGGACACTGCCTCGTTGGAGCTCCGAGTTGATGCACTCGGCCAGAATGCGCTCGCGGGGAGCTGTGAGTAGCGTATACTCGGTGAAGCGGCCTGCCGGCCCCCTTTGCTCCTAGGAGTCTCGGGGCCGATCATCTCTTCTTTTCTCCTCGCCTCGGTGGGGAGCAGCGGAATCTTCGTGCCTGGAGTTCCGAGAACTCTCCCGGTTCCGCGAGTCGCGGGAGCAATTGGCGGCATCCTTCTCCTCATACTGTATGTAGGTTTGGGCCTTATAGAGGAGCACGTCTAGCGTGTTGGGCCTTTTGATGCCGACGGCCATGGTGAACTCAGTGCGAGGTCGCAGTCCTCGCTCAATCAGATATCTCTTCATGTCACCCAAGGTGGATACCTGGACAGCTTCTCAATTGACGCTCTCTATGTAGTCCCGTAGAGATTATTCCTTCCCCTGAATGATGGCTTCCAGGGATGCTTCCGTCTTCGGGTGGCGTCGTGAAGCGGTGAAGTGCCTAGAAAACTACATCTTCAGCTTTCTCTAGGAGGTGATGGACTCGGGCTCGAGGTTGTTATACCATGCCATTGCACATTTCCTCAGGGTCATGGGAAAGAACCTGCACTTTATGGCCCCTCAGACGTTTCGGTAGTCGAGCATCGCATTGATGCTTTCAATGTAGTTGTCCAGGTCGGTCGTACCATCGTAGGTGGCCAGGGTCGGGGGCTTCTCCATCCCGACGGGCAAGCGAGTTTCCATAATGTCCTTGGACAGGAGAACGCGGTGGTCGTCTTTGTCGCTCCTGATGGGTGAGTGTGACGAGGATCGGTCGTACTGAGGGCTCCTGCCACGGCGGGGAGGACTCCTTGGCCGACTCTTCGGATTCTCCATGTACCCGTCAGCTTTGTTTCTCTTATGAGCTGGGGAGCCTCGCTCCTTCCGGGGAGGAGAGCGGTTGCGCTTCTGGGTGGCCACGGGCTGAGGCATCTCCATTCGCGGATGACGCCCAGGCTATCACCGAGAAGGGCTCCGAGACACATCATGTTGTGGCCTCCGCGGGGGAGGGGAAATACAGGTTTATCATCGTCGCGAGGAAGGAATGCGAAAATCAGGAGACGGTGTCTCCGCAGGGGAAAGTGTAATTGTCGATCCTTCTCCAGCATCCAGATTTGCTTGTTTTTTTAGAAGATCATCAGGTTTGTCTGATTAATCGCCGTGAACTGAGCCACCATGGTCGGGTCGGCGTTAGGCGGCATAAGGATCGGCTGGAAGACAGCTGGGCTGTCGAAGCGTCGGGCGGTGTTGACGGCTGCATCGTCAGGGGAGGGAGAGGTGGTGCGCCCTTCCCTGGCGTCACCTACCTCGACGTGAACGGTCATGTTGGGATTGTGCCCGTCGTCGTTGGTGAAAGTGGAGAAGGCGGTTTCTTGGGCGTTGTCGTCAGTGCGTGGATTGGCCATGATCATCAGAGATTGAAGAATGCTTTGGTTCCTGTATATTTATGGAAGAACGAATGGGGAAGCAAGAGTTCCTACAGACGGCGCCACTGATCTTTCCGGATCAGAAAAGGATCAGCAGCCACCAACACGTCGTGAGCTCTTAGTTCGTCGGTGGTGGAGAAGACGATGGAGGTGTACCTGCAAGGCACTCTGATGCTAAAGTTAGTTTCAGCAAGAGAGAGAAGGAAAGTACCGAAAAGGTGTAGAAAACATAATACCTGACCCTCTAGTGATATAGGGTATTTATAATGAGCCCCTAGCGCTGGGCCAACGGTTACTTTGCATTGGGTTGGATCGCCAGGCCCAATACGAGTAACTGCCAGGGTCTACGTGGCGTAGGGAAGATCAGCATGTGGTCTTCGCCATGGGTCAACTGCCCCTTCATCTTCGGAAGGTGGGTGACCCGTTCTTTCGGACACGGTTAGTTGCCTGATGACATGTCCCGCGTGAGGGGCACATGGAGACCGTGGGGGAGATGCGTGAGTGCTCCCTGTGAGACTTGATGAATTGGGCCTTCATTGGGCCCTCCCCGACAAAGAGATGGGTTGGGCTGTGCCCAAAAGTGGGGAAGCCTCTGGCCCAGTCCAGAACACCACCCATCAAATAACCTTTTGCCTTCTGACAAGAAGCCTTGCTGCAAAAGAACCCTTCCACTCATCACCCACACAGGGGCATGTTGGAAATATTTAAGTCATTTCATAAATCATTCCCGTGCATTAACCATGTTGTTTCGCTCTAGTGTTAAGCCATGCATATCATCTCATTCATCGATTATATGTGATAGCATGAAAGATCAAACATCGAAAACGAGTTCTCATCTAGCAGTTCATTTTTCAAAATCCAGTATATTTTGTGTGTCCTTAAATCATAATCCAGTTTTCACAAACATGTTGAAAGTACAATTTTGTTGGCACCTACAAAAATTGATGTTTGTCCGTCGAGGTCTAACATTTTCTTGTCGTTACGTGAGAACCTGTAACTTTTCTTTGTATGTGTTAAGTACAAATTTTGACTTAAATTGAACCATCTTTCTTGGCACTTTTCAACTCAATTCTCATGTTTTAATAGATTTAATTCATGTTCTAGTGTGATTCTTCAATTATATTGCAAATACCTTTGGTATTTGTAATTTGTGTGTTATTGTGCAGAAAAAGGCATTAAGTCATCAAAGAAGTAAGACACAAGAAAAGAGATGCAAGTTGCCAGGAAATGAAGAAACTTTAGAAAGTTCGCTTTGCGAACTTGCCAGCGAATAGTCGCTTTGCGAACTTTCCAGCGAATACTCTCAAACTTGAGACAGTAAGAAAAGGCACCAAATTTCGCATTGCAAACTTTCTAGTGAATGTTCGCTTTGCGAATAATTATTCGCATTGCGAACTTATGCAGAATCGCAGAGGCGGTTTAACTGTGCAGAGGCACATCAGGTGCCTTTTTTATGTTCGTTGGGCGAATAAAAGTTTGCAGTGCGAACATGACAGATTCAGAATGTATTATATAAGTACTTTTCATCAATTTTTAGATATAACTTGTAATTTTAACATCAGAACTTTATCTCTCTTCATTTCAAGAATATTTTAGTGAGAGAAACTCAAACCCTAAGGGGGAGAAGGTAAGATCTTCAATCTCTTGTTGGGTTTGGATGTAATCTTTTGATACCTTATATATTTCATCTAATGTATATTTGTGAATTAGTTATGATTCTCTATTGTTGATTGTCTTTGAGTATTTATTTGTGGGTCTTGACAAAACCTTTTTCAAATCTTTGGTCTTAGATTTTCATCTATCAATGAGTAAACTTTTGACATGGTTTTGTGAGTTGATATTCATTTGCATCATATTTATTTCATTGTGTTGATTAAGTAGCATAAGTAGGATCAATACGGTAAAGACCGCGATAACGCTTGACAAACGGTATTGCGAGGATGCGTGATAATAGTGATGAAGAACGATGTTCACATACAGTTGGCACATTAGTTGAATACATATAAAAAGGGTTAAGCGTATGTATGTATTCTAATCATTGGATTTTATCTGAAGCATTCATTTATCTGATATGGATATTATAGTAATATATGTTATGTTCTGAAGGCTATAGATAATTTTAGGCTTAACATTTGTGTGAGTATCAGTTCTTAATGCTCTGTGTTGTTGAGTTGCGTGAGACATCACCAATGAGATAATACGATTGTTCCCTCGACGTCGCGTTATACATAACCTCTGTTGTGAGTGATACGTGATATTAGACGAATGATTGATTTGTGCTTACTTGATTAGAAGAATGCATGTGTTATCAATTGATGAGATCCAATCCCAACAAGGCTCTGTTTATAATTCAGTCTTTACTTTATATTTTCAGTCTTTATATTTTATGCCTTTAATTTTGGTGCTTTAAATCTTTTAAACCAAAACTTTTGCACCATAAGCTTAGAAATGTAGAGACCGTTGAACGGCATTCTTTCTCGCACCGATCCCTGTGGAGACGATAAAACTGGGTACTTAATTAATTTTTGCTTGCTGCTTTACCGCATCAATAGTATGGTTATGTGCGAATCTGTAACCTTTCATTTGTGTTGTTCTGTGAGAAGCCGTAATCTTTTCTTATGGTTATGTGAGAAGCCTTAACCTTTGATTTGTGTTGTTCAATGAGAACCCGAAACCTTTTCTTGTGGTTACGTGAGAACCCATAACTTTTTATTTGTGTCGTTATGTGAAAACCCGAAACCTTTTCTTATGGTTATGTGTGAAGCCGTAACCTTTCATTTGTGTCGTTATGTGAGAACCTGTAACCTATCTTTTGTGTCATTCTGTGAGAACCCGGAACCTTTTTTTATGGTTATGTGAGAAGCCGTAATCTGTTTTTTGTGTCGTTCTGTGAGAACCCGAAACCTTTTTTTGTGATTATGTGTGAAGCCGTTGTTCTTGCCAAAAATGGTTAGACCACCAAAAGTGCTAACTCTCCTTCTTTTTGGACGAAGAGAGTTACGTTGTATATTCTACTGAGTGTGTTGAGATGAATATTTGTGGATTTGAGGGTTATACAAGCGTTGTATGTTGCCTCAAGATGAATGTCTTGCTTAACCCTCATGCAGGAGCCCCATTATATCATATGTTCTTCAATTCAAGCTATTAAGAGAAACCTCTTGGACTTATGGCGTTATGTGGCCATCATTGTCGTAACCTCCATCCATGAATACAAGCTTTGAAGTCTTTGATAACGTCCGTATTAATGTGTCGCCTCTATTACAAAAGATGGAGTAAGACTTGTCGAGCATGTGTCTGGCATCGATGTCGAGTAGATGTTCTCGCGCTGTTCTCGCGCGAACAACCACTGGCCTCCTAATGCAGATTTACTCGTGGGATCGGCCACAGAATCCTAGAACAATTAGATGAAGTGTACGTGTTGTTGATATGACGGTGTTTTGTTTAGCGGAGTTGTAAGAAACTTGAATAAATAAAGAGGGTTTCGCGTTGATAAATAAAGAACAAAGTGAAAAGAAAACAAAACAGACAAGTAAATGACAAAATGACTTAAATTTTAGGCATGTAAATTGTATTAAAATAACAAGTGTGGACGCGATCATACATTTCTGCAGGAGTAAACTCGTTTCTCTAAACGCTTGGTACTTTGAGTGTTTTCCCTTTTCAATGTTACAAATGCGACCCCTAAAATAGAAATAACCATTGCTTTAAATAGGCTAAAATAATAATTATTCATCTCCCCAGATTGGCCTTGGTTGTGACACGTGTCACCCCACTATCTTTCCAACTTCCCATGTCCTTGGAGTTTTCAAATTTTCCCGCTCAAAGATGTGTTACCCTGGCGTCGGTTTCGTAAGCCACCACTTGACATCCTTTGACAACAATGCATCCCCTTCTTATGACACGACCTTAAGCTGTGTCGACCCAAAACTCAAGTTTTCTCGCCATTCCTCCTCTTGGTGTCGACCCACTTGTCTTGATTTTTTCATCATTTCTTCATTTCTCCTGTTTGGTCGAAATCTCCTTGCCAACAGTAGAGCGAAGTACCCGGCCTCGTGATAACTTGGCATGGTGGGAATTGGGTTTCATGCTCGGTCCGGGTTGTGCACGAGGCTTGTCTAGCTCTCTTCATTATACAATTCCTCCTACTACTATCGTCTGGGTCCGTGTTCACCCTTATCCGATTACTCAATTCGACATCAAATATATTTGGCATGTACATAAGCTCCTTGAGTACTATATCTGCTCATATGGATGTAGTACTCGACCGTGACATAAGCTCGGATATATTTTCTAGGTGCCAAGTTGTAGATCGGCCCCTCTTCCTAGGTCCTTACGTGTCAAGAATTCTCAAACAGTCAAGTCTTTTAATCCTCCCTTGTGTTATGATGACTTTAATATCTCATGAGTGGCTAGTCTCTAGCCATTTTTTTGAACATTGGTTTTTTATTAAAGACAACCTTCTCCTTCCTTCACTCCTGCGTTCTTCTTTAAGTGAATCTGATCCCCTCTTCAAGCACTCCCCACTTCAGGTATTCTTTTTTCTTTCTCTCATGATTTTCCTCAATTTTCTTTTAAATGCAGAAATGGTAGTTCTTAGGGAATGTGATAATGAGGGTAGGGTTATTCATAAGAGTAACGGCGAGAGAGAAAAAGACTATGGGAGGAAAATTTGCAAGAGATGACGGATTCCGTGGGGGTAGAAGAGTATAGGCAAGCCATGGATAAGTTTTATAACGAGATTCTCACTTCTGAAAGTGACTTTGACTCTGACTCTTCAGGTTCCATAGAAATTATAATGGATATTGCTGCTCCCTTTGATCTTGAAGTTATGAACCATAATAATAGCACTGCTGACGACTTGGTGATTGCTACAATCCGCTCTCCGAGGATCATATCCTCCACTGGTTCCGAGGACGATGTTATTTTGGAACCGTGTAGCCCAAAGGAAAAAGTATGTATACTCCGGCCAAAAGACGCTCCTGAAGACTTTTTCTATTTTTATTCTAGTATTTTCGAAGATTTCAACATCCAAATCCCTTTTTCCGATTTCGAGCTAGACGTGTTAAAAACCGTCAACATATCACCTTCCCAACTCCGTCCCAACGGTTGGGGTTTATAAAGGCCTTTGAGAGGGTTTGTGAGGTTTTAGATATTGTTTCGACTATAGGTTTATTCTTTTCCTTTTTTGAGGATAAAGGAGTTAATAACCGGAACTGGGTTCAGATTAGTGGAATGCTCGGCCGAAGTTTTCTTCAGGCCTATACCTCAAATTACAAGAATTATAAAGACCGTTTTTTGAGAGTTTGCTGCGGACCGAGGTGTCCACAGGTATTGTACGCTTTGGATGGGCATCCCTATTTCCCTCATTACTGGACCAAAGATCCATTATCAATTACCGGTTTTAATTACGATAAATTGAATGATTTAGAGCTCCAGTCCCTGGCTATTCATTATTCATTCCGTATGATGAGGATTAAGGAATTTTTGCCCCTAGATGATAACCGACTCCTTGTCTTCTTGAGTAATAGTTATTCTTTATTTCAACTATTCTTCGGTCGCCTTTTTATTCTAACCTTGTGTTATTTGTTTGCAGACAAGATAACTGATTTGTCTGCATCTAAGTCTGACTTAGGTGGATTACAAGTCCGGGAACCAAAACGGCCCAGGGGAACGAGCACAAAATCCTCCCCTAGCAAATCTGAGCCCCAGCCTCTAATTCTACCTGCTCAGGACGAGGCTTCTCAAGGTGACCCGAAGAAGTTAAAGGTTCACATGAATGAAAATGTCCACCAAGCTGAACTGGAGATTATCTCCCTCATGAGAGGTTCAGGAGAGAATTCCGCGTCTGGGGAATTCAAGTTTTGGTCCAATGATTTTGATGGTTTCAGATACCTGCGCGACCACCTCAATGCTACTGAGGATGTTAACAAAGTTAAATCCATTGGTCATTAGAAAATCACTCAGGATCTTAGCTCTTATTTGATGAGGTGTGTTGTTCTCGCCCGTTGTTTGTTTGCGTTATCTGATGACTCTGAGAAGGTTGAGTCAAAGTTTAAGGATAAAGTTGCTCAGTTGAAAGAGTCTCAGTCGAAGAAACTTTCTAGCGGAGAAGGATTTGGCAAACTCGAGAAAGTAGAAGGAGACTTTGGAGTCTGATCACAAATCAACTTTAGCCGAGCTTAGTAGTTAGTTGAAGGCATCTGAGGTCGTTAATGCTGAGCTTACTAATCAGTTGAAGGCATTCGAGGCCGATAATGCTGAGCTTTTATCATCCAACAATGATCTTAGAGAAGCTCTGAAGAAAGCTCAGATCGATATTCTGTCTGCCGGTGATGAAGCATTTGAGAGAGCTAAAGATCAAGTCCTCTATCTCCATCCTGGCCTGGATTTGTTAGAAATGGATTACTTCAAAGTGGTGCAAGATGGTCGTCTTGTGGATCTTGGTGAGCTAGAGAAGGATAGCTCGGAGAAATCTCAGGGTTCGGTCAATGATGCTGACGAGAATGTGAACCCGGCACTAAAGGATGTTGCCAAAGACACTTCGGCTACTAATTAATCCTATTGTTCTTTATTTTAGTTAGTCATCCTTCTGGATGTACTTTTATATTTTAGCGAGGAAGTGTGGTGTTGTCCCCCCTTATGTTCATGACTTTTTAGCCTTTAGGCTTGTAATGTACAATGTTTTAGCCCTTTTGAGGCTTTATTTTTATTGCTTATGTTATTCCCATGTTATTCTCGTGTTTTGTCTCTTTGCGTCTCTTTGCAAAATAATCCCGTACACATGTCCAGCCCCTCGGGCACTAAGTTAGATTAACTTAAAGTGTAAGTTAAATAAACTTAAGGTGTCCGATTATAGATTGTCGGGCATTATTTTGCTTTCTCCTTTGCCTGATTGTTAAGGGGTCTTTTAGTTATTTTGGGTGTTAAATCTTTACACTCTCGAGAGTTCTGGACTCTTATAAGCATAACCGCTGATTATGGTATGTACTCGGGCGCATTAACAAGATTTGCGTCTTTCTTGTCCGCAATTTGCCCCTTTTATGATTCTTTACTTACAAGCTCCTAGTATCTTTGACATGCTTTGAGCTTAGGCGTTTCATCATCTTTATATCAGATCGTCCATCTTTTGTGCACGGAGCTATCAAACATATTATTCGACCCGTTTATGGGCGACCTATGTATGCGGAGCAAGTCGACACGTTTATAGGAGTTTTATCAACTCGTTTAAGGGCGACCTATATACGCGGAGCAAGTCGACACGTTTTATAGGAGTTTATCAACCCGTTTATGGGCGACCTGTGTACACGAAGCAAGTCGACACGTTTTATAGGAGTTTATCAACCCGTTTATCGTGACCTATATACGCGGAGTAAGTCGACACGTTTTATAGGAGGTTATCAACCCGTTTATGGGCGACCTATATACGCGGAGCAAGTCGACACGTTTTATAGGAGTTTATCAACCCGTTTATGGGGGACCTATGTACGCGGAGCAAGTTGACGCGTTTAATAGGAGTTTTTCGAGTTGTAACACGCCACTTCCAGCTGATCACCTATAAACAAAACATGACAATTTTTTAAGTCCAGGTGCCTCGTTAAAAGCCCTCGCCCTTGCCAGGGAAAAGAGTGCAACCCGGATCTTTTATTCATCATTGGATTACATAAGGTTTAATTGAAGTATAGTCCAAGATGGGGTACATTCCCTGTCCTAGGTATTTCTATTTCTTCTAATGTTTCTAACTTGCATACTTCTAGATCAGAAATATCTTCCCACCCAGTTGGCTGAACGTATTCAAACCTAATGCGAGAGCTCTTAGAAGCAGTATACTTTACTAGGAAGTCAAACTTTCTGCTTGGTTGTCCCATGTATCCCAAGTCTCTGAGGGGCTGTCGTCCTTGCTAATATTGTCTTCAGTAATTGAAAAGTTTATGACTTCCCGTTCTGCAATCCCTGTGACTTCATCAAGACGATTGTTGATGTACTCAAGATTTTCTGAGCAAGGCTTCCGTGCTTCTGTAGGAGAGGATGAATCCTTTTCTGGGCTATCTGGAAGATACACGCCTCCGGGTTTGCTTTTATACCTCAGATTCTCCTTGTGAGGTTTCTCGGGAGAAAGGACTAGGTTGTCCTTAAATGCTTGCACGATCCCGTTCTTTTCTTCAAGGAATGATTTAACTCTGATGGGTGTATCATGGGTCGGTAGATGCCCAACCTAGATTTTTTTCGATCCTTTGTCATACAGCATGTCGACTAAGTGGACTTTGGGAGGACTCTTGAAATTTGCTTCTCTTACTGGTTCTTTTCTTCTCATCTTCAAGCTATCCTTATAACACTCTCTTGTTAGCCCCTGGTCGCCTGTGACAGTCCCAAACCGACCATCTCCAAAGGGAAATTTCACGGTCGAATATAGTGTTGAGAGCGTAGCCTCGAGGGCGTTGAATGATGGCCGACCTATAATGATGTTATAGGGTGAAGCAACATTGATTATTAAATACCTTACTGGGACAGTCTTTGCATTATCAATGTCACCGAAGGTAGTCAGTAATACTAGATGTCTGAGCACCCAGACCCGCTCTCCCGAGAATCCCACCAAACCACCTTTGAGTGGTAGTAACTTGGTTGCATCCAGCCCCATTCTTCTGAATGCTTTCTAGTATAATACGTCGGCTGAGCTTCCAGGGTCTATTAATACCCTCTTCATGTCCCGATCTCGTACCTGCACTTTGATAACCATAGGATCATTTATGTGAACTAGGACTCTTGGAACGTCTCGCTCGGAGAATTTTACAACGTCTAAGTTTCCTTCCAGTTTTTCTAAGGGTCTCTTGTTTACGTGCATAACTGTTTTAGCATGTTTCCTTTTGACTGGACTTGTTCCTTCTCCACCAGCAAATCCTCCAGAGATGGTGTTTAGAGTGTATTTAACTGCTTTCATCTCATGACCCTCCTTGGCATCCGAGCTCTTTTTTCGGGATGGCCTTTCTGGTTCCTAATCACTTCGGGGGGGGACTTCTCTTGTTATTTTGTGATCGAGAATCTTTCACATATGCAAATAAATATCCCCTCTGAATTAGAGCTTCAATTTATTTTTCAGACGCTGACAGTCCTCGGTATGATGTCCCCGTACACGGTGGTAATTACACAAAGATTCAGGTTGCCTTCCCATGATTGTGTTGGCTCCTTTGGGGCATTGAGGCTCGGGTAACAGATTCATGTGGCCGACTTCTTTAAGGATGTCTCCCCTGCTTGTATTTAGTGGGGTGAGGTCTCTGTTTGGTTCGTATGGCTGTTTGTATGGTCTGGGAGCATGTCGTTTACGCGCAGCTCCCTGAGGATGCTCTTTTCTTCTATTTGACGCCTCTTCTTTGCTTTTTATCTTTTCATTGTCGTCCCAGGTTCTTTTCTATTGGTTACTCTCCTCCCTTTTGATGTAACATTCGGCTCGGGAAGTGATTTCGTCCATGCTGATAGTCGACTTCTGAGTCAATGACTCGTTGTATTGTCTGACTCGCAATCCATGCTGAAAAACCCCTACAAATAGCTCCTGATTCGGATGGGATACTTTAAGGGTTTCTTCATTAAACCGAGCCAAGTACTCACGTAGTGGTTCCGCCTGCTTTTGTCGAACACTGAACAATGCAGTCGTGGACACCTTCCGGCGTTTCCTTGCCAAGAAGTGTTGTACTAGTTTCTTAGTTAGGTCTTGATAGCTTGTGATGGAGAGCCGAGGATGGCTCATGTATCATCTTAGGGCTACGTCCTTCAAAGTTCTGGCCATGAGTTTACATTTCAGTGAGTCCGAAGGGGCAACTATGGCCATCTGATTATTGATGGCAGTGACATGCTCTTGAGGATCTGTTTTCCCATCATAGGATGCTAATGATGGTGCTTTGAAGTTTTCGGGTACATGGTCATCCCAGATCTCTTGAGGGAGAGGTTGAGGTTCGAGAACCTCCTCCTCACTATCAGCGTTAGCTTGACTTTGCTGCTGCAGCTCTTGTATACTATCTTGCAGTGTTTCATTCTGTTGTCTCATAGTTTCCATCATGGCTAGTAGTTGAGCCATGTCTGGAGGATCTTCTTTAGAAGTCATGTCGTCGGTAAGGGGTGTGGTCTAGGAAAGTTTTACCTAGGCCCCACGGTGGGTGCCAAATGTTCTAGCCAAAAATGGTTAGACCACCAAAAGTGCTAACTCTCCTTCTCTTTGGACGAAGAGAGTTACGTTGTCTATTCTACTGAGTGTGTTGAGATGAATATCTGAGGATTTAAGGGCTATACAAGCGATGTATGTTGCCTCAAGATGAATGTCTTGCTTAACCCTCATGCGGGAGCCCCATTATATCATCTGTTCTTCAATTTAAGCCATTAAGAGAAGCCTCTTGGACTTCTGGCATTATGTGGCCATCATTGTCATAACCTCCATCCAAGAATACAAGTTTTGAAGTCTTTGATAACGTCCATATTGATGCGCCTCCACCGTTATAAAAGATGGAGTGACACCTGCCGAGCATGTGTCCGGCATCGATGCCAGGTAGAGCGAAGTACCCGGCCTCGTGATAACTCGGCATGGTAGGAATCGGGTTTCATGCTCGGTTCGGGTTGTGCACGGGGCTTGTCTAGCTCTCTTCATTGTACGATTCCTCCTACTATTATCGTCTGGGTCCATGTTCACCCTTATCCGATTACTCAACTCGACATCAAATATATTTGGCATGTACAGCCGTAACCTATCTTTTGTGTCGTTCTGTGAGAACCCGAAATCTTTTTTTGTGGTTATGTGAGAAGCATAACCTTTTTTTATGGTTATGTGAGAAGTCGTAACCTATTTTTTGTGTCGTTCTGAGAGAAGCCGGAACCCCTTTTTTGTGGTAATGTGAGAAGCTGTAACCTATCTTTTGTGTCGTTCTTTGAAAAGCCGGAACCCCTTTTTTGTGTGGTTATGTGATAAGTCATAACCTATCTTTTGTGTCGTTCTGTGAGAAGCCAGAACCTTTTCTTGTGGTTGTGTGAGAAGTCGTAACCTGTCTTTTGTGTCGTTATGTGAGAAGCCATAACCTTTTCTTGTGGTTATGTGAGAAGTCATAACCTATCTGTGTTGCTCTGTGAGAACCTAGTTCACCTTTTGTTCACTCTGTGAGAATCCAGCATTATTTCATTTTGTTATGTGAGAACCCATACCTTGTCTGTTATTGTCATGTAAGAATTCGTAACATATCCTTTTGTGATGTGAAAATCTGTAACCTACCTTGTTGTTTGGTGAGAAGCCAGAACCTTTTTTTGCTCTGTTAGAACCCAAAGTCATTTCATTTGTTACAATTTACAATCCCCTTTTGCTCCGTGGGAATCAAAAGCTTACATTTCGTTTACAAATTTCGTCAATTACCAGTCGATTCGTTATGTGAGAAGCCATAACCAACCATTCTTTGTTCAAAGTATCCCCAGTGAGTCATCTCAGCTTACTTCATTTAATTACCAGTAAACCTCATTGGCAGTCATCCCAACAATCCCCATAGAGTTTTCTTCTTATCACCAAATAATAGAGTTCTACATACATGCATCACATATCATATCATGTCATATGCATTCAGGATCAAAATTCGGGTCTTCTTAATATTTAACTATCTCCTAATACGATCATATGAAGAATAATCTTCTTCATATTCCTTAGTTGAAGATATTTAAATATGGGCAACTGTCACACCCCAATTTTGACGCATAATCGCCGAATAAAAGTAGTTATCATAGCATTAATATGATATGCATAGCACATCATGCATTTCATGCCGCATAATGCATAAAATGTCAACCGAAATAATTTCTTGGATTTACAGAAGAACCGGTCAAACTATTTTTCAACTGTACCTAAAATCAGTGTACGAAAAATTTCAAAACTGAGCTTGCCGAAGTCGGCATTATTGATCTATGGTTTGCGTAGTTTATCCTGGCGTGCTCGTTTTATTTTTTCGACTACCTTTTAGATCTCATTTTTTATTAGCAGAGCCTTTTAACCAGTCAAATTTTATTTCAAAATTAAATCAACGCTGTATTTTTCTGAGAGATTTATTTTGCGCTGATCATTTTAATGCAATCATTTTTTTTTTCGAGCACTTTTGTGCCCGACTGTTATTCACTCTTGATCTGATTATTTTTGTTTTCCAATTAAAATACTCATTAGAATGAGTTTTTGTTTTCTAGTTTATTTTCTTTTTCATGTTTTTTTTTTCTTTTTTATTTAAAAATCAAAATTTATTTTTTTTAAATTCAAAACATAATAAAATTTTCAAGAAAAAATAATTATAAAGACAAAAGAAATTGATGCACATATGATTCCTTTTTTCCAACGGATACTCTCCTCTCAACAGTACATGTGACAACTAGCAGCATTTTGTGAGTGTTCTCCTCCACTTCATGTAGAGCACATATACCCTCACCTCTCTCTTATGACAAAAAAACAAAATGGAATTCCACTACACAGTTGTTCACACTAGATTATGGGCGAACAATCTCTAGTTTCCTACATGTTTACTTGCGGGATCGACTACGAAATCCCTGACTCTCGTGTTTAGACGGTTGCATTTTGTGATTAGTTGTCGAGTAGTAGAGTTTGAGGTGAGGAGAGAAATATAACAGAATTGGGGGTCGAAGAGGTTTGAATGAGTTGGAGAGGGGAAGAACAATATTAAATGCAGGAAATTATAAATGAAAATCAAGTAAAAGACAAGTTCAAATGTAAATGGCTTGATAAGATAAATTGCATCAAACGGAAATGGGACGCAAGTAATACATTTTGCGGGAGTGTAACTCGTTTCTCGTAACGCTAGATACTTTGAGTGTTTTTCCCTTGCAATGTTACAAATGCGACCTCTAAAACTCACTAAGAGCCTTGCTTAAATAGTAACAAAAATGAACCGTCAATCGATTCTGCTGCTGCCATGTGTCATGCACGTCTCTTCAACTGTTCGCGCTTTGGCAATATTTGAATTTTGCCCGCACAAACCTTCGACGTTCTCACTTCCTTTAAATGTCATGTCGAAGTTGCTTCGACGGTCTCTCGTCCTGTGGACTTCTCCAATCTCTGCGTCGATACACTCCCCTTCTGCTTGTGGTTGGCGTCGATCGACTCCATATTTCCCTGATTTCTCTTGCCTATAGTCCCAGTCGAAATCTGCAAGCTAACAAATACCCCCCCCCCCCCCCTAAAATGTCAATTTCGACTGAGACATGGTGTTAACGGAGAAAGGTGGGGTTTTATATTCTGCCAGATTTTGACAACCTGTCCAATCCGTGACGTCACGTCTCATGATGGCGCTTTACTGTGCCACGATTTCCAAGGCTAAATCATCATTCACATCTACTCCCTAGGTCATGTGCCTCTAACTACTCTGTTTCAAACGGCATGGCCTCCCTCGCTATTCGCTTATAAATATCCTCTCCTTCGTGGATTCATTATTCTTTTTTCTTCATCTTCTGCAACGACTAATCAGTTTCTTACCCATTTCCCATTTTTTCCTTCTCTCAACTTCTTGCTTCCATGGTTGCCACTGATACCACCGCGGATTCCGTTTTACCTGACACAGGTGCAAACCCCATAGCCTTCAACCTCTCCGAAGAAGAAGTGGTGACTCACATTCCGCAACCATCCTCTAATGACCCTTTAATTCTTGAGAGTTGGAGGAAACAAATGATCATACCCTTTGTAGTTGCTGACAAATCGTTGGCCTTTCATGGTCCATATCCCACCGAGAGAACACATCCCAGAAACGTTCAAGAACATTTCCCATGTTTTGAACCAACCATTCCCCATGCCTTTAAAAAAGAAGGTGTTTTCGATCTGAAATTCTTGGCTCCAAAATCTAGGGTTTTTAGGTCGATGCCTAGCCCTGGTAATAAAGGCTATATAGTCTGGTTGAACAGAGTTCAAGCTAAACGGAAAGAGCAATGGGAAAATGCTGGAATCTTTGACACTATTTAGATTTCTATAAATGATCACCGGATCAACCCCTGCCTATTCCTATCGTCGATGTATTTTTGGGAGGGTTCGACCAATACTTTCCACTTTCCTTCTGGGATGTTGACGTCCACTCTCTTTGACGTGGCGGCCATCACCAGTATGTCTCCTTTGGGTGATACTTTCGATCCCACTCTTAAAACCCAACATACCTTCTCCTTCAATCGATCAGGCCTCTAGAATTACATTGAAGATCATTGTGATTCATCATCTACTGAGTTATCTGACAAAGAACATATCACCTTCTTAACCCTCTGGCTCTCGTATTATTTGTTCTGCCCTGGATCTCTATAAATAGCAAAGGGGTTCATCCCTCTAGCCATTCAAATTCATGAGGGTCGACAGGTTCCCATGGGCAAACTTCTTCTTGCATCCCTATATCATTCTTTGGGTGTGGTGACCACGAAACTAAAACAACTCTATTCCTCTATGGCGGCCTTGAACCTATCGGGGCCAATGTGGTTGTTGCAACATTGGATCAACGCCACTTTCGAGCATATGTTAGGTCACCCAGTATCCACAGACATCCTGCGTTTAACGGAGGATAGGTCTATTGAAGGGATGAGGCTGGCTTTGACTACTTTTACGGAGGTTCCTAAAAGGTTTCTCTTCATGAAACACATGAATATGTTTATTGATACGACTATCTTCGTCCCCAGCATGACGCCCTTCGTGGATCGTCACTTTGGCCCGACATGGTTCAAAAGTCCATTTCCCGGTACTTCCCCTCAGACCGCGGCTCAGTCGAATGCCATCTGGAGGGCTTTCATAACTATGATCATGTTGTCTTTTAGGATTGAATCTGGGTCGACCGATTTTGGGTTTATGAATTATCAACCCAACTTGGTGGCTCGCCAATTTGGCCTAAGCTAAATGTTGCCGAAGTCTTTGGTGCATCATGCCACCGATATTGTGTGGACTGGCCGATCCTTGGATCTCGAAGATCACAAAGCTTGTCTTAAATTTCATAAGTCCACCCAAAAACTTGAGCTCCTCGTGTTCAGGTTTCAACAATCCTCCTTAACCACCGATGAATTCGATGCCTGGTGGGCTGAGTATTATAGCTCGCGTTTCTCCAGTTCTGTGTTTCTCCAAAAATTGGTCGATGCTTTGGCCGAACTGCCAGGTGGACCCTTTGTGGTGCAACCAACTCCGACGCCTTCTTATGATACTGCTATGGTGGCTGATCATATGGATATTCCTTCGACAAAGGTAACCAACCTCTTTTCTTTAACTTCAAGTCCTTCTTATTTGTTGTGTTTGGCTCCTTATTTATCCTTTTAATCTTTCAGAGTCGAAAACGTACTACTTCCGAGACTACCTCTCAAGATCCTCCTCCGAAGAAACTTAAAGTCGTCTCCAGCTTACAGGTATACTCTGTCCATGTGTTTTCTCTCTCTCTCTCTCTCTTTTTCGATGGCATTCATTTTCCTTATTTTATATGTCTCATCAGGTTCCTGAGGAAGTCCAAAATGTCGAGAGTGATGCTTCTGATGACAGTCGTCGTATCTTTCTTGATTTCAAAGCCCCGATGCCTATGAAACCCCTTCAGGTCAAGAAAAAGACTAAGATTGTTCTCAAGAAATCCATAGCAAAACCAGTTTCCCTTGGTGTCGAGCTGTCTAACAGGCATGGTACTTCCAAAGTCTCTGAGCCTGCTGTTAGTGAAACTCCTGCTTTGTCGACTCCTCTGGATATTACTGGGGTGGTTGTCTGGATTAAGGATCGTGCACCTCCCATCGAGCCCATAAGATCTATGGTTTGAAATGAACCCCAAGGTTCTTCTGCTGCCCATACTACTTCGAATGTGGCTACTATCACGGCCACTTTGACTACGACTGCCAATGTTGTAGCTGAAGACGTCATTGGGGCTTCCCAAACCATCGTGCCATAAGGCTTCATTTCCCATACTACTCCAGACACTGCTCCCAATCCTTCTTCGACCATCGTCGGCATGGGCAGTCTCCCTGACCGTGAGGAGATTAAGTCACTGAAGAAAACCAATCCAACTGAGGCCTTGCGAAAACTTCAACGTCTTCGACAAGCAATAGTCGACATTCGCCTGCCTAATATAGCACCTCCCGTCCCTTCATCACTTGACGCCACTGTCCTCCGCTAACTCGAACAACTCAAGAGCATCGTGTCCCACAAAGAACTAGTCGATGGGACTGAGGACGATTCGGCCTTGGTGGCCGATGCTTTTAAACTGATCGATACAATATCTAAATCTGAGATCCCCAGTCCCCTAACCAAGTATTTGATAGAGCTTGAGGCTTTCCTTGGCCAGTTTTTCAAATACCTTGCCCTCCAACGTAGTGCCAATTCGCAGGTCGAAGCTCGCACAGCCGAAATGCACAAATAGTGGGATCTCAGCGCTCTTTGTAATAAGATCCTGACGGATCTGGAAACCAATAAACAAGCTCATCTTGACAAACAACAGACCTTTGATCAATAGATTGCCGCCTATAAATCCCAGATAACTGAGTTTAATGCAAACATTACTGAGGTAGAGAAGCAGAAGGCTTCCCTTCTTACAGCCGATGCACTTCTGAATCAAGATGCCATCAATAACGCAGTTTTCCAAGGGATCTCTCATGGTGAAAAGGCCCTCAAGCTTAAGGATCAAATTGCCCAACTGAAAGCAAATCATGCTTATCTAGATACCATAGTGGCCTATGAGAAGATTCTTTTTGAAGACCTTAAGTCTCGGTTCCCGATGCAACTAATTGTTTACTTTACCACAATGTAATCCATCTTTTGTAAGCCATTTTGGCAGTTTGGGCCACTTTGGCTTTTATTATATTAATGACAAGTGCTTTTAACTTTTTATTCGAATCTCTTGTAGCATAGGCTTATATTTTTTCAAATATTTTCCATTTACTAGTAAGATTCGTTGATCCATGTCAACTTCTTGGATCTCGTAAGCATTATTGCTAGACACTTGATTAATTCGGAACGGTCCTTCCCAATTGGGTGACCATTTTCCTAACGTTCGATCTTTCCGATCCATGGGCAGGATCACCTTCCAAACGTAATCGTTAACTGCGAAGGTTTTTTCCTTCACTTTCTTATTGAACGCTTTGGCCACTCGTGCTTTTTGCCGTAACAATATATCTAGAGCGACCATTGTTTCTTCATCTAAGTCGATGATCTCGTAGAACACCATATCCCAATATTGTTCTGACGGGATTTCATTTTGTCTTTGTATCCTGATCGACTGTAGATGAATCTCTGCGGGTAACACAGCATCGTGACCAAAAGCTAGGTGAAACGGTGTTGAGTTCGTCGCTTCTTTTGGGGACGTTCGACATGCCCACAAGATTTGGTCTAACGTGTTGTGCCAATTTTTTGGCTTCTTAGCCACATGTTTTTTAATCAAACTAATTATTACTTTGTTGGCGGCTTCGACTTATCAGTTTGCTTGGGTGTAGTAAGGCATAGAGGCGATTAGCCTAAATCCTATTTCGGCGGCGAATTCCTGCACCCTTTGTCTGACAAAGACTGACCCTTGGTCTGTGGTAATAGTTTCAGGGATTCTGAACCTGTACACGATATGTTTCTGGATGAAGTTGATTACCGCTTCTTGGTCCACCTTTACTAGAGGCACGACTTCTATCCATTTCGTGAAGTAATCTATCCCTACTAGGATGAACCTTTGTTGTTTCGATGAGGCCGGTCGAATCTCTCCTATTATGTCCAATGCCCAACCTCTAAAAGGCCATGGCTTGACTATCGTGTGTAACTCGCTAGCCGGAACGTGCTGAATATTCGCATGAACTTGACATTTCTGGAAACTTTTCACGAAGTCCATACAGTCTTTTAGCATACTCGGCCAATAAACACCCTGTCGAAATAGTAACCACTTCATTTTGTGGCCTGCTTGGTGAGCTCCACACATCCCACTATGCACTTCGGACATTGCCAAATATGCTTCAGTGTTACCCAGACACTTAAGAAATATTCCTCTTGGGGTTTTCTTTAGCAATTCATTCCCCATGCATACGTAGCTCAAAGCTCTATACTTGGTCTTTCTATCAGCACCTCCTACTGGATTTCCCAAGTATTTTACGATTGGTCTTCTCCAATCGAATTGTGACAAATTGTCAATAGCAAAAACTTTGCAACTCTCAAAAGTTATAAAATTTTCGAAATTTTCAAAATTTTCGGATAAGACCTTTGCCCCTCCCGCTTTTGATATTGGCAAATGTGATGGCAGCGGTACATTTGAAATCATTTTGTCTTTGACCTCGACAAACTCCCTGAGCTTATCTTTTGACACTTTGTACCCAGACGCGATTTGTGCCAATTCGTTAGCTTTGTGGTTTTCCACTCTGGGTACATAAGAGATATTAATAATCTCAAATTGTTCCATCAAGTGTGTCGTCGTGGCAAAGTACATCAACAGGCTATCTTTGACACACTTAGATTCGTGTGTCATCTGTTTGATGACCAACTGTGAATCCCTTTTTATTTTGACTCTCCTGGCGCCTAAGTCTTTCAAGATCTTGAGGCCAGTTATTAAGGCTTCGTATTCAGCCTCATTACTAGAACATTTTCCTTCAACATTACATTTGAATTTTGTGGGAATGTTTTGTGGGGATATTCTTAAGATTCCAATACATGTACCATTTTTATGACTTGACCCGTCGAAGTAAAGTTTCCACGGGTCTGCATTGACCATGTTAATGGTTGTTTCGACTATTGCATGGTCTACAATAAAGTCCGCCATTATTTGTCCTTCATGGCTCTCAGAGGTGTGTATGTTAACGAGAATTCAGTTAATGCGAGTGCCCATTTCCCAATTCGACTATACAAAATGGGTTTTGACAACATATGTTTAATAACATCAAAATGAGACGAAACATAAACATCAACTGGCTTTATATATTGCTTTAGTTTCATACACGAGAAGTACAAGCATAGGCACAATTTCTCAATCATGGTGTACCTAGTTTCAGCATCAATTAATAATCTACTGAGGTAATAGATGGGTCTCTCGACACCATTGTTATCCTCTTGTGCTAACATACTTCCTATGGTCATTTCCGACGCAGCAATATACAATCTCATATGCATATTTGTGCTTGGTGGTAGCAGAATGAGAGGCTTTATGAGGTATCCTTTGATGGCGTCGAAAGCCTCTTGATGCTCCTCTTTCCCATTAAACTCATCATCCTTCTTGATCTTTAGCAATGGCGATAAGATCTTCGTCTTGCCACTTAGATTTGAGATGAATCTTCTCAAGAAGTTGATCTTTCCTAACCAAGACTGGAGCTCCTTCTTTGTTATCGGTGCTTTGAGATCCAAAATTGCTTTTGTCTTGTTTTGGTTGATCTTTATGCCCTTTTTGTGCACCACGAAACCTAAAAAGTTTCCTGCATGACACCAAAAGTATATTTCAGTGGATTCATTTTTAATCCATATTTTCTCATTCAACGCTACGAATTAAGCCAGGCATCTCGCCATAATCCCAGGCAAAACAATCCTTGTACTCTTTCAATACTTCGATTAATTTCACCTTCATCTTCGGCCCAACTTTGGTGTTGATGTATGTTGGTCTTTTTGTGACACCATCTCCCAAATTAATTTCATCGAGTGGGTCTTGAGCCTGTATCCTTTGTATTTCATTATTCGGGTCTTTTTTGAATCCCAAAGGCTCATTGTCATAAATGCAATCCAACCTCCGACTTTCCAAAGTTGGTGTTTGGCGGCATGGGCCAAATTTGAACTCTTCGACTTTGGCTTCGACAACCAAATGTTATAATCTTTCGGCCTCCAGAGCCGTCTTTATTTTGTTTTCAGCCAAGTAGGCCGAAATTCGTGCCAGACTTTCTAGCTTAATGGCCATTGCGTTTTGCCATGAACCCCCTTACCGGAGGATGCACCTCTTCAGGTCCCATGGCCTCCTCAGTGTCCCAAACGAAAACATGGTCAGGATCCAAGTTCAGGACACGACTTGTGTATGCAGAGGTAGCAACTTTCGACTTGCCCTCACAAGGAGCTATATTTGCCAGGTGCTGATCAAAGGATCTTTTTGCGCCTTTGGCTTCGTCCACCTTGTAATAATTCTGATCAGCCCCAATATTCTCAACGATGCCATCTTTTCTCCAGATGATCAATCTCTGGTGCAAAGTTGACGGGACAGCTCCGATTCCATGGATCCATTCTCGCCCCAGCAGCAAGTTAAAATTGGCTTTGGAGTTGATGACCATGAACAATGTCAATCGGGCGGTCGACCCTACAGCTAATTCGACCTGGATAACCCCAGAATGTTACTGGTTTTTCCTTCATAGTTGGACAAAACCATGTTGTGTTACTGGAGCTCATCATCCTTCCTCCACATTTTTGTAAATATTGTATGAGGCATCAGGTTAACGGCTATCCCCCCCCCCCGGTCTACAAATACCTTATTGACTGGGAGTCCGTCAACTTTGGCTTTTATGAACAAAGGCTTCAAATTATACATCATCTCTGCACTTGGCCTCTTGAATATTGCTTTTTGTTCTTCCATGACGCCATTATTCATGACGTAATAGCACAGAGGTTTGTGCTCAGCAGCCTCGTTTGGCATGAAGTCTTCATCTGCCTCAGACACCTCCGATACTTTATCATATTCCGCTGGCAGTACTGATACGATGCCACAGTTTATGACAAAGTTTTCACCGTAAGTATCATCATATGGATCATAATCATCCATGTCATCATCTGGGATGGGTGTGTATTCAGGTTCTTCTTCATCCGACTGAGGGGTGTATTCTGGTTCCTCCTCATCCGATTGAGGGGTGTACTCAGGCTCTTTACATGTCTCAGCTGAGGACTTGCACTTGGTTCTCTGAGTCAACATCACCTCTTTGTGTCCCGAAGCGTTAACCATCACGGCCACTGTTTGGTTAGCCACGATTTTGCCTTTCTCGACCCATCTGCCCCTTTGTGGGTAGTTCCTTTGCCCTGTAGACTCAAAAGGCCTCAGCTGAGAAATTGACCCCTGTTTTTGCTGTGAAGTCGACGCTCCTTTCCCAGCTTTCTTATTTCGCTGATAGCGTCTCCACTGAGTCCGAGTCATAGGACTCTTTCCTTTGTAATTTGGGGACACATGATAACCTCTGGGATTGACTCCCTCTTCCGGGTTCTGAGCCTCCTTTTCCAGGTCAAGTGCCTTTTATTTCGGCCTTTTGCTTCCCTTCTGGTTGACCGGTTCCACCCATTTTTCTTGTGGAATATCTGTCGGAGGCAGGAAAGTCCTGGTTTTTTTAGGCTGGAACTGTCTCCAGTATTCCTTACTTCTTCGCGACGCCTCCACCCTGTCGAACACGGGTTTTGGAACAGGAGGTTTACTTTCTTCCAGTGCCTTCTTCTTCTCAGCTTCATATCTTTCAGCGGCTTTCTCATCAAAGACCGCGTTGCATCTTGGGCACAAAACACCCTTCGACCCGCTTACTCTGAACTTTTCCTAGAACTCGTACAGACCTTCATCTACTTACGGGTATACTCTAGCTAAGCCCTTTTTCTCAGTGTTCTTAGTGGTGTCAACCATCATGCATTCCGCCGTGTCAACGACTTCAACCATCATGCAATCGAAAGGTTCAGAGTATAGAGCTTCCTCGACCTTCAAAGGGTCAGTGGCGACCAGCATCTTTGGCCTCTCGCCAAACTGTAGCATGCCTTCCTTCAGAGCCTTTTGCACCAAATCCCTGAAAAGAACAGATTGAGAAGTTTTATGACCAAGAGAATTATGAAACTTACAAAATCCCCTTTTTTTTCTTTTTCTCTAGTGGGGGATCTTTTAAACCTTGGGGAATAATTATTTGGCCGTCTTTAACTAAAAAATCAAATATTTCATCACATTTAGTTACATCGAACGTGTAAGTTTTTGCAACGTATTTATCTGTTTTCTCAGTTTCGACGGGGTTTTTCCCGTTTGATGGTTTTAAACATTTACACATGTATGGGGGACCTGGCTTGAGTTCGGCCACATGGACCTCGCTTTCGTCGAAGGGTCCCTTGTCATCAGACGAACTTTCGACGGCTGCCACATAGGAAACTTTTTCCTTTTTGTGATATTTCCTGGTCTTGGCTTTTTCGGCTCGTAGGCGTTTGATCTGTCGAACCCTGACAGCTAGTTGAGCCATATCTCTAAGATATTATGTATCTAGCTTTTTCCTAACCAAATAGTTGAGCCTGTCTGCGGCTATTTCGACCAGTTCGTGCTCAGGCACTTGAGTGAAGCATCTATCTTTCAAAAGCCTGAACTTGTTAAGGTACTGGTCGATCGACTCTGCAGGCTTCCGTTTCACACTAGCCAACTCTTTCAGACTGATTTTCAGTTACCCCATGTAAAATTGCTCATGGAACAGCCTTTCCAACTGTGCCCATGTGTGGATGGACTGTGGTGGAAACGTGATGAACCACGTGAATACATACTTAGTTAGGGAGCTTGGGAAATACTTCATTTTCAAATATTCATTGTTGGCTATGTCACCAGCCTCTAAATGGTACCTATCCACGTGTTTAACCGTGGATTCCTCAGTATCCCCAGCAAACTTAATGAATTTTGGTACTTTTCATCCCCTTGGTAGCTCCGCTTGCAAGACGAAATCAGGTAATGGGGAGAATAATTTGGCCTTCTTAGGCCAGGGTTTGCACCGTTTTGAACCATGATGTGTTCCACAATGGCCTCTAAATTTTTTTCTCCGGCCATTGCATTATGTCGAACCTGTCTAACGACATAGTCCGGGTCTTAGTTTCTATTAACCATTACCACGGATGAACGGTGATCTAGCCTAGGTATCTCTTCGACCTCGGGAGGCTCTTGGTCCACCGTTTCATCGAACCTCTCCTCTTGTCAGAGGGGTGCCTCCTGCTGAGGTTGGGGTGGTGCCCTCGGGGCACCTAAAAAATCTCCAATCCTAGTCATCTGAGTTGCCAATTGTTGGTAACTCTGTGTCGATTCTTGGATTGAAGGTCTCAGTATGGTTCTCATTTGTTGTGTTAGCATGTGGACCATCTCGTGGTTACTTTCATCCATCTGTTGTCTCATCACGGCGACAGAACTTGATGTGAAAGTTAGGATTGACTGAGTAGACAATCCTAACCCTAAAGGTTGATTGAACTGATTGGTTAATGGCCCTAACCTTTGGTAAGGCTGGAATGTTAATGACGACCCCTCCCCGAACGTCGAAATGTTGTTGCGCATGCCAGTCATAAATTCGGGTGGCATGCCATAAGTCCGTGGAATGGGCATTGTAACGCTGGGTGTATGGGGCCCAGACGTTTATGTCGATGTCATCCTCGTACTTTTCGACCGAGGTGTCGACAAGATAGGACTACTCAATGCAGTCGTAACTGCGGTTGTCGAGATGTCATTAACGCTGGTCACTTGTGACACAAGTGGGTTACCCCCTAGGGGTTGTTCATTACTTGGACGTGACGTTACCATCTTACCACTCCGTAATAGCATAAAACACGCATAACACAAACGTGTCCCACCGGGTGTGCCAATTTGTTCGCACTGGATTTCGGGCGAACAATCTCTAGCCTCCTAATGCAGGTTTACTTGCAGGATCGGCTACGGAATCCCAGACTCTCGTGTTTAGACGGTTGTATTTTGTGATTAGTTGTCGAGTAGTATAGTTTGAGGTGAGGAGAGAATTAGAACATAATTGGGGGTCGAAGAGGTTTGAATGAGTTGGAGTGGGGAAGAATAATATTAAATGCAGGAAATTGTAAATGAAAAGCAAGTAAAAGACGAGTTCAAATGTAAATGGCTTGATAAGATAAATTGCATCAAACAGAAATAGGATGCAAGTAATACATTTTGCGGGAGTGTAACTCGTTTCTCGTAACGCTAGATACTTTGAGTGTTTTTTCCTTACAATGTTACAAATGCGACCTCTAAAACTCACTAAGAGCCTTGCTTAAATAGTAACAAAAATGAACCGTCAAATGATTTTGTTGTTGCCACGTGTCACCCATGTCTCTTCAATTGTTCGCGCCTTGGCAATATTTGAATTTTTTCCGTGCGAACCTTCGACGTTCTCTCTTCCTTTAAATGTCATGTCGAAGTTGCTTCGACAGTCTCTCATCTTGTGGACTTCTCCAATCTTTGCATCGATACACTCCCCTTCTGCTTGTGGTTGGCGTCGATCGACTCCATATTTCCCTGATTTCTCTTGCCTATAGTCCCAGTCAAAATCTGTTGGATAACAACAGTACACAAGCATAATGCTCCCTCCTCCCACTATTACTTTCTCTCTGAATTCAATAAAGTGACAGCTCACCATGGGATGAATGGGGGATGGATTCCTATTCACTTAATGTTGGGAAATCACAAAAAAAAACACATGATACTCTCTTTTAATAAAAAGTGATCCTTTCTCACCATATTAAAAAAAACCACTCATCAACCCTCTGCCTCTTTCCATGTTCCTCATTCAATCTTCCTTCACCCTTATTATTTGGAAGTGGCTCGATGGACTCTAAACTTTGCATCTCCTCTCACAAATGTGGATAAGACTTTGGTTTGGATTCGATTTTTGGGGTTTAAATTTTTGTATTATGATGAAATTTCCTTCTTGATTTGGAACTTGTTGTGGGTACTCCTACAAAGGTAGATACTAACGCCCTGAGAATAGAGAGGGAAAGGTTTGCGAGAATTTGTGTGGAGATTTATCTGACCTTGTCAATTGTTGAAAAGGTCAATGTTAATGGCCACTGGTACAACGTGCAGTACGAAGGTCTTCACATTATTTGCTTCTGTTGTGTTTGTTATGGACATCACACACGTGATTGCAAGAATACAACAATTAACCTGACGCAACCGACCGTTCCTACGGTGGCGCAACCAAGAGGTCCGCTGGAAAACGATGTTGTCCATGAATAAATACTAATAGAATGGCATGAGGAAGTGGGCAGTGATAGCGCCGAAATTGTAGCAAAATAAACTAGAGAAACAAATATAATTCATGATAATTGGCTGGTGGTGCAGAGGAAAAAATACAACAAAAGAGTCATTTATGTTCAAGGGAAATATTTATCCAATAATGCGCCTATAGAACTGGGGAGTTCTAAAATCAAGGGGATTGGTGTTTCCTTAAAAGGAATAAGCCCTGATAGCAAATCTGATAGACCCAATTAACTTGACCGAGTTTCCAAGAAACATTAATTTGATAAGAGTGGACCCCCCCCCCCAAGACGTACTTCTGATGGCACGAGGGGATCCACACTCCAAGGTCAAGTCTTCCATTTTGGAACCACATCTTTCTATTAGTGGAACTTCTCAAAAAAATGGGCCAACTTTTATCTTCTGCCCAACACAAAGGGTGTGCCTAGCATTGCTAAATACATGTCCATCGTTAGCATAGTAAATTTGGATTTAGAGACCATCACATGATACAATATTCCGCATTCTAAACCGACAGCAAGCCAGGCAAATGGAAATAACCAATGCGCTGTGGATGAGGTGATATTCAAGAAGAGAAAATTGTTCGTGAAACTCCCATTGAATGGGAGTCGGCTACGTAAATTGTCATATGTCCGAGACTTGCTTTGTCGCCTCCATCAACTAGACTAGTTATGTTAGGTTTCAAAGAAGTCATTGTGCTCTTATGGAATATCTGGGGAGCCTCTAATAATAAATCTAAAAGACATGTGATGGATGTGATTAGAAAACAGTCTCCGGCATTTTTAATTGTTATGGAAACACACTTTGGTTTTCATAAGACTAAATCCTTCTAGGGTATAGCTGGATATGTGAGTGTTCACTATATGGATGTGCGTGGTCAATCTGAGGGTATTTGGGTGTTAAAGTAGAATGGTAGTAACATTGTAACCGCCGTGCATGATGTCTTTGTGGATGTAATTACTATCAAGATATCATTAGGAACTTCCTCTTGGTATGTAACTATAATTTATACTAGTATCATGTACATTTATCGTCTTAACTTGTAGTTTCACCTCATTGACCAGTGGAACAGTGTTGATGGTATTTGGATGTTGGTTGGATACTTTAACGACGTCATTCATATGAGTGAACAAAAAGGAGGTAATTTTAATCATTCTAGAGCAGGTGCATTGTTGAATGTCATTTATAAATGTATATTAGTTGAATTAGACATGATTGGTGGAAAATTCGAATGAAATAGGTCTTGTACTGGTAATCGAATGGTCTAATGCAAGTCGGATGGGGCCCTGGTTGACATTGCTTGGTGTGTGGCCTTACCTGATGCATATGTTGAGGTATTGTGTAAATTTCATAGTGATCACAACCTCGTTCTTCTTAGGTGTGACCTTCCTCTCCAAGACCACATGTCACTTCCTTTTATGTTTGAGGCAACTTGGATCACTCACCTGCAATGCTCCAATATAGTCCATACTTCTTAGGGAAAATCCTTACATGGCATTGTAACTTGTCTCCAAAATGTGCAACATAATTCTATCATTTTTAATAAGGAAACTTTTGGCAATATCAACAAACGAAAGCATAAGATTGAGAAGAGACTCAGGGTTATCCAATGCTCTTTTGAGAGAATAGATTCTCCATGACTAGTTTATCTCCAACAAGAGCTCTCATAGGAGTATGATGAGATCCTTGCGCAAAAGGAGATTCATTGGTACCAAAAGGCTAGAGATGATTGGATTAAATTGTGAGATCATAACACTAAATTTTTTTCATACAAAAACGGTAATCAGGCGAAAGAGAAATAAAGTACATGGTATCCATCTTCCCAATGGTGATTGGTGCAATGATGACACTATTTTCAGGGAAGAAGTATTGATTTTCTTTAAAGGTCTTTTCTACCCTACATCTAATATAATCCCCACTTGTATGGGTGACTCAACTATGGCTCTGATCCTTACTTAAGAAGTCCAACACTTTTTGACACAGCAGGTGACGAGGGAAGAAGTTACTTATGCGTTGAATCAAATGCACCCTTTCAAGGCGCATGTCCCTGATGGATTCTAGGTTATTTTATTTAAATGGTTTTGGCATATAGTTGGAGATGATGTTGCCCAACTTATATCAAATGCTTTTGTGACTGGTAGCTTTCACTCCTCTCTTTCTGAGACTTTTATCGCATTAATTTCTAAGGTATATTGTCCCTAAAATTTTAAGGAATTTAGGTCCATTAGCTTGTACAACACTATTTACAAGATTATTGTGAATTTTATGGTTGACATATTACATCATTATCTAAACCCTATAGTTAGACCCTTTCATAGTAGTTTTTTCTAGTAAAGGAACAACGGATAATGCCATTATCCTCGAAGAAGCAACTCATTCTATGCGTAAATTTAAAAAGAAAAAAGATGAGATGGTGTTCAAAATAGATCTTGAAAAGGCCTATGATCATGTTAATTGGGATTTCTTAGAATTTTGTTTGAAGAGAAACAGATTTCCTCCCATAACTATAAAGTTGATCATGCACTGTGTAACTAGATCCTCTATGTCTATTATTTGGAATGGGAGACGACTACCAAATTTTGTTTCGACTAGAGGATTACGGCTAGGTGACCCATTTCACCCTATCTGTTCATTATCTATATGGAATTATTGTCACAGACAATCATCAGGGAAGTCAACGGAGGTCATTGGAAACATGTCAAGTTATCTCGTAACAGACCTCCTCTATCGCATTTATTTTTTTGTAGATGATGTTCTTCTTTTCTCGAAGGTTTCTGACTCACAAGCAGGAAACATTTCTAATATCTTGAATCGTTTTTCCATGTTTTCTGACCTAAAAGTAAACGTTTCTAAATCAAATGTGTTCTTCTCAGCTACCAGCAAGAGGAGTAAAATAGATTCAACTGTCTCCAACACATGTATCAAGCAACCTCTTACTCTAGAGAAATACTTGGGTTTCCCTATGTTGCATGTTCGTCTTCAACGCAAGGAATTTGAGCTTTTAGAGGAGAAAATCAGTTAGAGGTTAACATTTTGGCAACATAAATTGTTAAACAAGGTTGGTCGTTTGACTCTGGTTAGGTTTGTCCTAAACTTCATCCCAAATTATTATATGTAAGTGGCTTGGCTACCTCAGCCAACTTGTTATTTTATTGATAGGATGGCTAGAAATTTTTGTGGAAAGGTAATTCAAACTCTTGTGTGTATCTTGTTGGCTAGAATAAAACCACTGAGCCCAAATTTTTGGGTGGTTTTGGGATTCGGAAAGCATAAGAGGCCAATACTTCTATGTTGGGTAAGCTGGTTTGGGGTCTCTATCGGAATTGTGATTCCCTATGGGTCCAAGTTTTGAAGCATAAGTACATTAGTGAAGAAATGTTCCTTAATATGAAAAATAAACTTGGATTAGTTACTTGGAATGCAATTATGAAAGCTTTATTTGCTTTTAAAGATGGATTTGTATTTAGATTGGGGATAGAAACTCCGTTTTTTGGTTTACCAATTGGTTTGGTGTAGGGAAATTATCGAAGCATGTGCTCTATGCGGATATCCACGATCTAGATATGTGGGTGAATGATGTTTACTTGGATGGGAATTTGAACTTTAATTTATTATATATTAATATTCCTCCTGGTGTTTGTGGCCCCCTGAAAATGCTCCCCGTTTGTTTGAACTCTATGGTGCTTGATATGTTAACCTAGAAAGGCAATTTATACGGTATCTATACTTCTTGGGATGGTTATAACTAGCTCAATATGCTTGAATTTGTTCAGAATACAACAGACAATAACTATTGAAAGTGGGTGTGGGATATTCCTGCTCCTGAGAAGGTGAAATTCTTCCTTTGGAAGGCTTTACATAAGTCTCTTCCTACGAGATCGATGTTGTGTCATCGTGGTATGCTCCCGACGGATCTTTGTCCTAGGTGCAATCAAGACACTAAGACGACTCTACATTGCTTGAGAGACTATGAATTTGTTACTCGCTTTTGGAAATTTATTGACTTCTTGGACCTATTATTCTTCTAAGGGGATAGTTTATATGATTGAATTATACATGGTATCGATGGTGGCTCTATTTTTTTGGCCGCTTGCTGGTGGTTGTGGCGCGATAGGAACAAATTGTGTCTTGCTAATGAAATTGTATTTTCCTATACTTTGAAACTCATCACAATGAATTGTGCAAATTTGTTAGCAAAATGTTTTCTCAAGTATAATTTGTCTCATCCAACAAGAATGATCACGTGGAATGCACACAATGGAAGTAATATGATTTTGAAAGTTGATGGCAGTAGCCTCGGTAATCCCGACGTCTCAGGTTTTGATGGATTGGTTCAAAATGCCGCTGGTGCTTGGGGTTCACGATTTTGCAAGTAATATTTGTTATTCTAACATCCTTCATGTTGACCTGATGATGATATATCATGGTTTGTGTATGGCCTGAGAACTTGACATCAAAGATTTGATATGTTATTCTGACTCAAACTCTGCTAGCAAACTTATCATAGAGTCGGTTAATGTTTGGTATCACTATGACGCAATTCTCCACAACAGTAAAGAGTTCTCAGTAGATAATTGTGAGTTCAAATATTTTATACTCTTATGGAGGAGAATGATTGTGCTGACTATCTAACAAAATATGAAATTGGTAATGATGCAACGTACCAGTCTTTTGCGGAATATCCTGTAAAAATCATCACTTTCTTACTAACGCTAGTGTAATTTATTTTCTAAATAATTTCTTACTTTTTTTTCTTTTCATTTTTCCATTTGTACCAAAAAAATACCTACAAACAATAATAAATACGTTAAATTACGCTACCCTTAGATATATCTTATAGATTTAACTAGTGGAAGTTACAATACCCTTCTCTAAACCCTTCAAACCCTCCAACCAATAATAAATGTCTTACGTGTTACCTTTTAACGAAACATATTGAAAATGCTAACAGTTAGCATATTGTCATATAAAAGATCAATTAAAAAGAACTATAAATTAAATAATGAATTAAAAAACAAATGAACGGAAAGGATCGCGAACGTAATATGGTCTAATAAATAAGACAGACAGTTCCGGTTAATCTTTTCTCCTTTCCGCGCTCAGGTGAGTCCCATGTCCATATTTTATTTATATGGTTGGTATGTCAATGTCACTGCTTCAATCTTTATTTCAGTTCATTTTCGTTTGGACTGTAGCACAGTTAAAATATTTTATATTTTTAACATAATGTGTCAATTTTTGATATGCTATTTAACATATTTCTTTCGTTTGCAATGACAAATTATGTATTATAAAATAAAACTGGATTTATACTACTTTTTTTATTAAGGTAATTCTCAAAACATCTTTCCATAATGTTCACTTATCTTCCAAGAATTGTCACCTCTCGACTTTAATAAAAAAAATTGGGTTAAACAAAACCTAATATCCTTGGACAAAGCTCCTCTAACTTTAGAGAGTAAAGTAATAGAGTTGTAAAATTCTTAACACTGTTTATGAATAATTCGACTAGCCAGCAAAGGAGCATGATAGCAACCTGTGAGAGAAGGGGGAAAGCACACTCGAGACAAAATGATTCTATTCTTGTATCCAATCCAATACAGTTACACTAATTGTACAAATCTTGAATGGCGTGCAAAACAAAATATTCCCCACTATTCTGTAAATTTTTCGAATATGATAAATTATTACAAGTCTACACTGATTTACAAATTGTACTCAAAATTTGGGATAATTACTACCATGCAGAAAAATCTTTAAATCCGCCACTGACAACTGCTTTTCTTTTCTTTCCTACAACGGCTGTACCGGTGTCGACGGCAGCGGCAGCGGCAGCAGATTCAGTTGGAACACTTCTAGCCTTCAAGTACTTGCCAACACCACCGCTGCCAACCCCCGTAGCTCCAGACTCAGATGTTCCAGCTCCAGGATTACTATACCATGAGCCAACTTTGTCCTGAAATATATGCCAAAACAAGTCCAAGGGATTAGTTCACAAAAACCTTGTAAAAGTGAGACAAAATATAACCAATAATAAGTATCTAAAATATTAGGAAACAAACATTTTCTTCATCATTTGCATTCTTCTCTTTGGCATTAGCTTGCTCTTCTTCCTCATCTGGTTCGGTGTAAGGATTGACAAAAGTTGTGACACCTGTTATTTTGATTTCGTCCTGCAAGCCAAAAATTATATAAGCATATGATCCATTATATTAGTTGACAGCATGGCACGCTTGAATAATGGTTAGTGAATCATTCAGAAGACTTCAAATGTCCCAACAACCGTTGTTAAATATCAACTCTTCAAATCATGAGATAGTCCAAAACCTCAATTTTCACAAATGAAAGTGTAAAATATTGTAATCCTACGTGCTGTACAGGGATGTATAGTACCCCCAATGCAAATTTAATGAATGAAACACAGGATCTAAACTAGCTAGACAGATCTCAAGGTAACAAACACTTCAATGCAAAAGATAGCGGAATATGTCCGAAGGCAGAAGAATCTACTTTTTTTTATCTAAAACAGGTCCAAAATTTGGGATCATATAATAATGTCTGTAAAAACAGGTTCAAAGGAATAAAACCAGAAGGGAAGGTGGGGGCCTGGGGGACAGTCTATTATTGCATTGCATCAACAGTGAAATTAATTTCTGACTCACCAGAGGTCGGTCACTGTCATCAACAGGAACCTTTTCCATTGCTGCTAGTGTAGTCAAGCCACCGACTACTCCTCCAAAAACTGTATGTTTGAAGTTTAAATGATTTGCAGATTTGTACAAGATAAAAAACTGGGAACCATTAGTATGTGGGCCACTGTTCGCCATGCTAACCACGCCCCTTCCGGAGTGGACTAATTTGGAGTTGAGTTCATCCTTAAAAGGTTTTCCCCAAATTGATTCACCACCTCTACCAGTACCAGTAGGATCACCACCTTGTATCATAAAATTCCTGCAAAAGTTGGATTACAATAAGAATTCATGAATGTGACTCTTGATTTACTCCAGGAAGAAACACACAAAAGTGGTCACATACCTAATGCTTCTATGAAAAGCAACTCCGTTATAATATCCACGCTCACAAAGTGTGATAAAGTTCTCACATGCCCTGGGAGCTATATCACAATGAAGCTCAATGTTCAAATCACCGTGTGTTGTATGCAGTTGTACATATCCCTTCTTCTTTGGATTCTTCTCGACTTTCACATATTCATAACCATTTTCTGTAACTGGATCATAAGATGTTGAAGTGAAAGACCGGGAAGCAGCACCAGTAGTGTAACGACTTTTAACCTGAAATTAGGATCATTATTACATAGAATAGTGATTATTGGCCCTCTCTTCGATCAATGTATAGAAAGGATCATATATAATTTGATTATGCATGAGAGTTATTCAAAAAATTGTATCACTAGGTAGGTAAAAAAGTTGTATCTAGGAAGCTCACCAGCTTTGCATTCACTGGTGCCCTGTCACCAGCCACGTGCATAGCTATTCTGGCAGCAGTTTTATCACTTGATGAGGCTTTAGCAGCAGCTGCACTTCTTCCATGTACTGAAGCAGATGCAGCATCTACAATACTGAGTGCCTGAGGAGCTGCATCAGGATTTGATTTGGAATCGTCTTTAACTTGCGACCTTGCAGCTAAGATGGCCGCAAGTGCAGCGGCCCTTTCTTTTTGTGCCTTGCCACCACCTCCCCCATGCAATGCAGTTTCCTTTCCTTCCTCAGTTCCAAGCTCCTTAAGCATTTGCTTGATATCACCCGACATGTTTATGTTATAGGTTGGATCTGAACTCATTTTCTGTAGTTCTGAGTAAAGAAAACAGAAGTTCGTAAAGCTTCTAAAAGTAACAACAATGAAAGCAGCAATATCAAGACTAGTAAGAAATCAGTAGCTCAGAAAAGATGGAAGAGCTGCGGGCTGTGTCATACCTTCATCGTCAATTTTCAAATTTTGTTTAACATGATCAAAATCCAGAAGAACCTTCTGGTCAAGTGCATTAGGATTCTGCAAAGCGCGCATGCACAAACATCAACATGATATTAAGCCAGTGAAAGATACAGGAATATGCAGAAAATGTTCCCAATCAAAGCCAACTGACCTGAATAGTTATAAGGTCATCCCTAGTAAATGTCTCATCAGTGAGTAGCTCCTTCCAGTTTTTTGTTTTGATGTTTAACTCCTTAACAGCCTATTTCCCACAAACTTACATAATTAAAAATACCATCTACAAAATTTAATTAGCAGTGTTAACACTAAGGATCCTGATAAAAACAAACCTCATAGCAGAAAACATTTCCAGTAGTCTTAACTGCAACAATGTGTGTAAACTCAGTGAAAACTTTGTTTAGCACTGGACAGTGATATTCTCCTGCACAGTAACAAAGAAAGGTTATTCAATACAAAGCAGACAGAAAACTAAATGAATAGATTCCAAACATTTAGCGGAAAATCATAAATGTATCCTATCACCCTATCCTCAAACAACATAAAACAAATTGTATTTAACATGAGAAAATTTAGCTTAAACAATGACAACTTGCAAGAATAATATCCATGTAATTTCAAAGAACAAAAAATGGTTATAAGCTTAGTACCAGTTTCAGAGAATATCTCAAAAAGTCTAATTAGTAACAGAATTCATTTACTATTGATACTGACAATAGCTTAGTTTTGACTTTTAAAAAACAGCCACATATATTGGCATTACATCAAGAATACAACATCCAGTAGTTTCAAAAAATTTCCGTTAGTCATTTGGTATAAACCACATATCCAGTACAATTGCGAGACTAATCCCTCAAGTCGGATAAGAGTTGAGAACATATACATACTTTCCCTCGAGAGCTTCAATGGTGTTGCATTCCCAATGCTAGATATACAATTGCAAGACTAATCCCTCAAGTCGGATAAGAGTTGAGAACATATACATATTTTCCCTCGAGAGCTTTAATGGTGTTGCATTCCCAATGCTAGATATTTGAACTTGAGACCAACAGTTAAGATGAAGAGACTCATTCTATCTCGTCTAAAAGCATTGGTTCGTAAGAATTCAGGATCTTAAATTTGCAGAAAATAATTATTAGGAATCTTGAAATCAAATTTTATTGTAGTAAGACCAGTGTTGTCAAATATCAATATCGAAAAATATCGGATCACCAAAAAACCGATATGAGAAATATCAGATCGCGTAGCGGGCAAATATCGGAAGCCGCAAAACGGTTAAAACAGAAATAAAAACTCAAAAGATTGAAAATTTCAAATCCAATAACTAAAACAGAAAAGCTACAAACAAAAATTTAAAAGGAATTAAAACTCAAGAAGTTAAATAGTTCAAACTAATAACTATTAGTTCATCTAAATCAATATCCTCAAATTCTGCTTCTGATTCTTCGATGACAGGATCTTCCACTTCAATCACTTGATGCTTTCCCTTCCTAGATGAAGAACCAGCCGACTTCTTTGGTTTAGATGAAGTGCCAACAACATTAGGGTTGGGAGTTTCTTTTCTCTTTTTAGTTGTTTGCCAAGTATATCTTGTAGGCTCTCTTAACTCCTGAAGCTCTAAAAACAGCTTCCCAATTAAGGGCATCCTCATCATTCTCATCCTCAAAGACTTTTTCATTCCCAGCATCAACTTCATCACCATCCATCATCCTAATCAACCACTCATTTCATGAGTCTTCTATGTCACCAAGTGAAATGGGATAATTTCATCCCTATAGTTGTATCAATTTCATTACAGGACGAATGAACATGTAGGTATATATAATACCAGGCACCACCGACTCAGTATGAAAGAAGAAGAATGAACATGTATATATAATACTAGGCACCGACTCACTAGCCAACAGTTTCTTTTTCAATGTTTCCACCTCTTTAGATTCTACTTTTCCACCTCTTCACCTTACCCTCTTCAATGTTTCTACTTTTCCACCTCTTAACATTACCCTCTTTAATGTTTTTAAAAATGATTTATTATAAAAAAATAATAATAAAAATATGGCTTCTGATATTCCATTCAAAACTGGTATACCGGAAAATCGCCGATATCGCGAGCATCGCGAAATTGAAATGTTATATCGGCTTTCGTATCGGATAGCCAAAATTCCGATATGCAATACCGGTATACCGGATATTTAACAACACTGAGTAAGACTTCCAATTTTTTCTCTGGTAGAGAGCAGTATAAGAATCCTAGGAAGTTCTCCCAAACATGCCACTTAAATTAGTTTATGTTGATGGGTAAAGATTGGACTAAAATGAACGATTCATTCATATATTGGCCAAAAGCAGGAAAAAGAAAAAGATAATTAAATAGTTCAACAGTTTTCAATCCTATGAATGAAAAAAAGTTTTTTTTGACATATGATGAGAAATAAGCTTTTTCTTTTACCATAAACAGGAAGCTATTGAATACTGGCATTTACTTGAGTGTAGAAAAATAAGCAGATTTTTTTTATATACAAAAATAGAATATAAAAATTCATATAAAAAAATTAAAAATATTAGGCCTTATGGGCCAATACTAGCCCACAAGGCTTTAGGGGCTTTTAGACTCTGAGGGCTTCTTTGGGTGGGGGCTTTTTGGCCCTAACCAATGGGAACCAGGGCCAAGCCATGGGGACTTATATAAATTGACACCTCTATCTGAAACAAATCCCAGACTTAAGCTATAGGTTGCCCCGTTATAGGGGTATAAAACCCTCCATAATTCTTCCTCGTATTACAATAGTACAATGTACACTTCACAAATATATTTTTCAATTCTTTAATCTTCTGAAATTTGTGAATCTCAATTACCAATAATTGTTCATAATATAGCATTGCACACCATGCTGATTCTCAGATTGACTTCAGTGTTAAAGCTTGAAAAACAGAAAAGATCAAAACCTATCTATCGTCCTTCATTACGATCAAAGTAACTAGAAAAGTGGCTTCAATTTTCTTCCTTTTCGATTTAGGTTTATGCCAGATGTTCACTGTTTCTATCCTAAATACCCTCACTTTCTAATCCACAAAAGCCAAAGAAAACAAAATGTTGCCCCATTTGACAAAGCTTATGTGGTCTTTTTGAGTGTATACCCATTAAAAATACGAACACTATTTACATGAAAAGGTGTAGAAAACTCAACCGGATGCAAAATTTACTACACTCTTCAACAATAATAACAATCAAATATTTTCCCTAGTAGGTGAGGTCAGCTAAATAGAGCAAACAACACCATAATATCCTATTATGACCAACGTCTTCAATGTGTAAAAATTCACTACACTCTTCCATGTATAAAACTCATTGCTGCAATAAGGTGGTATGCTGTGCTGCATTATGACAAAATACCATGTGATGGCTATGGCCTGACAGCTTTCACGTGGAGGCCCGTGGTAACATATTAATTCAGGGGGCAGGCATGGCAATTTAGCAGTCTAGTGAAAATAATCGCCAAATAATTTATAATAAATAAACAAAGAAAAGAAAAAGATAAGGGTATCAGTGATCTCTTTAAAACCCCTAATAACCAGTCAAGCCCATAATGACTGAAAAAACTCTAATGACCTATGAAATGCTAACACAAATACGGACATCTCTGTTCTCACTTTCACACACCGTTTCTGACCGCTCTCATTTCTAAGTCTCTGATCAAACATCAGAAGTTCAAGCTCAGTTACTCCTACATTCTACCATCTCATTTGCATGGATCGTATCTGGCAAACAGCCCATTTTCATAAATTGCATATCCCTGATGATTGACCCAGTATCTTCATCCTTTCCTTTTCTTCAATTACCTCTTTTATGTGTCTCAGTTCCTGTTCTATGGTCTGTTTTTTAGTCTCTAGCACAACCTGTATTTCCTTCTCTGTTTTGTCCTATTTCTTTATTTCTGTACGATTCCGTACTCTTTGTTGAGTGGTTCAAGGGCTGTTAATAAAGATACTGACGGTGAATCATATTTATTACAATAGGTTATTAATTCTTTTTCATTTTATTATATTCTGCTAACTTTTTGTATGCTTTTTGTATATACCATTATACCATATCTTTATTGTAGCCCCCTTGCTTCCACCATAGGCTACAGCATAACCTGCCATATCAGCATGTAGCTATGGAAAGACTTAGGCTTCTGTCATGACCCGTCATCCACCATTATTAACATTGATTAAATTTCACTTCTCCTGATCAATATTATAACAACTACAAACAAGCAAAGAAAGAAAATCATTCTTGGGATTTTTCGGGAGGGAAGGGAGTTTTACCTAGACATTGAATCAACAAACATACAAGAATAATGAAAAAAATCACGCATAATGTTTGACAGAATAAGATCACTGAGATTTTCCATTCCATGACATAAGTGCCAGAAATTAAAAGTATGCCAAGTGAAGTAGCTACCTAGTTAACAATGCTCTTACCTACCAAGTACATTTGACCCGAGATAATTTTTTCATGTTTAGAGCAAACCATTTGAAAATACAAGTTGAACCATTTTGCCCAATATTACATATACACATGCAATTCTTAACAACAGCAGAAAATCCGCACTTTTATCCACACAAAAAATCCGCACTGTCATTTTTTAAGTCAGACACTACTTCAATAGCATATAAACAAAGGGATAAACAGCCACGGTGGTAACTCAAAGTCAATCCGAAAAACAATTTGATACTGTCCTAAGAAAAATAACTCAATGAAGAAACAAAAATAAAACCAACCTAACACAAAATTAATGCAAAAGAGTATCAATACCTTCTGAGTTCTTATGAAAAGTTAGTGGAATGAGATCTTGCTGCTTCAATGGAGCACCAGTAACAGGATGTTTACCGTATTTTACAATATATGGAGTTATGTGCCTGCACCCAAATTGCGAAACCAAGTTATTACCAACTGAGTACATAATTGAATTCAAGGTGAATTTAGCCCAATCACCGAGATTTTCACAAAAGCTAGTACAATTTAGAGCTTAAATGAAATTAAGTGTCATCTTTATTTTGTTAAACTCACTAAGATTAAACAAATATGAAACTTCAAATTGTAACATAAACGAATCACACATATACTTACATAACATCGAAAACGCTTCCATCAGGTGTACAAACTGGAAACTCAAACGGAGTAAATGTAAGTCTGAATAAAAAAAAAAAAAGTAAATTATTAGGTTAACTGAAATTGAATGAAAAATTGAGTTGAAAGATGAAGGTAAAGAGAAAGTGAGAGAACGAACGCGCAGCAGTAAAAAGGAAGACGTTTGAAAGCGGTGCGATTTTCTTTGGATTTGAAACCTCCCCATTCCGTTGCCCACTCTGTTTTGGTTATGAACATTCGGTCTTTGCTGTGCTGTTTCTTCCCCATTGTTAGGGTTTTTGTTGATTACTTCTGTAATAGGGTTTCTTACTTGCGGAGGAGTTGCACAGAATAATCTATGGGATTGTGTTTTGGTGGCCGGAGATTTTCAGATGTAAAGGGAGGTGCTATTGCGTATTCTCGGTGTCGCCAACGTCTTCCACAATTTTGCTTCGCACCGCCGTGGGGATGTTCCTGGGCCGGGTTTTATTTTGGGTGGAGTTGAGGGGTGAAATTCGATCCATTCGGCTTGAGGATTTTTTTTTTTTTTCTCTTTGAGTACTTATTTTTTAATAGCCTCAAAAAAAATTATAGAGCTAAAATATATTTAAAAAATCGACTTGAATAATATCTGCAAAATTTATCTTAACAGAAATTTTTTTGATATTATTAAATTAGATGTTAATATTAAAGATTTGAACATTAGATTTCACAATTATATCTATTTGAGTTTTTAATGATTACTATTAAATTTAAATTTGGTCTTTAGTTTGAGGTTTGTTAATTTTTAATCCCCATTTAAATATTAATTTTTTGGTCCTTCAAAACGGGCTTATAATGTTTTTTCTATTGGATTATCCTTTGGATTGACTGAATTTTAGCAAAACAACAATTTGGAGAAGTGTCCAAATATTAAGATTGGTCTAATTGACTAAAGCTATATAAAGCTGCATAAATGACACATGTTGGACGCGATGCTCCAGCATGTTGGTACGACATCTGGGCCTTGTGCAACAGGCGTCAGAATGATGCATTTTGGAGTATGTTTTGCAGAAGATTTGTTAAAGATTTTATTGTTATTGATTTAACAACATAATTAGGTGATTTGTTTGAGGTGAATGAAGTTTAATTTGGATTTAGATGAAGATTTAAATTTGAATTTAAATGAAAACAAATCATATCTTGTTGGAGATATTCAATGAGCAAATCAAATATCTAACAGATTCTCCATTAATTCTGGACGAATTCAAAGATATTATCCAAGGAGAAAAACCCATAATTACTTTGTTATATAAGGAGCTCAAACCTACATTGAAAAGTGTTCCGGACTGGGCCAACGCCTGCCCAACCGTCTGGCAGACCCAGCCCAATACTGGTACGGCCCAATATGGCCCATAAATAGTCAGCGTCGAGCACGTCCCTGTCAGCGCCGAGCACGCTCATGTCATCCCCTCGTCGACCACGTATTAGGCAACGCTGTTGAGCAGAAACTTGGGGTCGAGGAGAGCATCTTTCTCCTCGACCTCCACGTACTCCTCCCCGCGAGGACACGTCGTCTTGTAACCTCCCACCTCCGAAGGAATCGATCTGCGCACCTTCCGGAGTTCTTGGGACCGTTACCCCAAGGCGAATACCACGTGCTGGTCTTTCTTACGCCACGTAAGCCCTGGCAGTCACCTGGATTGGGCCTTGCAATCCAGCCCAGTGCAGGAGACCATTGGCCCCGCACTAGGGGCACTCTATAAATACCCTTTCACTTGATAGAGTCAGGTTACGTTCACTTTTCATACTCATACCTGCTTTTCTGTACTTGCTTACTCCCGTTACCAGACTTTGGCATCGGAGTACCTTACAAGTACACCCCCCCCGTATCATTATCATCGGAGTTGAAGACCATACGACGTTACTGGCCACTGTCATACTTTCAGATCCAGGTACGATCAGTGGCGCCGTCTGTGGGAAATAATTGATTCCCCATTTTTCCTTCATCGTTAAACCAAAGTAATCTCTCCGTTCATAACTACCATGGCCAGCACCCAACCTGGGAACAAAGCTCCGGACTCCGCCTTCACGCAGTCCGACAACGGAGATCCCCGTGAGGACAACGTTGTCGTCCACATCGAAGAAGACGACTTAAGGGACGGGCAGATCGCCTCCCCTTTTTCCGAAGACGCGGGATATGACGCTGCCCAACAGGACATCCCGCCGGTTGTCTACCAACCAGTCGCTCCACCACCAAACGCGGATCCGGGCACGGTGGCCCTGTTCTCCTTGGTCAACCAAACCAACCAAATGATTGCCCATCAGAATCTCGGGATCGAAGAGCTCGAGAGAGGATAACCACGACGCTCTTCCCCGCGAAGACATCGCCACTCACCGTCGCCTAACCGTTCTCCTTCCCCGCGAAGGACTCACCTGTCAAACTCTCGCAGCCCCTCACCGCAGCGTGAGGTCCGCCGACCATGCTTGGAGCGACACCAGCCTGCAGTCACCCAGAAGTGCCACCGCTCTCCTCCTCCACATGAGCCAAGGGGTTACCCGACTAGGAAGAGGACCAAGGATAACGGCGAAAGACCGAAGAACCGCCCCAAGAACTCCCCCCGACGGCATGGACCTGGTCGAGGCCATCGTTCCACATCGCGATCGCCAGTTAGAAGTGATGAGGACGACCAGAGGACCCCTCTGTCCAAGGAGATCATGGACACCCCTATCCTTGTGGGCATGGAGAAGCCTCCACCACTAGGGACCTATGACGGCACAGTCGACCCCGATGATCACGTCGAGAGCTTTGAAGCCATGCTCGACTATAGGAACGTCGAGGGAGCTATCAAGTGCAGGCTCTTCCCGGCCACTCTTCGGAAAGGCGCCATGACTTGGTACAAAAGTTTCGCGCCTGAATCAGTCACGTCCTGGAGGCAATTAAAGGGACGTTTCTCTAAACATTTCACTGCGTCTCGCCGACATCCGAAGACGGTGGCCTCCTTGGAAGGCATCTTCTAGGGGAAGAGAGAATCTCTCAGAGACTACATTGAGAGATTCAACCGAGAAGTTGTCGAGGTCCACACGACCGACGACATGAAAAATTTCCTGACTGTGCAGGGACTACGTATCGGGACCGAGTTCGCCAAGTCTGTGGGCATCCACAGGCCTCGTAACCTGGAAGACCTCCTCCATCGGGCTCAATCATACATCGAGTTCAAGAAGTCGGAAGCAGCCCAGATCGCCCTCGATTCAAGGCGACGGGAAGGCCCCCGCGGCCACAGAGACGAAGGCTCTCCTCCCCCCCGGCGAGGGGGAGAGATAAAGCGAGAAGGCCGGTCCAGGGAGTCTCGCGAATCGATAGGACCAGTGATAAGTGCAAATTGTACCTATTTTTGTATATATGTTTTGTTGCACTTATCGATAATTTTTGTCTATATCGTTCGAATAAACCCCAATTTGTTTATAAATACGTTTACTTTACATTTTAGTGTATATATTGCGTATCGTGTAAATATTAATGAGTTTAATTGATTTTATCTCATTTTTTGTAGGTATTAAATCAAGGTTAACTTACCATGTTCATGAAGAGCATTGAATAAGCTTTCCAGCGCTTCCGACCGTGCGTAAATCAGAGATACGGTTCAGAAATTATGGTCAAAATAAGGACTGGTTTGCTGTCAAGTTCGCTTTGCGAGTTGACAACAAATGTTCGCTTTGCGAAGGTCCAGCGAAGGCCCCAGCGAAGGAGTCCAGAATTGGACAGGGGAGAAAAAGACCAAAGTTCGCTTTGCGAACTGTGCAGCGAGTATTCGCTAGGCGAATAAATCGTTCGCACTGCGAACTTCTGGAAATTTGCATAGGCGGTTTGACTGTTCAGAGGCACTTAAGTGCCATTTTTTGAGGTTCGCTAGGCGAATGATTCGTTCGCAAAGCGAACGCGACAGATTTGTAATTGTATATAGTTCATTTCAGTCACTTTTTAGAGGATGGTTTGGGTAATTTTTGCTCCCACTCCATCAAACATCATTTGTTCTTAGGATTAGCTTAGAAAACAACATTGAAGCTTGCACACGGATGATCCGGGTTGGATTTCTCATCGATCGACACCGACAAACCGCGAGATGTTTGGTTCATTTCTCTTCTTCATTGTGTATTTCTTCTTTGTTGGGTGTCGTATAATTACTATGAACATATGTATCTTTGTTGATCATAATATTGTAGAAAATCTGCTTTACAAATCATTATCGATGTCTTCCTTGATCTTTTTGCATTTATGATTGGATTTGTGTTGTGTTAGAGATAAACATCGTGAATCTTGATTAGGGATGAATATCTATTGTCAAGATGCTAGAGATAGATTTAGATAATAATCTTTATGGTGTCGGAACTTAATGTCTTCTGTGTTTCGAGGCGTCGTGCGCGAGAGTGATGACGAGAGTAATACGGTTGCTCTCTCAGCTCGGTGTGCCAGAGATGGACACTGTTGTGAGCGATACTGGATAATTTTGACGAGTATTCTAGTATAGTGAAAATGCGATAAATTTATGTTTATGACGAGTGGATTATATGTATGCTTGATAAGTTTCTTTTATCCGAAGAATGTATACTTTTTATGTTCTTATTTACTTTCCCGTATTTACCTTAAAACCAATTTAATCCAAACTCATAAACGCGAGAGATTGTCGAACGACATTCTTTCCCTCGAACCGATCTCTTTGGACACCACATAAATCTCGGAGGGAATTCTTTCCGAAAATAAATATTTTTGCTGTTTGCCCTATTCTGCATTCAACAAAATGGCGCCGTTGTCGGGGATTGGTTTTGATATTGAATTGCATTGCGATAGTTTCTTTGTTTTTGAGTTTTGTAGATATCGTACATATTGTATATTTTCACTTGTTATACTGATACTTGTAGATTAACGTTTGTTTAAGTGTTTGGTTAGGACACTTGGTTTTGGTTGCGCGGTGAGGCATCACTATGGCATGAAGGAAGGAAGTTGCTAGCTAAGCATTGTAAAGGCGTCGAGCTTACGACGTGAAACAAGCATGGTGTATTCTTTTCTTTTGTTATAGTTTAGTTTATGTAGTGTGGTGAGCATTTATTAAACAAGTTGAACTCAGATTTTTTGTAAAATTCTCAAATCTTCACTTTACAACTTGTTTAATGAATTTTTGCCGGTTATTCAGTTTGTGTATATTAATAGTTTTCGCGTTTGTCAATGAGCTTGTTTTGATTAGCTTGAGGAACTTTTGGTGATGTTCCAAGTTTGGTCATTTCAACTTGCGGATGTATGGTAATGATATTGTTAAGTATTGTACACGTCCAAGGTATGTGTTTATCTTTTTCTATACTTTAGCATATTCATGATACTTAGGCTTTTTACTAACTTTCATGCCATTCATTCTTTTGTATACTTGTTCTTGTGTGAATCACTTTAGTTCCCAACCTTTTTATGAGGTGGCTTTCCATTGTTCATATATGCGCGGAGTACCAACATTCTTGTTCTAACTGGATTTTATTATGCTTAATCTTTTGTTTGTGTTGATTATATGAAAGCATGAAAATGATCAAGGCAATTTTGTTTCATTTTGAGCACAACTACCTAGCCAAATAGTCATTCACCTTGTGAGCGTGTGATCATTTGTATCCCCTTTGAGCTTTTTGATCCATGTTTTATTTGAACTTAATGCTTGTCTATAAGTATTTAGTTCACTTATTTTTTATTGGATTTGGTTTTTTCTTGAACCCTCAACTTTGTGTTGTTGTATGGATTTTTTCCTTGCATTAGAACATAGGGAGTATTCACATGATGATGTGGTTGAATTCAAGTTGGGGAGAGAATGATTGTTTACTCATTGGTTGAATTCTATGAGGATTGAAAAAGAAAAGAAAAAAGAGAAAAATATGACATAGAAAAGAAAAGAAAAAAGTGAAAAAGAAAGAAAAAGAAAATCCTTGAGAAAGGAAGCAAAAAGAGTTCAAATAATTGTGCTAAATAAGTATTGTATGTTGTGCAACACTTGGGATTTTGGAAGAAGTTGATTGGGATTTTTGTGTTTGAGTCTTTGTGAGTTGATCACTCCCTTAGGTTTAGGCAAGTTTTTGTTTCAATTACCTTTAGAAATTGCCCCTTGCTTGCTTACCCGACCACACTACAACCTTGAAAGTCCTTGTGATTCTTGCCTTTATATGTTCAATATGATTTTTGGATGGTTGTATAATTTAGTCTATTGTTTGCATGATTGTTGTGTGGGTGATAAGTACCTCATTTTGTGTTTTTCATCTACCGGTGATTGTTTTTGCTAGGTGTGATTCACATTGGAACTTGTGTTGTTTTACAATTTTTGGCATGATTTTTGTATTTTCCATTTGTTTCGTGACTATGATGTCGTTGTAGTTTAGTGGTAAGCATTTATTTTGTGTGTACCATTTTCGATTGAACCATTGCATTTGTTTTCCGTTTTCAAAACCTGTTGATTCGTGATTCTTTGGTTATTGCTTTTGTTTCTTTAAGTCGCTTGATTTTTGGTTGAGGACAAACAATTATGTAAGTTGGGGAGAGTTTGATAAGTGCAAATTGTACTTATTTTTGTATATATGTTTTGTTGCACTTATCGATACTTTTTGTCTATATCGTTCGAATAAACCCCAATTTGTTTATAAATACGTTTACTTTACATTTTAGTGTATATATTGCGTATCGTGTAAATATTACTGAGTTTAATTGATTTTATCTCATTTTTTATAGGTATTCAATCAAGGTTATCTTGCCATATTCATGAAGAGCATTGAATAAGCTTTCCAGCGCTTCCGACCATGCGTAAATCGGAGATACGGTTCAGAAGTTATGGTCAAAATAAGGACTGGTTTGTTGTCAAGTTCGCTTTGCGGGTTGACAGTGAATGTTCGCTTTGCGAAGGTCCAGCGAAGGCCCCAGCGAAGGAGTCCAGAATTGGACAGGGGAGAAATGGACCAAAGTTCGCTTTGCGAACTGTGCAGCGAGTATTCGCTAGGCGAATAAATCATTCTCACTGCGAACTTCTGGAAATTTGCATAGGCGGTTTGACTGTTCAAAGGCACTTAAGTGCCATTTTTTTAGGTTCTCTAGGCGAATGATTCGTTCGCAAAGCGAACGTGACAGATTTGTAATTGTATATAGTTCATTTCAGTCACTTTTTAGAGGATGGTTTGGGTAATTTTTGCTCCCACTCCATCAAACATCATTTTTTCATAGGATTAGCTTAGAAAACAACATTGAAGCTTGCACACGGATGATCCGGGTTGGATTTCTCATCGATCGGCGCCGACAAACCGTGAGATGTTTAGTTCATTTCTCTTCTTCTTTGTGTATTTCTTCTTTGTTGGGTGTTGTATAGTTACTATGAACATATGTATCTTTGTTGATCATAATATTGTATAAAATCTGCTTTACAAATCATTATCGATGTCTTCCTTGATCTTTTTGCATTTATGTTTGGATTTGTGTTGTGTTAGAGATAAACATCATGAATCTTGATTAGGGATGGATATCTATTGTCTAGATGCTAGAGATGGATTTAGATAATAATCTTTATGGTGTCGGAACTTAATGCCTTCCATGTTTCGAGGCGTCGTGCGCAAGAGTGACGACGAGAGTAACACGGTTGCTCTCTCAGCTCAGTGTGCCAGAGATGGACAATATTGTGAGCGATACTGGATGATTTTGACGATTATTGTATTATAGTGAAAATGATCGATAAATTTATGTTTGTGACGAGTGGATTATATGTATGCTTGATAAGTTTCTTTTCTCCGAAGAATGTATACTTTTTATGTTCTTATTTACTTTCCCGTATTTACCTTAAAACCAATTTAATCCAAACTCATAAACGCGAGAGATTGTCGAACGACATTCCTTCCCTCGAACCGATCTCTGTGGACACGACATAAATCCCGGAGGGAATTCTTTCCGAAAATAAATATTTTGTTGCTTGCCCTATTCTGCATTCAACAAAATGGCGCCGTTGTCGGAGATTGGTTTTGATATTGAATCACAATACGATAGTTTCTTTGTTTTTGAGTTTTGTAGATATCGTACATATTGTATATTTTCACTTGTTATACTGATACTTGTAGATTAACGTTTGTTTAACTGTTTAGTTAGGACACTTGCTTTTGGTTGCGCGGTGAGGCATCACTATGGCATGAAGGAAGGAAGTTGCTAGCTAAGCATTGTAAAAGCGTCGAGCTTACAACGTGAAACAAGCATGGTGTATTCTTTTCTTTTGTTATTGTTTAGTTTAGGTAGTGTGGTGAGCATTTATTAAACAAGTTGTGCTCGGATTTTTCGTAAAATTCTCAAATCTTCACTTTACAACTTGTTTAATGAATTTTTGTCGGTTATTTGGTTTGTGTATATTAATAGTTTTCGCATTTGTCAATGAGCTTGTTTTGAGTAGCTTGAGGAACTTTTGGTGATGTTTCAAGTTTGATCGTTTCAACTTGTGGATGTATGGTAATGATATTGTTAAGTTTTGTACACGTCCAAGGTATGTGTTTATCGCTTTCTATACTTTAGCATATTCATGATACTTAGGCTTTTTACAAACTTTCATGCCATTCATTCTTTTGTATACTTGTTCTTGTGTAATTCACTTTTGTTCCCAACCTTTTTGTGAGGTGGCTTTCCATTGATCATATATGCACGGAGTACCAACATTCTTGTTCTAACTGGATTTTATTATGCTTAATCTTTTGTTTGTGTTGATTATATGAAAGCATGAAAAGGATCAAGGAAATTTTGTTTCATTTTGAGCACAACTACCTAGCCAAATAGTCATTCACCTTGTGAGCGTGTGATCATTTGTATCCCCTTTGACCTTTTTGATCCATATTTTATTTGAACTTAATGCTTGTCTATAAGTATTTAGTTCACTTATTTTTTATTGGATTTGGTTTTTTCTTGAACCCTCAACTTTGTGTTGTTGTATGGATTTTTTCCTTGCATTAGAACATAGGGAGTATTCACATGATGATGTGGTTGAATTCAAGTTGGGGAGAGAATGATTGTTTACTCATTGGTTGAATTCTATGAGGATTGAAAAAGAAAAGAAAAAAGAGAAAAATATGACAAAGAAAAGAAAAGAAAAAAGAGAAAAAGAAAGAAAAAGAAAATCCTTGAGAAAGGAAGCAAAAAGAGTTCAAATAATTGTGCTAAATAAGTATTGTATGTTGTGTAACACTTGGGATTTTGGAAGAAGTTGATTGGAATTTTTGTGTTTGAGTCTTTGTGAGTTGATCACTCCCTTAGGTTTAGGCAAGTTTTTGTTTCAATTACCTTTAGAAATTGCCCCTTGTTTGCTTACCCGACCACGCTACAACCTTGAAAGTCCTTGTGATTCTTGCCTTTATATGTTCAATATGATTTTTGGATGGTTGTATAATTTAGTCTATTGTTTGCATGATTGTTGTGTGGGTGATAAGTACCTCATTTTGTGTTTTTCATCTACCGGTGATTGTTTTTGCTAGGTGTGATTCACATTGGAACTTGTGTTGTTTTAGAATTTTTGGCATGATTTTTGTATTTTGCATTTGTTTCGTGACTATGATGTCGTTGTAGTTTAGTGGTAAGCATTTATTTTGTGTGTACCATTTTCGATTGAACCACTGCATTTGTTTTCCGTTTTCAAAATCTGTTGATTTGTGATTCTTTGGTTATTGCTTTTGTTTCTTTGAATCGCTTGATTTTTGTTTGAGGACAAACAATTATGTAAGTTGGGGAGAGTTTGATAAGTGCAAATTGTACCTATTTTTGTATATTTGTTTTGTTGCACTTATCGATACTTTTTGTCTATATCGTTCAAATAAACCCCAATTTGTTTATAAATACGTTTACTTTACATTTTAGTGTATATATTGCGTATCGTGTAAATATTACTGAGTTTAATTGATTTTATCTCATTTTTTGTAGGTATTCAATCAATTTTATCTTGCCATATTCATGAAGATCATTGAATAAGCTTTCCATCGCTTCCGACCATGCGTAAATCAGAGATACCGTTCAGAAGTTGTGGTCAAAATAAGGATTGGTTTGCTGTCAAGTTCGCTTTGCGAGTTGACAGCGAATGTTCGCTTTGCGAAGGTCCAGCGAAGGAGTCCAGAATTGGACAGGGGAGAAAAGGACCAAAGTTCGCTTTGCGAACTGTGCAGCGAGTATTCGCTAGGCGAATAAATCGTTCGCACTGCGAACTTCTAGAAATTTGCATAGGCGATTTGACTGTTCAGAGGCACTTAAGTTCCATTTTTTGAGGTTCGCTAGGCGAATGATTCGTTCGCAAAGCGAACGTGACAGATTTGTAATTTTATATAGTTCATTTCAGTCACTTTTTAGAGGATGGTTTGGGTAATTTTTGCGCCAACTCCATCAAACATCATTTTTTCATAGGATTAGCTTAGAAAACAACATTGAAACTTGCACACAGATGATCCGGGTTGGATTTCTCATCGATCGGCGCCGACAAACCGCGAGATGTTTGGTTCATTTCTCTTCTTCTTTGTGTATTTCTTCTTTGTTGGGTGTTGTATAGTTACTATGAACATATGTATCTTTGTTGATCATAATATTGTATAAAATCTGCTTTACAAATCATTATCGATGTCTTCCTTGATCTTTTTGCATTTATGTTTGGATTTGTGTTGTGTTAGAGATAAACATCATGAATCTTGATTAGGGATGGATATCTATTGTCTAGATGCTAGATATAGATTTAGATAATAATCTTTATGGTGTCGGAACTTAATGTCTTCCGTGTTTCGAGGCGTCGTGCACGAGAGTGACAACGAGAGTAATACAGCTGCTCTCTCAGCTCAATGTGCCAGAGATGGACACTGTTGTGAGCGATACTGGATGATTTTGACGAGTATTGTAGTATAGTGAAAATGATCGATAAATTTATGTTTGTGACGAGTGGATTATATGTATGCTTGATAAGTTTCCTTTCTCCGAAGAATGTATACTTTTTATGTTTTTATTTACTTTCCCGTATTTACCTTAAAACCAATTTAATCCAAACTCATAAACGCGAGAGATTGTCGAACGACATTCCTTCCCTCGAACCGATCTCTGTGGACACGACATAAATCCCTGAGGGAATTCTTTCCGAAAATAAATATTTTTGCTGCTTGCCATATTCTGCATTCAACAAAATGGCACCGTTTCCGGTATTGGTTTTGATATTGAATCGCATTGCGATAGTTTCTTTGTTTTTGAGTTTTGTAGATATCGTACATATTGTATATTTTCACTTGTTATACTGATACTTGTAGATTAACGTTTGTTTAAGTGTTTGGTTAGGACACTTGCTTTTGGTTGCGCGGTGAGGCATCACTATGGCATGAAGGAAGGAAGTTGCTAGCTAAGCATTGTAAAGCCGTCGAGCTTACGACGTGAAACAAGCATGGTGTATTCTTTTCTTTTGTTATTGTTTAGTTTAGGTAGTGTGGTGAGCATTTATTAAACAAGTTGTATCCGGATTTTTGGTAAAATTCTCAAATATTCACTTTACAACTTGTTTATTGAATTTTTGCCGGTTATTCGGTTTGTGTATATTAATAGTTTTCACGTTTGTCAATGAGATTGTTTTGAGTAGCTTGAGGAACTTTTGGTGATGTTCCAAGTTTGATCGTTTCAACTTGCGGATGTATGGTAATGATATTGTTAAGTTTTGTACACGTCCAAAGTATGTGTTTATCGCTTTTTATACTTTAGCATATTCATGATACTTAGGCTTTTTACAAACTTTCATGTCATTCATTCTTTTGTATACTTGTTCTTGTGTGAATCACTTTAGTTCCCAACCTTTTTGTGAGGTGGCTTTCCATTGTTCATATATGCGCGGAGTACTAACATTCTTGTTCTAATTGGATTTTATTATGCTTAATCTTTTGCTTGTGTTGATTATATGAAAGCATGAAAAGGATCAAGGCAATTTTGTTTCATTTTGAGCACAACTACCTAGGCAAATAGTCATTCACCTTGTGAGCGTGTGATCATTTGTATCCCCTTTGAGCTTTTTGATCCATGTTTTATTTGAACTTAATGCAAGGTCTATGAGTATTTAGTTCACTTATTTTTTATTGGATTTTATTTTTTCTTGAACCCTCAACTTTGTGTTGTTGTATGGATTTTTTCCTTGCCTTAGAAAGTAGGGAGTATTCACATGATGATGTGGTTGAATTCAAGTTGGGGAGAGAATGATTGTTTACTCATTGGTTGAATTCTATGAGGATTGAAAAAGAAAAGAAAAAAAAGAGAAAAATATGACAAAGAAAAGAAAAGAAAAAAGTGAAAAAGAAAGAAAAAGAAAATCCTTGAGAAAGGAAGCAAAAAGTGTTAAGATAATTGTGCTAAAAAAGTATTGTGTGTTGTGTAACACTTGGGATTTTGGAAGAAGTTGATTGGAATTTTTGTGCTTGAGTCTTTGTGAGTTGATCACTCCCTTAGGTTTAGGCAAGTTTTTGTTTCAATTACCTTTAGAAATTGCCCCTTGTTTGCTTACCCGACCACGCTACAACCTTGAAAGTCCTTGTGATTCTTGCCTTTATATGTTCAATATGATTCTTGGATGGTTGCATAATTTAGTCTATTGTTTGCATGATTGTTGTGTGAGTGATAAGTACCACATTTTGTGTTTTTCATCTACCGATGATTGTTTTTGCTAGGTGTGATTCACATTGGAACTTGTGTTGTTTTAGAATTTTTGGCATGATTTTTGTATTTTGCATTTGTTTCGTGACTATGATGTCGTTGTAGTTTAGTGGTAAGCATTTATTTTGTGTGTTCCATTTTCGATTGAACCATTGCATTTGTTTTCCGTTTTCAAAACCTGTTGATTCGTGATTCTTTGGTTATTGCTTTTGTTTCTTTGAGTCGCTTGATTTTTGTTTGAGGACAAACAATTATGTAAGTTGGGGAGAGTTTGATAAGTGCAAATTGTACCTATTTTTGTATATTTTTTTTGTTGCACTTATCGATACTTTTTGTCTATATCGTTCGAATAAACCCCAATTTGTTTATAAATACGCTTACTTTACATTTTAGTGTATATATTGCGTATCGTGTAAATATTACTGAGTTTAATTGATTTTATCTCATTTTTTGTAGGTATTCAATCAAGGTTATCTTGCCATATTCATGAAGAACATTGAATAAGCTTTCCAGCGCTTCCGACCGTGCGTAAATCAGAGATACGGTTCAGAAGTTGTGGTCAAAATAAGGACTGGTTTGCTGTCAAGTTCGCTTTATGAAGGTCCAGCGAAGGCCCCAGCGAAGGAGTCCAGAATTGGACAGGGGAGAAAAGGACCAAAGTTCGCTTTGCGAACTGTGCAGTGGTATTCGCTAGGCGAATAAATCGTTCGCACTGCGAACTTCTGGAAAATTGCATAGGCAGTTTGACTGTTCAGAGGCACTTAAGTGCCATTTTTTGAGGTTCGCTAGGCGAATGATTCGTTCGCAAAGCGAACGTGACAGATTTGTAATTGTATATAGTTCATTTCAGTCACTTTTTAGAGGATGGTTTGGGTAATTTTTGCTCCCACTCCATCAAACATCATTTTTTCATAGGATTAGCTTAGAAAACAACATTGAAACTTGCACACGGATGATCCGGGTTGGATTTCTCATCGATCGGCGCTGACAAACCGCGAGATGTTTGGTTCATTTCTCTTCTTCTTTGTGTATTTCTTCTTTGTTGGGTGTTGTATAGTTACTATGAACATATATATCTTTGTTGATCATAATATTGTATAAAATCTGCTTTACAAATCATTATCGATGTCTTCCTTGATCTTTTTGCATTTATGTTTGGATTTGTGTTTTGTTAGAGATAAACATCATGAATCTTGATTAGGGATGGATATCTATTGTCTAGATGCTAGAGATAGATTTAGATAATAATCTTTATGGTGTCAGAACTTAATGTCTTCCGTGTTTCGAGGCGTCGTGCGCGAGAGTGACGGCGAGAGTGATACGGTTGCTCTCTCAGCTCAGTGTGCCAGAGATGGACACTGTTGTGAGCGATACTGGATGATTTTGACGAGTATTGTAGTATAGTGAAAATGATCGATAAATTTATGTTTGTAACGAGTGGATTATATGTATGCTTGATAAGTTTCTTCTTTCTGAAGAATGATTTCTTTTTATTTTAATATTTACTTTCCCGCCTTTACTTTAAACCAATATAATCCAAACTCATAAACGCGAGAGACTGTTGAACGGAATTCTTTCCCTCGAACCGATCTCTGTGAACACTACATAAATCCCGGAGGGAATTCTTCCGAAAATAAATATTTTTGTTGCTTGCCCTATTCTGCATTCAACAACCAGCTAGCCGGTTCACAGAGTATAATCCGCTCAACGCTCCCCGCGAGCGAATTCTCAATGAGTGCGCCAACTCGGAGTTTCAGAAAGGAGGTGTCTGCTTTCCAAAGCCGACAACCCCCAAGGCTAACACCGACAGGTCCAAGTACTGCAGGTTCCACCGGAGCCATGGACATGTCACAGAAGATTGCGTCCACCTCAAGGACGCGATAGAGACTCTGATCAAGGAAGGGCACCTAAAGAAGTATGCCCAGAGGAACGACGCTCCTCGTTCCAGCGCTCGGGAAGCCCTTCTCTTGCGTTGCAAGGGGACTAGATTACTCTTAGTTTGGGAGGGACCAGGGTAATTCTCTTGTGTTCTTTATCTGTTTATTTACTTCTGTTGTTATCCGCTGCATTTGTTATCAGGTTCTGAATCATTCTTTAGAATCTGAACTCTGTTATAAAGTACAAGAAGATTTGGGAAACAAAATTTAACCCCCATTCTTATTTATTTTCCTCACCTTCAAAATCAAGGGGATAGACTAGTTTGTGAGTCCATACTTACCATGTATTGATGGTGTGCGACTAGTAGAATGATTAACTGTTAACTTGATCAGCATAAGTCAATTATCTGATAAAGGTCTGGATGTTAGCTACAAGAAGTCAAAATGTATTGTCTCTAGCAAGGATCAAGTTATGTTAATGAAGGGCGCAATATTCAAAGACAACTGTTATATGTGGATTTCTCAACCCTCCTCCAATTTTAAGAGCACGAAGAAGTTCATATTTGAAGATGATGTCAAGAGGTTACCAAAACTCAAGATTGAAGAAGAATTACCAATTATGGGATTTATGAGACTCGTGCAAGGAGTTGTCATTGAAGGGAAGGCTGATGGTTAGGTTGTAGATCCTCCCAACATTGAACAACCACTAGTGGTTTAGAAGAAGGAGTTCGAGGAGAAGAGGAATTTGGGCATTCCTTTTCATATGACTGGAGTTCTGATTAACCAAAATCATGATAGTGAGTTTAGTGAAGCAGGAATTGGTGTTTCTCATAGTATCTTAGAGTACAGTCTCAGGTTGTATGTCAAGAAATATGTTTCAGATATTGCTCTCAATAACATTCCACTTGTTGAAAATTTTGATCTAGTTGTTGGTGGAATTGTGATTAAAGTCCCTCGCATGTATGGGCCTTTCGATAATCATCATCTCATTCGTACGTAAGTTTGTGGAGAAACCCAGGAATCCAATATGGGAATTCAGAATGATGATAATGATGTGCCAGACATCCTGTACGACATGTTCACACAGTCTCAAATAGATAAGAAGAACGGTGATCATGAAGTTGTTGAGGTTGATATTATTATATCCAATGAAGATGTTGTTAATGATCATGAGCATACAATAAATGATGTAGAGACATGGGGTGAAGAAGTGATAATTAAGGATGAATGTGTACTTCTAGTTTGTGATGTTAACAATAAGGAGTGTGGATTATTTACCAAGGGCACTCAATCTGTAAATGATATGTCTCCCCGTAATAGTGAAGATGTTGATCTCAGTGGTCTTGTTATGAAGCAAGTTATTATTGACAAATCAAGTAACATGTTGCCACATGCTAGACAAGATAAGAGTATATGTGATGTTGGTTCTTTTGGAGCCATCAGTTTGAAACCCAGACTGTCATGTATCCTACAGCTCAAACTTAATTAGATGGATTATCAAAGTACCTTCCTCAATAAGAATGTGAATGTGAAAATTGAAGACTTACCTTTTGTCATCATGGTGAAAAAGATCACGAAGATCTTGTCCAATTCTTGTGACGTGGCTACTCATGAAAAGAATCATAAAGGGAATGACCACATTGATGATGTTATCAATATAAACAAGGAAGTTCATGATAGGTCTGAACTTGTTAATGAAGGTGTCGGTCTTTGTAACTTGCCTCTCTTTTATGAAGATATTCTGTTGAAGTGGAGGTATCTAACCCTAGATATGATGATGCCAATAGAAGCTTTGACATTTGAAAATGAGGTTTATTTGCTGGAGGAAGTCATTGTGAAAGACATTAAGAGTCTTTAAACAGCTCACATATGTGTTTATGTCCTGTCAGATAACATGGTGGAGCATGTGGTTCATCAAATGTAGTTTGACATTGAGTTGAGCTTGGAAGATTTAAGTTGCTTTCTTGTTTCTCAAGTGAAGAATTACTCATGTGGTTATCAAAGTACATATGCTGAAAAAAAGTTGCACTCGACTATTTTAGAGCAACCAGATGATCAATTATGAAGATGACAACTTAGAAGAGTCAAACAACTTATGTGATATGTTGTTAACTAAGGAGCAAGATACTCTAGTTAAGTATGAAATGGATAACAAGTTTGTTCAAACAAGGGATTATGAGGGAAATGTTGAAGCAAAGGTCCAAGACATTGTATCTACCTTAAGAAGAAAGGTTGAAGAGAAGAGATTTCATGTGGATATTTACTCTGTTCACATGGATAATGTGTCATTCCATCCTGAAACAAATTTTCAGAAGTGGAAATATGTTCTTCAAATAAATATTGATGCTGAAGGGAAGCTAGGAGAAGAAGCTCTTGATTGGAAAGAAAGCATGAAAGTTATTGTACTAATGAATATTATTACTGTTGATTGTCTTATATAACAAGCTGATCAAGGATTTTAGAAAGGTGTGTGATAGAAAAAAGTTTGTGAAACCTTCATTTGCAACTCTTAATTGATTGGGCTGAACCAAAGTTCCCTCGATTGGCAAAGGAAAGCGGAATTGATGAAGAAGAAGGATCTACAAATAAAATGCAGGAGATTTCTTTTGAAACACTGGTGTATAATGAGCTTTTGGTAAGTAGTTAAAGATAGTTGTTATTTTCATGCCTTTTCCAAATTATGACAAAAAAGGGGAGTAATTGGTGTTGCTTAGGCAACAAGTTTATTTTTAGTACTACTCATCTGGGAAAGTGCTAATGCTATGCTCTATGCTGGAACATCAGGCAAGAAATCTGGTTTTGGTCCTTGTATTTGTGAAAACTGACCTGTCTGTGTTAGTAGTATTCATTGAATATTTTTATATCAACTACTAATTGATTTTGTGTGCATGACTGAGTATGTGAATGATTGTATACTCATATATGTTAGTTAGTAGGATTGTATGCTACTAACTATGTGATATTAGATTCATGCATGACTAAGTCTGTGAATGATTGCATGATTGTCTATCTGGTTTTGAGCAACTGAATGGATTATTTGTAAGCATCTAAATGTCAATGCTTTTGACTTCTACTGCTGGTGCTTGACTCTGATACATGGAAGAAGTTGCTCCTTAAATGCTCTAAAGATCTCGTACATCTACTGGTTGTCACTTGTTCTCATGGAAGAAATGTTATTTATCTTGAAGAGTTATTTTTCCATAATTCTTCAAAGAGGGAGAATGTTGCTCCTATTGGATTGGTCCTTTGGATTGGCTGTATTTTAGTAAACTAACTACTTGGAGAAGTGTCCAAGTATTCAAGATTGGTCTAGCTTGATAAAGTTGTATGAAGTATCAGAAAATACACTTGTTGGGCGCGATGCTCCAACATATTGGTACGACATCTAGGCCTTATGCAACAGGCCCAAGAATGTTGCATTTTGGAGTATGTTCTACAGAAAATTTGTTAAAGATTTTATAGTTATTGGTTTAACAATATGATTAGATATTTTGTTTGACAGCTGGATGTAGTTTAAATTGGATTTAAATTTGAATTTAAATTAAAACAAATCATATTTTGTTGGAGATATTCAAGTAACAAATCAAATATCCAACTGATTCTGCATTAATTATGGACGAATTCAAAGATATTATCCAAGGAGAAAAACCCAAAGTTACTTTGCTATATATGAAGCTCAAACCTACATTAGAAAGAAAACACTCCCATTGAAGATCTTAAAGTGTTAGGTTTTGTGTTGTGTATTCACATTAACGCCCTAATAGGATAAGTGTAAAATCTTTATGTACACATCTATGTTTTAGTAACTTAACATAAAAGGCTTGTCTGGTTTAGTGGTAATATTCGACATTCTTTCATCTTGTGAAGATTGAAGTTGATCACTAGGGTTTAGTGATTGTTTGTCCATTTGTGGCGGAGAAGAGAGTGAGTAGGTTTTCATATTTAGGGTGATGCTCTATATAGAAAGTCACTGGTGTATAGTTAGAAAAAGGTATTGAATAACATATAGTTTGTTGTTGCTTGTAAGTCTAATTGTACTAAACTACTAATAGTAAATTTCCTTTCTTATGTTGTGGACTCAGCCCCCCAGATGTAGGTGTAGTTTCACCGAACTGGGTAAACAATTGGATGTGTTCTTTATTGCTTTTCTACTTCATCATTTATTACTTGTTAGTGTAGTGGTTATTGTGTATCTTGTCGAACATGTTGTCGAAACATCGAGTTTGACATCTGTCCCCTGAGGAACAAAATTTCATACAGCTAACCTGCACAGGATTAGACCAGGCTTATTTTAAATGGAAAAGGTCTAGATTTTTTATAAGCATATTTAGTTAAAAATGCTAGGCCTCAGACCTTAAAAAAAGCATTTTAAGCCTATCAGACCAGCCTATTTAAATAAATATGAATAATAATTTTTATTATCATCATGTTATGTTTTGTTCTTTTAATTAAAACACATAAATAAAATTTGGTTATCTTGGAAAACTTATGAAAATAAGATGAAAACATCTTATGAACAACATCATAAGTTATTTTCATAAGTTCTCTTAAACAAATAGTTTCACAAAATTTATGCTAATAGGTAAATTAAAATAAGTCAATGCAAACAAACTTTTAGTCTCATTAATCTTATAGTTTGTTAGTCTATTTAAATATTATTTGAATTAAGTTACATGAATATAAAATATTAATACTAATTTACAAAATAAAAAATAATTAATTTTAATTAAAATCAAAATTAAATCTAACATGGCTCCACTGAAGCATTGTAACGTCAATAATATGGAGGCCACATGTGTAAAAATGGAGGGAACCATTAAAATTTTAAGGAATATAAAGTTGATGAACTAAAAAGATTATTTTTAAATAGGAGAACTAAAAGTTAAAAAAAAAATCAAACTAAGAAGATCAAAAGTTATATTTAAACATTATTATTATTACAACTCTATTTAAAAATTAAAAAAAAATTGATTTGAATAATCTACTATCTACCCAATACAAATAGGTTCCACGCACTGCCCAATTTGCCCTTCCCTCATAAATAAAATACACAACGAAAAGGTTATTTCGGTAACTAAAAATTTAATCCCAAAAACAAATGTCACAAACCTCTCTTTTCATGACACATGTCACACACCCATTCTCAAATTTACATTTCAAATTTCTTCCCATATTCCCAAACTCTTCTCTCCCTCCCATTCTCTCTCATCTATCTTGAACCTCGAAACCCTAAACCACTGTCACTGCCCCCCACCCCTACTCCCTCCACACATCACAGACGAAGTCACAGACAACGCCGGATTTCGGTCAGATCCGCCACACATCACAAACGACGTCTCTATTACCGATCGCCATCAAAATGCGAAGCATCGGTCACTCCTCCGCGCGGGACCAAGCGAAAGCCGCCACGTTCAGATCCAACACGGGTATTTCACCTATAACTCCTAAAACTTAGCATTTTCTGATTCTAAACTGCATTTTCGATTTCACCGTCTTCATTAACATCTTTTTCTTCCCATTATAAGATTTGTGAATCTCTTCAATTTTTTGTTGTGATTCATTCTACTTTTTTAGCTTTTGGTTTATGGTTTAAGAAGCATACGAAGAAGAAGCTTCTGTTATGGAGGCTGTTACGAGTCTCTACTCTTTTGATTAATGAGACTTTACAAATGATGCTATAGAGGGAGAATGATGTCATACCATCAATACTACTTTTCTCTTATAAATGTATGTTCTATCAGACCATGCAAACGTTTACATGATTTTGTTGACATCCGGACAAATTGGCGGGCCTCTCTCTGTTATGCTGATTTGCGACTTGGTTTAGAGTTCTTTTTCTAAAACCTATCTGGCACTATTATTGTTGACAGATTAAGTTTCTTTACTATCAAGTTTGTTGTACGTTCAACATACAAGATTTGGGAGTAACTTCCCTACCCAAGATGAGGAATTTTGGACAACTTGGTTAGGTACCATTTGTTTTGCCCATTTGTTTCTTGGGGTCAAATTTTGTGTTGTTTTCTATTGTTATTTCTGATATATGATGTAGGCTCAACAGCTCCTTTGGTATTAGGTAGAAGCTTAAACTGTCATGTTTCATATTGGGTACAAGAGCATGGTAATTTGTATCCATGAACCATCATGATCTTCAGAGATTGTGTTGTATTTTTAATTTGGCCATTTGTACCAAGACTTTTACATTTCTGTCTGTTTGATACTCTGCAGTTTTGAAATCCTTTGAATTTTCTGTGTACAGAGGAGGCAAACAACCTATGAAAGTCTGGTGTGTTGTGGTCCGTGGCAAGCAAAGGTAAATGGCCAACAACACCTTGAAATGGTCATTCAGGATGGAAAGGTATGACATTTTCTATCATTTTTACATGTATTTGTTTGACTGAACATTGTTATCTCAATGGCCATTTCCAGATTGACCTGTTATATGGTTATTATTTTTCTGCAATGGATACTATTTTTATCATTCTCTTTGTACAAGTATTTAATCTTCGTAACTAACACATGTGCAACTGAATTTTATGATGCTGCAGATGTTATTTGTATTTTACAAGATGTGGTGAAAACTCAAATGGGTGGTGGTGGAAAAAAATCTTGCGCCAATATCACACTTCGTGACGAACATGGTAATGTCATTGAGGTTGCATTATGGGATGACATAAAATCTTAGTTTTCAATAATTCTTTATCCCTTTTGAAGGCATATTCTTGATCTTTTATATCTTATGGTCTTGCAAGGAAAGGTAGTTTGTGAGCATATTATTCTACATGTTTGTATTATGAATTCTTGATTCCGAGGTTTGATTTTGTTCTGGCTTTTATCTCGATACATGTGAATTGAAGTATGGCTTTGCTTTATGCAGTGTAGTGTAGAATAACACTCTGTGTAGTATCAGGCATGGGGTTCATGATTTCCAACTATATGGGTTCTTACCATCAATACTACTTTTCTCTTATAAATGTATGTTCTATTAGACCATGCAAAAGTTTACATAATTTTGTTGATCTTCAGAGATTACACTTGGTTGCGATGCATTTGCGAGATGATGACAGACCATGCCAGGTTGTCTTTGGTTTTTAGGATTGACGGTGAACTTGTGTGATCTTTACTATCAACAAAAGTAATGCCAACAATCAATTTCAGCAGGATTAAAGCTCCCTCTCTTAATCGTGTGTGAATGAATCCTCTTTGTAAGTGATATTGATGTTTGAAATTTGTATTGAGAGCCATTTGTGCTATTTTTGTACGCTTTTCGTTGTTGTTGCTTTCAGCTTGGTCTTTTTTCGTAGTGGTTACCGACACCATGTCAGGTATATGCTTCCGCCGTGATTTCTAATTGTTATTAACTTCATCTTTGATGATTTGGATTCCCGTTGATTGTTGTTGAGCCATTATGAGTGAACTTCCATTTTAAGATTGTCATGCTTGTGCTTGGAATTTTGATTGTTCTTAACTCTTTCCAAAACCGTGATTGATTTTTCTATAATCACCATGCACAACTGATGTACAACATGAGTCTTTTTGAAAGGTTCCAACAAGCAGGATGCCCTACAATGTTGCTGTCTGTGCAATATAGAATGCATCCTCAAATTTCAGACAAAGGGAAGGATCTATATATCAACACTGTAGATCCTTTCCAAGGTCAAGAGCGTGACGTGATTATAATGTCTTGTGTGCGTACTGGTCACGGGGTTGGTTTCGTTGTTGATATACGTCGGATGTGAATCATGGTGTTCTTGCTGTTGGATATGGAATTGAAGACGACATACCATATTGGCTCATTAAAAATTCGTGGGGAGGTGATTGGGGTGACCATGGCTACTTCAAGATGGAAATGGGGAAGAATATGTGCGGTAAGGACATGTCTGAACTGTTTTGGAATGAATTTAGTGTTGTCTAAACATGTTTGAAATCATTTGGGAAAGTAATTGAGATGTGTGGGAACATGTCTGATATTGTCTTGGAAGTTTTTTGAATTGTCTGGTGTGTCTTGAAGATTGTTTTTTGAATATATTTGGATCGGTCTAGAACATATTTTGGGAATGTTTGAATTGTGTATGATTGAGAAATCAATGCCCTGTTTCAAGATTCAAGTTTTGAATTTGCGGTTGTTGATGTGACTTTTTTTTTGAAATACTTGATGATTATTATCTAATCATATCGACTGATTTCATCCCTTGCCAAAACTAAAACCTGCTGTGGTTGTACTAATATTCTATTTCCATTTCTAATCCAAGTTTTTTCGTGTCATGCTGACTTCCACAGGCAATACATTTTGACAGCTGACCCAAGATCCTCCTGTGTAAAGATCTTTTGAAACATTAACATGGCCCTTTCTTAGCAAAAACAAACTGCAGCACCATTGGCAGCAACTAAGTTAGAAGGATGCTGAATCATGACTCTTGTATAGAGCTCATTGGCCTTTTCCAAATGAATGGCTTCTGACTTTGGATTTCTCTTCTCATTGCGAACTGCAGCAGGTAAGACCAAGTAGACCATATGCTTATTTTAGTCTTGCCTAACAACTTATGCACTGCACATTGAGGTTATTAGCAATTCTTCCAATTGTTTTCAATTATTCTTGATATACAATATTATCGTGACATTATGCAGGTTGAAATTGAGTATTTGCACCGTTTGCATTACTTGTCTTGACTGTGTTGTGAGTTAATTGTTAAATGCTTTCCAAACATGATTTTCCTTCAAGAGTTCAGGTGTAGCAGCCACTATATAGAATCAATGGAAATGTTTTTTGGTTTTTGTGAATAATGCGTGTGGTATTGTGTCTGCTTACAGGTTTCAATCTCGCGTTATTCGCACCAGCAGCAACTGTATTATGGTTAGGTGTGGCTGACAAGGAGCAAAAGTGGCGCCAATGCTAATTGGAAAAAAGAATTCTGCTTTTCCTTTTCAGTAAAGCAAATTAGCTTTGTGTGTAGATCAACAAGTTGTATTATAACTTTAGACTTTCTCTTTTCATAAGACTACGAATTTACTTAGAAATTGGAATGAACTTAGTGAGTTTTGTCTTCACTTTCTTGCATTTGGTGATTACTTTTTTAATTTTATCAATCTTGCACACTTTGTCTTTCCAAGAGCAGACGATCCTTATCTTTGAAGTAGTAGGTCCAATGTGATAATACTCTGACCAATGAATAACACGGTAGCACCTAGGACTGCTTTATGTGTTGCTTTTACTGTGAAACTGACAGAATTAAGAATTGCATCATCTGGAAGACCACTGCAGAAAATTACCAAAAGGATACCAAGATCCTTGTCACATAACTATATGGACCTTACACATTCATGGAACACACTGTAATTTGACTTTGAAGATGGGCTTGAAATTAATTAGTGATTTTATAACAATTTATTATAGTATTCTAAAGAAACAATAAAAGTGATATATGTAAGTTTTACCAACTCCTATGAATTTTATCACTTAAATTCATTATATTCACGGGTCACTATCACTATAATACCTTTTTTATTTTAATCAACAAAATATTTAAAAATATTTATAGTTATTATTGATATTTGTATATATTTTTAGTTATTAGACATATTGGATTTATGATGTTGGTGATTCGCTACATATTTTTTTTAAAGCTTTTAAGTTATTAATGATTTTGTAACAATTTATTCTATTCTAAAGAAACAATGAAAGTGATATATGTAAATTTTACCAATTCCCTGTAAATTTTCTTAATTTTCATTCTTTATAGAATTTACTTAACCTTAAACACTTTTTTGTTATACATATTTTTAACAAAATACCTACTTATTATGCTAATAGCATCTGATTTTTCTTTAATCAATTTCCTATTCAAATGATATCCTTTTCATAATTTATTTGTTCTGACTTATGTCCAATTTATTCTTTATACATATTTTTATTTTTAATCAACCATCTTAAACAAAACTACTGACACCCGTGCGAACGCACGGGTCTGTTACTAGTTGAATTTTAATAATAAAGGAAAATTATTATTTTTTCAATAGTTTAAGAAAAATGTATATGCAAAGGAAAGAAAACAAGGAATAAGATATTATTTTGTCTCAATTTTTTTTGTTACATGAAAAGAAAAAAAAAAGGAAAACTTAAAAATAGTATGTCCTTGTAAATAATACACCAAGTGTATTAGTTATTTCAAAAATATTCTTTAAAATATTTTTAATCTATCGTTTCAAAATTTGAGATGTATTATTATATTTTTAAACATAACTTACTGTAGTTAAAAAAAATTGTAAAGTTTAAGATTATATTAGAGAGTTAGATTAATGTTGTTAAAATAGAAGACAACGTGACTATGACGACAAAGGAAATAAAGATTAATAACTTATCTTACCCTTCTTTTGAAACTAAATGCCGAATAAATTCTATATTAAAAAGAAATTCAATCTACCATTCCTTTTTAGGATCTTATACTATCTATTGACCGAGGGTGTCTGTGACAGTAGGCCGTCGGTCATTTGTCTCGTATTTTAATTTTGGAATTCATTTTGGTCACTTACCTAAAAAATGTTTAAATTGATTTCTTAACTCTTCAAAACGTTCTATATTAATCCTTTTTATCCTATTAGCGACGGAAAAATTCAAAAATCAGTCGCTAACTTCGTCGTTAATTAGCTAAAAAGGACTAATTTGGAACATTTTGAAGAGTTAAACACCAATATGAACCTTTTAAAAGTTAAAGGATCAAAATGAACCTCGAGGTTAAGATACAAGATCAAAAAGAGTATTAAGTCTTTTTTTATTTATTTAATAATTTAACTTAGTTATTTTAAGTAATATAATAATAAATTTTATATTTTAACAGTAAAATCATTTTTTTAATTATTTTTTTAAAAAATTAATTAATTTTTTACTATATTTTTGTAAAGAATAATTACTCTAATTATTAAATTTAATATTTTTTAAAATAAATAATCAAACTAAATTAATTAAACAAAAGATATTTACAAAATTAAGAAATTAAAGTACCCGTAACATCTATTGGATGAGGGTTGCCTTTGGCAATAGACGCATATCCAGTGAAAGTTCACTAGTTTGTGTGGTGATTTTCTATAAATGATAAGCATTATTCATTTCACTTAGCACATATTTTTCGTAATCATGTTTGTATGGGCTATTGTGTTTTACAAGCATGAGAAGAAAATGAATGTTTGCCTAGATTCATATTGGAATTCATAACACTTAATAGAGTCATCGACACAAATTTTCGACAGTTAGGTGGTCGAATTAGAAATGTGAGAAAAATATAATATTATTATCCATGTATAACTCTGATGATGAAAGGGCTGATTGTACGTATCTATATTATTTGTGTCGTATTTAAGATAATTTAGAGGTCTATTGTACATTTGATCCTCATAGGGAAGAAGTAAACAAAGGAGATGAAGTTCCGCTTGCTTTAGTTCCTGTTGATTAGTATATTAATATGTATGTTAGAATTTAGTTTATGTAACTTTACTTTGTTTATGAACTACAAAAACAAATATAATCATCTAGACGAGCATGTAGCATCTGGACATTTTTCATGCATATGGCCAATTTGGCGAAAATCTCACACCTTTTTTCTTTCTCAACACTGTCCATTTCGGTTATAATCCAGGTGCTATTTGGGCGTGCATTCTTTTTCCTTCTCATAGACTCATCATGGCAAAAAGTAAATTCTTCATATTATGGTCAGTTATCTTCTTGGGGAAGTTTGAGAAGGCTTTCCTTGTAGACTTTAAATATGTTAAGAACTTTGAACACGTCTGATATGTGCATGAAGTAGTCTTGGCGTATACTAGAACATAATGCGATGACATGTGAGCAAGGTAAGTGAAAGATCAGAATCAGATAACTATCCTTTTTGTAGATGAAAGATAAATTTTGACCTTGATTGGATGCTTGACCACCCAAACTTCTGCTTTTAGAAACAGAAAAACCAGCATTAGAGATTTCCTTACGTGTTTCCACTTTAGACCTTTGCTTCTTAGGAATTGGAGGAAGGGGATTTGAGGATGACTATTTTCTTTTCCCTTTTTGCTTCTTTGAGAGTTTTGTTTGTTAATTTTAACTCATGGTGATGACGATGATTTAAGGTTTGAAGAGAATGGGTTGATATGAAGTGATATGATAATGGTTATGAAATGAGATGAAAGATGATAATGAAATGATTTTCAAAAATGATAGAGGTCTGATGAAGTAAAATGATGATATGTAATGATTTAAAGTGAGATAGAGTTGATTTGAAAATGAAGTTAGCGAATAGTCATGCATTCAGAAAAGGATTACAAAAGCTATTATTTGAATCGTGTGTAAGACATGAGTCGAATCAAGTACAAAAAATTTGAAGAAAAATGAACTTGATTTGAATCAGAAAGAAGTGTGATTCGAATCAATCTGAACGAACCCATTCTCCTTTGGAATTTTGGCACTTGTGATTCGAGTCATATGCATTAACTTGAGTCAATCAAGATTTTTTTTTTGAAAAATACTCAAAGCGACAAGATGCAATTTTAATGAAAAAAAAGACACTTTCGTGACATTGATGATATGCAAATTAATTAAATGCAAAATTATTGTAGTGCAAAATTAATGTAATTCAAAATGAATCTTTAATGATACATGAGTCAAAATATTTGAAAAATGAATGAATGAATGATGAATGCTCAAATGAAATAATAAAGAAATACATAATACGTTATGATAAATGAAATATATGATGGGGCAAAATGTAACACTCCAAATTTATTAGAATATTTATTTAATTTATTTAAATATAATATTCGTGATTTTTGGTGGTTTGGGCATTGTGTGGAATTTTGTGCAGTTTTGGTTATTTATTTAAATAATAGTATATAATATGGAATATATTAGTATTAATATTAATTTAAATAATATTGGATGAATTAAGGGTAAGACGGTAATATTGAGGAGGTTAATGAAGGACAATACGGTAAATCATAATTAAGGCCCAAAACATAGGTTTAACAAAAGGAAAATAAGGATTATGAGAATCAGTTTTGTGCAACCCCAAGAAGTGATTAGAGAGCTGAGGAAAGGAGGCTAGAATGAGGAATCGACCGTAGAACCCCGGAAAACGAAGAATATCTGCTGGAAATTCGAGGTATGGGGGGTAATATGGGTTAATATGTTTGATATAGGTTTAAGGTAGAAGTAATTGTGTATTTATATTTTGATGATTTGATGCTGATCTGTGACGAATCTGTGATGAAAAATTGTGATATTATGTGTACGATTTATGTGATGACCTCTGGTAAATTGCTATATTTGATGTCGAATCTGTGGGAATGATTGTTGATGCTGTGATGAACTTGTGGATAACCAGATCTGTAAATCGAACCTAATATTAATCAAATTCAGACTTAGTAATTAAGAGTAATTGATGTAGATGATGAAGTAGGATGAATAACATAGATCTGTGATGAATCAAAGCTAGATTGGGTCTGATTTTGGTATATCAAAGGTGTTGGAATGAGGGAGTTTTCGTGCAGGTTCGAGATCTGAGTTTTTGGGGTAGTTCTGGTGATACGCATAACAGGGGAGGTATTACGCGTAATGGGGGACACTCCCAAGTAATTACGCGTAGCGTACGCACCTATCCCCAAGGGCTGGCACGACCCCTTGCTGGTACACGTATCATACGCGTATGGAATTGTGGGTAATACGCGTAAAAAGGGGTATTACGCGTAAGGGGACTGAGGGAGAAATGGGCATACACGTATGGGAAGGTGAGTACGCGTATGGGTAGTGCCTTACGCGTAGGGGCGAGGTATACGCGTAAGGGGGATCTGAAGGAGAATTGAGAGGAAAAACCTCTCTGTTGAATACGCTTAATAGAGGATGCAATACGCGTAATGGAGGATGCAATACGCGTATTGGTTGGTGTAGAATTGAGTCATACGCATAACAGGGTGGTCTTACGCGTATGGGCAGTGATGTGGGCAAGTTTTCCCGTTTTTGCGATTTCTGTCCCGATGTCGCTTGTGACGCGGTTTCTTTGAGACATAGGGCTATGATGAGATAATGAAACATGATTAAACTAGTAATAACGATGAATGGGTGTTGTACCCCAAATTTTACCCCTTAGATGTCATAACATTTTGTACTTACATTTAGGTTTCATTCATCCATGCATTGTTAACTAACCTCACCATCTTGCCAGTTTGTTTCTTTTGTGAAAGCCAGGTACACAGGAAAAAGAACAAAGTCAATAAGCCAGACTCGCACATGTTTCAAGGGGTCCATCAACCATCTGAGCTCACATACTTTTAAGAGGTCTCAATCAATAAGAAATCAAGTGTGTTCGGTTCTTATTACAAGTGCCATGAGCCACAGGATTCACCATGCCTCAAACTAGGGTTTTCTCAACGACAGTCAACCATTCCCTTTGGTTTTGATCAGGACATATTCCCAAGCTTTGGAACTTGATTCTACATGATACTGGACATCCCTAGAGGCCATCCATGGACCTTGGAAGAGATTGAAGAAGTAAAATCCTCAAAGATCATCCATCGGAATTCCTGAAAGAAATGAGGGTTTTGACCAAAAAAGTCGAGCTTCCGACTTTAATGTTTCTTGGACCGAAATGAAGTTGGAACATGAGAAGTCGCAAGGCATTTGTGAATGTTGTTTGAAAAAAGAAAAGAAATAAAAAGAAAGAAAAGAAAAAGGAAGAAAAAAAAAGAGAAAAAAAAGAAAAAGACAAAGGTGGCGCTTGCCACCATTCATTAAGGTGGCGCCTGCCACTTAAGGAATGTGGCGCCCACCACCACCATGAAAAGGCATGGGTCTGCCATGCTACTCTTGTGGCACCTGCCACATTAATGTTCCATTTTCTACACTCAGAAAAATAATAATGTGTTTTATTTTTAAATAATGCGAATGCAAGTGGTTTTAAGGTCATCATAAAATGAAAAGCTTTTCAGTAAAGGCATGGCATTACGTCTCTTCAACACAACCTAACCTCTGATTAGTGAAGACTTTTCAAATCTTTTCAAATCTCAGCCAGCTTGCACGAGAAGCTTGGAAAAGGGTAAACTTGGCAAAATGATAAATCTGACCATACCTTCACCTCTCCATATTTTCCTATAAAAAGAGACTCAACCTCCATTCCAAAAACACACCGGGATTCACCCAAAAATAGGCTGAATACTCTCTCAATTTTCTCCCTCAATTATTCTTGCAAATTTTCTAGAGAAAAGACTCGTCTTTATTTTTCCAGAACTCGTATCATTGAAGAGGCAGTGGACCGTCTCCACTAGGTAATATTCACCTCTTTTATTTTTTCGCATTCAAAGTGCCATGATCATTGTTCGACGCTGTTATCAGGTTCATTAGCATGTTAACATTTGATTCTGGAAAATGTGTTGCAGTTCATAACGTGTTTGTTTGGTTTTATTATGAATAATATAAAAGAAAAACAAAAAAAAGGAATTCGTGGTCAGTGCCATGCTTGAGGTGGCGCCTGCCACCACTTTCTAACATGGATGTGGTGCCTGCCACATGGGAAGGTGGCGTCTGCCACATTGTGTTTTGGCTTGTTTTATTTTATTTCATTTCCTAATGAATTCATTTTCTTTCTAAAAAACTCTAAAATAAAAATAACAAAAAATATAATGTGGCACTTGCCACCATGAATAGTGCTGGCCATGAAAAGTGTGGCACTTGCCACGATGAATAGTGCTTGCCACACTTTTGTGGCAGTTGCCACCAAATAGCATGGCACCTGCCATGAATTAGTGCTTTTAAACCTAGTTTTATTCCACTTATTTCATTTCATTTCTAAAAAAATCAAAAAACAAAATATGCATAGTTTCATTTCTTATTTTTTATTCCAATTCTCATATTTATTTTATATTCTTTCTAAAATTTCAAAACAAAAAATATATATTTTATTTCATACTCGGTTCTCGGACTCTTTTTATGAAAAATCACCGACCGATTCCTGTAAGTTTTTTAGAACTTTCCAGTATTATGTGGCATGTAAATATTTGTTTGTTGTTCCTTGAATTGAACAAAATCATTCTGATATTCGCACGTCCTATCTTTTATTTCATAGCTTTAACATGTTTCTGATTTCAAAATGTTGAAAATATTATCTTTGCCGTAATCGTATTGTTCACTTAATTTCAATCCCATGTAATTCTTGTTCATAAGTTATCATCTCCCTATTCCAAAGAAAAGTCTCTCTATTGACCGAAAGGTCATAGATAGCTCATTTCCCTTTTAACCTATACTTTCCCAAGAGATAGCCATTAATCTCTTAAACCTTTCTTTAAACCTTCCCAAGAGATAGCCATTAATCTCTTCTCCTTCACGACGGTCTAACCCTTCACAATCCTTTCATAAGAGATAGCCATTAATCTCTTCTCCTAAACAATCAATCCTCACAAGCTTTGCTTTCAAGCTTTTCACCCTGCTTTCCTTTGGAACCTTGACCACAGTCAAGAGTTCCTCACCCCATTGAGGGGAACTACGGACACTCTGATTTCTCAAGTTCATCTTGAGAATACGTAGGCATAGGATTGCGAGATCCTAGCGAACTACCTTTTTCCTTTTTTCACACCTTTCTATTTCTCACCCTTTTACCCCGTAGTGAGGGGAACTACGAATGCTCTGATTCCATTCCCGTCAAGATACGTTGGCACGAGATGCGATGTCTTGGCGAGCATACCTAGATTACATACCCCTAGGTCTTTACCTTAGCACTTTCCTTTAGCAAGCAAACTATAACATAACACAAATACTAACAAGAGGTTTATGTAGAGTACTACAGATATTTAGGGTGCTAATACCTTCCCTTAGTATATAGCCAACCCCCGAACCTAGATTCTCTTATTAGGGTTTTCGTTCTTTACCCTTTCCTTTGGATAAATCAAAGCTCGGTGGTAAATTTCAAAGTTTTGTGAAGCAGGTTAACTAATAGCTTGATATCCTATTCTCACCGCAACAATGGGATAAAAATCGGGGATTCTTATGTGACGAGGATAATACGATGAATTGTGAGATTTAGTGACGGATAATGACGAGTGTGAATTTATGATTGTGTCCTGATGCATGATGATTATAATATGACGACTTGTGATGTATGTGAATTGATGTTGTATCATGATGATGATTATAATATGACGACTTGTGATGTATTTGAATTAATGTTGTGTCATGATGTTGATGATGATTCTGTGATGATGATTTTGACGTGCGTTCGTGATGTTATACTATGACGCTTTGATGAATTAAAGTGATGATGTGTATGTTGATGTTATACATGCCATGTGAAGTCTTATGATGGGTTTGTATGAATGATGATGTAACTTTGACAATTTTGTGACGATGATGATTATGACGTTTGCATCATGCATTCATGGCATAGTTTGGACTTCGGTCCATTTGGTGGCTTTAATCCCATTGTGTGGATTGAGGTGTTTGTGATGTGCTCCGGTTCTTATGTAGAATTGATCCTATTGGTGGGGATCTTTGGAGGGTGATGGCCCAATGTCCATCTATTATGACGAGTTGGTACCACATGCATGAGTCTATGATGTTGCATTGCATATTGTGTGGCATTGCAGTATATTGATGTGATTTGATGTATTTTAACATTGTGAATGATGTGATGATGTTTGTGCTTTATCTTTTACTTATATCTTATATATTGATTTCGTGATTACTCACCCTGCCTGTTTGAATGTTGCCTCCGCGTGGGTAACGCGCAGATGACTCAGGATTAGCTTTTGGCGCGTGAGGAGTTTACTTGAAGTGCTTTTGGTTATTGTTGGTTGAGTAGAGGGTCTTGCTCTGATATATAACATCGGGTCGAGGTGTTGGGTCGAACCATAGTGTTCTTGTATTTTGATGATATTATGATGTGTTGAATTGTTTAAACCTTTGATGTTATAAATGATAATGAAGTTCTTATGAAGTTTTCCGCTGCGAAGTATTTGATTTAATTATGATGTCTTTTGACGAAATGTGACGCCCTTGTGGCATTTTACTCTGATAAAATGGTGTTTTTATTCGTGATGTTTGATGGGTAGAAAAGGGTGTTACATTAGTGGTATCAGAGCAGGTTGGTCCGTCCGGCCATGTTGTCTAATGTTGTATATTTCCCTAGTGTGTGACATGTGTGTGAAAACACTGTCGATGCTTGTTTTGTTTTCCATTTGCAGGTTGGGAATAAAACGAGTGGGGGAGAAGATGGTGCTTCTCTAGGATGCTTCAAGTGGGGAGCGATGGCTAAGTGTGGTGTTGGACGCTACGATAGTTTGGTAAAGATAGTTTGGACCGCCTCATGATAGTCGGCTGTTATTGACAAATTGAGGAACTAATCACCCTTAATCTCTTGTTGATAATAGACGGGATCGTGTTGGCTGGGATAGACGTGTCTTGCGAGCTTAAATGGTGTGCGCAGTGAATTGTTTGAAGTTAAGCCAAGTGCTTACAGAAGGTTTTGATGAGTCGATACAGGATGGTGCCGAGACGTTTATGTTGAGGGTAATTTTAAGTATTAGTGAAGGTGGAGAAGTTGGTGTTTTGCCTTTTGTTTGTGAAATTTCGGAAGTGTTTCCTGATGGCGTAAGTGATTGGCCTCCAGAGCGTGAGGTAGAGGTTGTGGCGAATTTGATACCAGGTATGAGTCCGGTGTCAATGGCCCCTTACCGGATGTCTGCATCTGAGTTAGGAGAATTGAAGAAACAATTGGAAGAGTTGCTTGGGATGAATTTGTCGACTAAGTGTTTCTTTGTGGGGTGCTCATGTGTTGTCGGAGAAGAAGAAAGATGGTACTATGAGATTGTGGGTGGATTATAGACAGTTGAATAAAGTGACGATCAAGAATAAGTATCCACTTATGAGGATTGATGCTTTGATGGATCAATTAGTGGGTGTTTGTGTTTTAGCAAGATTGATTTGAGGTCTGGTTATCATCAGATTCGCGTTAAGCCTGATGATATTCCGAAGACAGCTTTCAAAACGGGTATGGTCACTATGAATACACTGTGATGCCGTTTGGTGTGTCCAATGCACCTGGTGTGTTCGTGGAGTATATGAATCAGATTTTTCATGAGTATTTAGATGAGTTTGTTGTTGTTTTTATTGACGATATTCTAATATACTCAAAACCTGAAGAAGAACGTGTTGACCATTTGAGGACTGTGTTGCAAGTGTTGAAAGAGAAGAAGTTGTAAGTGAAACTGTCGAAGTGTGATTTTTGGTTAAAGGAAGTGAATTTTCTTGGCCATGTGATTTCAAGTGGTGGAATTGCTGTAGATCCTTCTAAGATTGATGTTGTGTTACAGTGAGAGACTCTGAAGTCTGCTACTGAGATCCGAAGTTTTTTTGGGATTGGCGGGTTATTACCGCAAGTTTATCGAGGGATTTTCTAAGTTGCATTACCTTTGATTCAGTTGACTTGAACGGGTCAAATTTTTGTGTGGGATGTAGCTTGCGAAGAGAGTTTTGTGGAATTGAAGAAGAGGTTGACGACCGCTCCAGTGTTGATTTTGCCTAATCCGAGCGAATCTTTTGTGGTGTATTGTGATGCGTCGAATATGGGTCTTGGTGGAGTATTGATGCATAATGGACAAGTTGTTACCTATGCTTCAAGACAATTGAGGGTTCATGAAAGGAATTATCCTACGCATGACTTAGAGTTGGCAGCAGTGGTGTTTGTGTTGGAAATTTGGAGACATTATCTGTTTGGCTCTAAATTCGAAGTGTTCAGCGATCATAAGAGTTTGAAGTACCTGTTTGATTAGAAAGAGCTAAATATGAGGCACATGAGGTGGTTAAAATTGTTGAAGGATTATGAATTTGGTTTGAGCTATCATCCGAGCAAAGCAGGTGTAGTGGCTGATGCATTGAGCAGAAAGTCATAGCATATGTCGATGCTTATGGTGAAAGAATTGGAATTAATTGAGCAATTCTGAGATTTGAGTTTGGTATGTGGAGAGACCTCTGACAGTGTGAAGTTGGGAATGTTGAAGTTGACTAGCGGTATTCTGAAAGAGATCAGAATGGGACAACAATCTGACGTGAAGTTGGTGGACCAATTGACGTTAATTAACCAAGGTAACAGAAGTGAATTCCGGATGGCGCGAGAATGGTGTGATGAGGTTTCGAGACAGAGTGTGAGTTCTAGATGTTTCGGAGATCGAGAAAAGTATTCTATGGAGAAGGATATTGCCAAGTTTGTTTATGCTTGTTTGACTTGTCAGAAGTCGAAGATCGAACATCAGAAGTCGTTGGGTGTGATGCAACCGTTGAATATTCTAGAGTGGAAATGGAATAGTATTTCCATGGATTTTGTGTCGGGATTGCCGAGGACTGCTAAGGGGAATGATTCGATTTGGGTGATTGTGGATAGATTAACTAAATCTGCTCATTTCTGGCCAATGGAGATTAATCATTCTATGCAGAAATTAACGGAGATGTATATTGAGGAAATTGTAAAGTTGCATGGTATACCTTCGAGTATTGTGTCGGATAGAGACTCGAGATTTACGTAGAGGTTTGGAAGAGTTTGTAAGATGCTTTGGGTACTAAGTTGAGGTTGAGTTCTGCCTATCATCCGCAGACGAATGGACAGGCATAGAGGACTATCCAGCCTTTAGAGGATTTTGCTGAGAACTTGTGTGTTGGATCAAGGTGGATCGTGGGATAACCATTTTTCGTTGATCGAGTTTACCTACGACAACAATTTTCACGCTGGTATTGGGATGACGCCCTATGAAACTTCGTATGGGAGAAGGTGTAGAAATCATTGGTGTTGGTATGAGTCAGGCGAGAGTGTTGTACTTAAACCTGAGATTGTGCGGGAGATGACGAAGAAGATTAAGATGATCCAAGAAAGGATGAGAACTTCGCAGAGTCGTCAGAAGAGTTATCATAATAAGAGGAGGAAAGCACTGGAATTCCAAGAAGGAGACCACGTGTTTTTGAGGGTGACGTCAGTGACTGGTGTGGGTCGAGCTTTGAAGTCTGGGAAGCTCACTCCATGTTTTGTGGTCCATGTGTCTCAGTCAAGGGAGTACATTCTGGATCCGTCGCATGTGATTCAGATGGATGAAGTACAAGTGAGGGATAATCTGACTGTGGAAGCATTGCCTGTGCGGATTGATGGTCGTAAAATGAGGCAACTGTAGGGTAAAGACATAGCTTTGGTGAAGGTGTTGTAGGGTGGACCAGCCGGCGAAAGTTGGACTTGGGAACGTGAAGATCAGATGGGGGAGTCGTATCCGACTCTATTTCTTTGAGGTAATTTTCGAGGGAGAAAATTCTATAAGTGGGGGAGAGTTGTAACACCCCAAATTTATTAGAATATTTATTTAATTTATTTAAATATAATATTCGTGATTTTTGGTGGTTTGGGCATTGTGTGAAATTTTGTAGAGTTTTGGTTATTTATTTAAATAATAGTATATAATATGGAATATATTAGTATTATTATTAATTTAAATAATATTGGATGAATTAAGGGTAAGACGGTAATATTAAGGAGGTTAATGAAGGACAATACGGTAAATCGTAATTAAGGCCCAAAACATAGGTTTAACAAAAGGAAAATAAGGATTATGAGAATCAGTTTTGTGCAACCCCAAGAAGTGATTAGAGAGCCGAGGAAAGGAGGCTAGAATGAGGAATCGACCATAGAACCCCGGAAAACGAAGAATCTCTGCTGGAAATTCGAGGTATGGGGGGGGGGGGTAATTCAGGTTAATATGTTTGATATGGGTTTAAGGTAGAGGTAATTGTGTATTTTCGTTTTGATGATTTGATGCTGATCTATGACGAATTTGTGATGAAAAATTGTGATATTATGTGTACGATTTCTGTGATGACCTCTGGTAAATTGTTGTATTTGATGTAGAATCTGTGGGAACAATTGTTGATGTTGTGATGAACTTGTGGATAACCAGATCTGTAAATCGAACCTAATATTAATTAAATTCAGACTTAGTAATTAGGAGTAATTGATGTAGATGATGAAGTAGGATGAATAACATAGATCTGTGATGAATCGAAGCTAGATTGGGTCTGATTTTGGTAGATCGAAGGTGTTGGAATGAGGGAGTTTTCATGCAGGTTCCAGATCTGAGTTTTTTGGGGTAGTTCTGGTGATACGCATAACAGTGGAGGTATTACGCGTAATGGGGGACACTCCCAGGTAATTACGCGTAGCGTACGCACCCGTCCCCAAGGGCTGGCACGGCCCCTTGCTGGTACGCGTAGCATACACATATGGAATTATGGGTAATATGCGTAAGATGGGGTATTACGCGTGAGGGAACTGAGGGAGAAAGGGGCATACACGTATGGGAAGGTGAGTAAGCGTATGGGTAGTGCCTTACGCGTAGGGGCGAGCCATACGCGTAAGGGGGATCTGAAGGAGAATTGAGAGGAAAACCCTCTCTGTTGAATACGCGTAACAGAGGATGCAATACGCGTATTGGTTGGTGTAGAATTGAGCCATACGCGTAACAGGGTGGACCTTACGCGTATTGGTAGTGATGTGGGCAAGTTTTCTTGTTTTTGCGATTTCTGTCCCGATTTCGCTTGTGACGCGGTTTCTTTGAGACATAGGCCTATGATGAGATAATAAAACATGATTAAACTAGTAATAACGATGAATGGGATAAAAATCGGGGATTCTTATGTGACGAGGATTATACGATGAATTGTGAGATTTAGTGACGGATAATGACGAGTGTGAATTTATGATTGTGTCCTGATGCATGATGATTATAATATGACGACTTGTGATGTACGTGAATTGATGTTGTATCATGATGATGATTATAATATGACGACTTGATATGTATTTGAATTAATGTTGTGTCATGATGTTGATGATGATTCTGTGATGATGATTTTGACGTGCGTTCGTGATGCTATACTATGACGCTTTGATGAATTAAAGTGATGATGTGTATGTTGATGTTATACATGCCATGTGAAGTCTTATGATGAGTTTGTATGAATGATGATGCACCTTTGACGATTTTGTGACGATGATGATTATGACGTTTGCATCATGCATTCATGGCATAGTTAGGACTTCGGTCCATTTGGTGGCTTCAATCCCATTGTGTGGATTGGGGTGTTTGTGACGTGCTCCGGTTCTTGTGTAGAATTGATCCTATTGGTGGGGATCTTTGGAGGGTGATGGCCCAATGTCCATCTATTATGAGGAGTTGGTACCACATGCATGAGTCTATGATGTTGCATTACATATTGTGTGGCATTGCAGTATATTGATGTGATTTGATGTATTTTGACGTTGTGAATGATGTGATGATGTTTGTGCTTTATCTTTTACTTATATCTTATATATTGATTTCGTGATTACTCACCCTGCCTGTTTGAATGTTGCCTCCACGTGGGTAACGTGCAGATGACTCAGGATTAGCTTTTGGCGCGTGAGGAGTTTACTTGAAGTGCTTTTGGTTATTGTTGGTCGCGTAGAGGGTCTTGCTCTGATATGTAACATCGGGTCAGGGCGTTGGGTCGAACCATAGTGTTCTTGTATTTTGATGATATTATGATGTGTTGAATTGTTTAAACCTTTGATGTTATAAATGATAATGAAGTTTTCCGCTGCGAAGTATTTGATTTAATTATGATGTCTTTTGACGAAATGTGACGCCCTTGTGGCATTTTACTCTGATAAAATAGTGTTTTTATTCGTGATGTTTGATGGGTAGAAAAGGGTGTTACACAAAAAACACAAGAAATGGGGGTTTGAATTGAGTTTCAGCAAATATGATTTTCTTCTCCAACTTCAAACATCATAGTTAACAAGAATAAAGATAAATAGAACACCATTATTTTTATCCTGGTTCACCATTAACAAAGTTACCTTAGTCCACCTGCCAAGGTGATTTCGCTTTCAAAAAGGACTTAATTCAATAATCTTGAAAGATTAGAAAAATTACAACAAGTATAACCGACCTTGTTGCAAAACACATCTTAGACTATCCGTCCTTGTTGCAAACCACAATGGATAACCTCCATTCTCTTCTTGAGAATTTTCACTATACCCTAGTCTCTCAAGGAACTTTTAACCATGGTTGATTACAAATATGTGTATGAGGAGATGCTTTTAGATAAGCAGATTACACAAGTTTAAGTACAATAACACAAAAGTGTTATAGCAAGATATGAACAAAATTTTCTTGCTAATCTACTAAACTATCTTAAAAATAATCTCTAAGAGATTGTGCAGTGTTTGCGCATAAGTTTTGTTGAGCATTCAACTCAGCTTCTGCTTGGTTTAGGTTAGCTTCACCTTGCTTAGCTTTTCTTCTCTTTGGCTCTTTTTGGCCTTTCTCTCTTGATTGGCTATATCATCTTCAATGCTTCAAAGTCTTCCTTTTATAGCTTAAGGAATAGATCTTTTGGAGGGTATAATAGGAAACAAATTCCAATTGTAGTTTTCCAACGGTCACTTGAAGGAATGGTCAACATCATAATACAAAAGAGTTGTTCTTGCGCCACCTTATCGAGGTAGAGGTCACAATGTACTTTGTACTTTTATATTTAGCATAGTATCCAAACCATTCTTGATCTTCTATCTTCTAATTTCTTTAGAGGCTTCAAATGTATATTTGATGAAGCATGTTGTAGAAGGATCGATACTTGTAACTTAAGAACCTAAGTCTTCAGAGTCTCAGATCTTCGTTCAGCAGAACCTTGTCTTAAGAGTCTTCAGCACTTGGTCTTTAGAAATGATGTCTTTAGAAGCTACAGAGCTTGTTCAATCAGAACCTCATCTTTAGAATCTTCAGAACTCGTTTAGCACATACTTGTCTTCAAAGTCTTCAAAACTTCGTTCAGCAGAACCTTGTCTTTAGAATCTTCAAAACTCAAATCAATAGAAATGATGTCTTTAGAATCTTCAGAACTTGTTATTAGAAGCATTCCTGAACCTTGACTTTAACTTGTAATCAACATATGTTTTCTTCCAGAGTGTTTAGATCAAAGTCTAATGACGTCACACACCCTTTTATCAGAGTCAGATCATGTTTAGCAAAAACTACAAACTAGATAGAAATCATTAGAGTACATAATTGTTCTCTGAAATATCATGTACAGTTATCATCAAAACTTCAAGATCAGATGCAGAACAAATCTTGTTCTTACAATCTCCCCCTTTTTGATGATGACAAACTATGTATTTTGATAAGACAATTTATGCATGAAAAAAACCATAAAACACAAATTCAGAGTTTAATCTAGCTAGCTCCCCCTGAACATGATACACTCAAAATTTATTTATGCTTGTTCTGAGTCTCCCCCTAAGCCCAAGACTCACAAAATAATTTTAAAGTACAAAGCATAAGAATAGATAAGGAATACTTCTCAGTGACGTCTCATCAGAGTCTGACTAGAACTGCCTAGTCTTCATCTTAGAGCCTGGCTTGCTATCAGAACACGATTGACGTAACATAACCTGATTAGTAACTGACTTGATGCCTCGCATCATGTATCAGAACTAGGTTTTTTCAATATCTTGAACATGTCGCCAGAAGGTGCAGAAAGCAACATGTCATCAGGAGGTATAAAACTTGAACATTTCCTGAATGACTATATCTTGATCGGATATCCATAAGGTCCACAACCTTTGAAGCACTAGAGTCTAGCTATCATGCTTTCATAAAGTTCACAGCTTCTGATTAATGAGTGGTCAAAACCAAATCTTTATTAAATAATTTATTGCATCAGAGCAAGCTCATTTAGAGCATTTTTCTTGCTTCTTCATCATGTCTTTTGATAGCCTGTTCTAAAAAGACAATGAACTTTTACAAAGTTCCTGATAAATATCAAACGCATGTTAGAAGTAAAAGCATATTGAAATATATTTGGGAATCAAGATTCTAAGAATAAGTATATCAAAATCATATCACTTTCTCCCCCTTTGTCAGAAATCAAAAAAGGTATAAAAGGAAAGGAAAACAAATGAAGACAAGGAAAAAACAAAGAACAAGGTTATAAACAAAATTTATTATTTATAACTGAGAGGGTACAAGTGAGACACAAAAGATAAGAGAAGAAAACTATTTGTTAAGCCTGCCCTGGGTCCTATTTGTGAAGTCTAAGAGGTGAGGTTTGTAAGCTTCCCCTATATAGAGACAAATTCACTTAAAAAGTGAGACAAGATAACTATTCCTAGACAAGAAAATTGTTCCTAGACAAGAAATGCTAAACTAATCCAGAACCATAACTTAATCCAGAAGAAACCTTCAGTGATTAATAATGGTTTCAAAATAGTTCATAGCAAAACACTAGTCTAGAACAAGTTTGTCAATCAGCCCGACTTGTTGTACAAAAATAACAACTCCTTGATGGTCAAGAATTTGAGAAATAACTCTGCAAAAGGAATGAGAAACAATAATTCTTCGCGAGATGATAGTATTTCTTCTTTCAGATAATTGAACATAGATAGGGGCAGATTGATCTTGATTCTGGAGACTAATAATAGAATGAAAAGCTTATCATCGGAAGAGAGACATCCTGTCCCCTTTTCTCCAGGCCTTAGATTGGTTCCCATAATCTAGTACTAGACTTTTGCCATAGGAGAAAGAGTAGAAGGACTTTCAGCAGGACCTTTGTAACCATAGATGATGTGAACATCTTTTGCAAATATATTGCTATGTCTATAATTTTCAACAATATCTCCATCTTCCTCACATTTAATAGCTTGAAAGATGATTTTAAAGTTGATAATCACAGGAAAATCATAGACAACAGACACAATCATACAATCTTCTAGCTCATATTGATAGACACGAGCATTTGCCCTAAAATCTTTCACAAGATCTGGATAGATGGGTCCAGAAAACATTGAAAAATATTCATTCCATTTCTGAAAATGAATGTCTATGGTAATTTGTAAAAGATTGCTTGCCTTCAGTTCATTGAAATTAACCGTGTACTCCTTTAGAACTTCTAGATCATGAATCTCTCCTTTAAAGGTTTTTTAGGGCATGTTGAAGGAGAAGAACAAAACTTTTGAAGACAGAGAGATTTTACAGAACTATCTTATATAGAAAATAATTTGTAAAGACGGTAGAATACACAGCTAGCAACAAATACATAAAGCAGATGTATAGACAAACTTGATTAAACATATATGAGTCTGAGTAAAAATCAATGGTTAATTCAATGCACATAGCAGAGGATTAAACTAATTGCTTTCGACTTTAGACAAAGCAATCAAGATATACAGACTCGAGACATGCAAAGCAATTAATGCTCAACCAAGAATATGTACTACCAACATTTTCAAAGATGAAAATCTCATTGGAAACCAAAACACAAGAGACAAATGTATCCGGAATTGGAAAGGTTGTACTAATGACTTTTGTCATTTCAATAAAGGAATAGACGAAAGGGATACCAAAAAGGTATAAGGTATTCGCTAACTGACAAAGGTCTAGGAAATAGGTAACAGTAAAAGGAATCAATTCTGACAAGAGATAAAGCGTGAAGATTTATTATCCTAAATCCAAGAGTCTCGTCACCCAATGTGTCACATCAAGTATGAAGCGTTGTTCATTAAAAGAAAGTTGTCTTATAATGAATCACAAACTCTTCACTTTCCTGACAACGTGTTAATGAATTAAACTCTTTAGTTTCCAACAGAAAAAAAAGCAATCTCAATAGAGCATTCTGACCTTGGATACTTCAGATACATGAGAACTTCACTTGTCAGAGCCTTACATCTCAGAAGCAAGACACTACGAATTAAGCATTAGAAACTTATTTATCTATTATAGAAGACATATATTTCCGAGATATTCCTTTTCATTCTGGACATAGAACCTATTTCACATGTTTTGGAATGAGAACAAGTTTATTTTCAGCAAGGAATTTTGAAATAGATAATAGCCATAAGAAAAGACTGTATAAAAAAGGTTTTAAGAAATAGTTCCTTTCTGAACAAAATCTCTAAATTTAATCCTAGAATATAAAAACAGATTCTTAGACAATTAAGTAAAAAGTAGTAAGAGTTAGAAAAATGTTACTCTCAATTATTTGTTAGTCTTCCAGTTGACTCTGTATCTTGAAGATGCAGGTGCTTCTTCAAAATCAACACACAATTAGCTTCTGCAGTTGAGGACGTTTGTTAATGATTGTCTCTAGATGGACCGCTATATCAAATTCTCCTCAGAAACCGACATCACAATAACTTCTTCCTTTCTTCAGATCTCGAATGAGATGCATAGGAGTCCTTGAATCTTGCACTGAGATAAGATCATCTTCATAGATTCTTTGGTCTTTTCATTATGATCGATGAAACATCTCTCCTGATGTTTGTTGTATCTAGATCATCAGAGGGAATTGAGTTCTTCTTTTAATCTTCTGCTTTTGATCAACCGCTTTTGTCTTCACTATGACTTATTTCCAGAAACCCACTTGATTCAATAAACTAATTCCCAAATCTGGATATAGAATACCAAACGCCATATACTGAGAGAACTGGTAGAATTCTTCTTGCTTTGCCAGAGTTCAAATTTTAACCAGACGTTCTTCTTCAACAGATGCAAATATCATCATGAACATCAAACCACAAAACATTTCTTCAGAGGGTTTGAATGTTGATCTTGTTCTTACTGGCTTAGTCTTAACACCCAGAATCAGTACTTTATAAAGTAAAGATTTATGTCTAAGCTTTCTCAGAGGGGTAAGAACTACGACAACTTCTGGCTATTTCTGATTGAGCATCTTCTGATTTCTTCATCTTGTACTTCTTTAGCAGCTCCCTTACCTTCAACATTTTAAAAAGGTAATCTCCAGATCTCTCAATCTCTCAAAAAGCATTGGCTTCTGACTGCAAATCTTATTATCAAGTCTGACATTGATTTGATTCATCTGCAGAAATACTTCAACTCAAAGTAATTTGTAGCCTTTTGAGCATTATAATCATGATACATCAGAATATATCTGAAAATAATTCTATTTTGAATAGCATGCTACAACTCCTTAGAAATGATTTGTCATGATAGTCTCATATATCATGATTCTAGCCATTTCTTTTCAAGATCATGTTATTCCTTTTACACGTGTATCTAGTTGTAAAGAACTAGGACATGAAGATCTCATTCTCATCAAATAGCTTCTTAAGATGTTTATTCTCATACTGTTGACCAATATTATTTCTGACCTTGAATAATCCCAGACTTCCATATATGCACTTTGAGTAAAAAAGGTAGAGAATACAAAGAGATTCATCCTTGTGTTAAGAGCCTTTACCCATGTCCATCTGTTGTAGACTCAATAGTCTCTAATCAACAATGATAGACGCAGTAAAGTCAAAGACTTGCCTTTTCAACATGCTTCACAAGAAGCTTCTGAAAAGAAACCGTGGAAGGCATTTGGCAAATTAATCTTGTTCAGCTGAGATGCTTTTCTCAAGCTAACATGACTTAATCGTTTATGCCAGATACATTTTTCTTTATTAACAGTCATGAGACAAAGTTTAGAAGGTATGATCTTATGTATGGTACTCTTCTTATTTCCATTGGATAGAACATAGCCATACTTTTGACAACTGAATGATCTTCTCTTTAGATCACTTTTGGACCCTGCGAAGCTTCTAGGCTTTGGAGAATATACCTTTATTCTATGCAAGCAGTCAGAATCCTGGTAACAAGGCAGGTGCTTCAACTGCATAAGTAAGAACTTCTGCAGCAGAGATGGTTTCTGCTGTATCTGAAACAGAAATTACTTCATCTTCTGAAGGGATCTTCTTCATCAAACATTCTAACGTTAGCCAACAATGCTACATTAGCTTGTTCTTCATCTCCGTCATCTTCTGAGAACTCAGAATCATCCCGTGTTACCTTCAACCTTTTCTTCTTGCTTATCAAAGCTTTTTACTTGGCTTAAGGTAAACTCGAAACAACTAGCAGAACATCTAGTTCCTTTGAGTCTATTGCAATGGTTATTCTTCTAGAGACGATTAGTCCTTCTGGACAGAAGTGACACTCTATCTTCATCTTCTTCGAAATCCTTGATCTCTTTAGCTGGTGAACTTCCAGTCTTCTTAGATCTTTTAACAGATTTAAGCTTAACAGATTTTCTCTCACCCGAGTTATACTGATTTGGCTTAATCTTTATGACTTCCCAATAGAACTCACCAGTTCCCTTAGAAATGCGTTGATCAGATCTTCTGTAACTAGGATGCAGTTACTATAAGTTTTCACCAAAAATCAAATCCACATCTATTTGGTTGCTTGGAAAGATACTGCACCACTAGGCCATATTGCATTTGTTTAATTGTTATACAAATCATATATATATATATATATATATATATATGGTGTCAACTATTTGTTTTTCGTTAAGACCATCTATGTTCCATTCATAAATGGCTTTTCTTGAATAAGAATTCTGGTAATTGTCTGGTTCTTCAAAAAGAACATCTTGAGGTGTAGGTCTTTTGTAGTAATATTTTTCTACAGGTTTAGTCATATGGACCGGATTTATCTCATAACTATTGCCCTGATCTTTAAACATCTGAGTCAATTAATTGATGTTTCCAATGGCTTCTTCGTCCTCTTCAGAAGTATAATCTTCTTCTGAAGGATTATCCTCATGAAGTAAAACTCTAAGGTGTAAGTCCTTAAGTTTCTTTTCAAGAATCTTTATAAACTCATTGTGGTCTTCATCCATTTTGAACCCATTAACCTGAATAGGAGGTTGGATAATAGGAGTATTGGGTATATTCCTAGAGGAAGATTCTTCTTGGAAAGGAATAATCTTGTTCTTAGATAGCTGATATATTATCAAGCTATTTTGCTTCACCTGTTTTTCCAAATCTTCCTTAACGGATATTATCAGTTTTTCTAAAGAGACCATGTGCTCTCCTATACAAGTGAGGAAGGAATTGGTGAAGTTTTGGGCTCTTATTAAATAGTTTAATTCTCTAATAGAAACATGACTATTTTCAAGTTTCTTTATGGTATTATAAGCAGTAGCTTCAGCATTTTCTGATAGCTGTATAGCCCTCTCCGGGGGATAAGGGGCTTCAAGGGATTCTCCTTCAGGGGACTTCTAAGACCTCTGTATAACAAGGATATCAGTTTGTATTTTCTGAATTAAGAACTTTACAAACCAATGGATAAAAGGGATCAGGGTTTGGCCCTTGGATAATTCTTCATAAAAGAGTCTTTTAAAATCAAGGACGGTGGTTTTGGAGAATTTCTTAAAATACCACTTTCTAAATTCTTGATTCTCCTTCTTGTTAAACTCATTATTAATGAGCTTTCTAGTGTCACTCCCTTCAGAGAAATCTATCATAAATGGAATGACATTTCAGATTGAGTTGGTGATTTAACCCTAGGTTCTTTGCCTTGGTAAATTCCAAAGGGGATTTTGTTTTCACTAATTCAGATATTTTCCACATATTCTTGTTCTAAAGCTTCTTCTCTAATTTTGGAAGTGGAAACCCTAGGAAGGACGCTAGGCGCAGTAACATAGTCACTACGGGTAGAATATCTAGCATACATAGTTCTGGGTATGGTGAATCTACGTTGTTGGTTGAATTTGATTTCAACATCTCCCTCAGAGGTTTGAATAATTTGGTCAATATCCTGGTTAAGGATGGGTTTTGGATCAATTTCTTGAGGCAAATACCAACTCTCGGGGAATTCTATTTCATTCCACCTAATTAATCTATTAGTGGCAACATTAGATGCAAGCAAATTTGTTTGTACTAACGTTGTAGATCCTTGTGGTGAAATATTTTTCACCCTAGGATTTAAAGTATTTAAAACTTTGTAATAAACTCTGTAGCATATTGCTATGATTTCACTTCCTGGTTTAAAATTATAACCATGAGTATGAATAGTTAATTTCAAGGCATCAAAAAGATTTTTGTCAGACATGGAGAAACTTAAATTGGGAAATACTTCAAAATAAACTGGCCCATGACATAGACTAGTTTCTATGACAACAGCCAAAGATTGTTTAAAATTTTCACATCTCCCATCTCTGACATATGCCATAAGACTGGAGTTTAATCCAAGCATGGTTAAAGGTTTTAAAGCAACTTGGATTAATCCAATATGGATAAAGTTGTAATCTTTAAAAGGAAGTAAATCTTTTTTGTTTAACAGCCCAATATTTTGGGTCGATCCTGAAACAGGTATGGTTTGTTTTGTAGTCTTTACAGCAAACCTGGACATTACATCAAACATACCAAATTTATAAATTTGTTTTGAAGGTACGGATGGAATGATCCACTTGTTTAACCTTTCAAGATCTTTAGGAAATTCATTATTTTCCTCGTTTTTAATAAAAGGGTTTTGACAATCATTGTTGTCAATAGTAGCAGTATCAATATTAGAATCTATAAAAGATTCTGCTAAGAGTGTTGTGGTAAGCAACAGATAGATAAACTTTACAAAATAATGATTAAGTTTAACTCATGACGTTAATAGTTCATTACTCTTATCTTTCCAACAAATCATCTTTGCAAATAAGGACTGTTTAACGATCACAAAAAATAGGGGAATTCGGCTGAGCCAAACGTCAACCCACAAAGTGATCAAAGGGTTTTAAGATAAATTGGTACGGGGCGTTGTGACTGAAGTTAGGCCATTTCAGTAATCACTATTCCGAAGAACAAAGCAATTACCTATCCAACACTGAACGTTAGTCGCCAAGTTACAGTATTCCAGCCAATATACCAATAAATCACAAAATTGACCTAAATCAAAGATGTAAAAAGAGGTTTTCAGCAAAAGTTTCTTTAAAATGCTCATAAACATCCTAACGCGGACAAAAGAGAGCTACAGAAAGCATTGAAAACATCTTCTTAAATTTAAAGGATAAGAGTATGGAACTACTATTATTATCAGAAAAACTTAATAATTATAAATCAAGAACATCTTCTGAGCTACCACAACAGTAGCTTAGCTACTATTACTCATTAGTAACAGTAGTTTTTACCTTAAAAAAGGCTCGGTGATACCAGGAACAGTAGCGCAGCCTGGATACTTGATGATTATGATTACTATTTGGTAGTTGGGGATTATTTCTAATAAAACTTAAGTAAAATTAAGAGAGAAGGTAGAGAAACTGAAGATTTATTTAAAGAGAGAGAGAATTGTACATTGGAAGCGTGCCCTGGAATGAAAGCACTAAGACCCTTATATAGGGAAAAGGCTACCTATTGTAACCGGTGAAAAGCAAAGAAAACTCACACTAACAGGTTGGAACTAAAATCATTTAAGCCGGGTGCTCAATGGGCCCCATCGACACTTAATGATAACAAACGACAACCAAAAGGAAAAAAGAAAAAGAAAAAGTAAAGCAAAAGCAGATTCTTTGTCGGCCTCAGCTTTAGTGGTTAAGACTGCTAGCTTTGGCTAGTGGGGGACAGCTGTGTATTACAGCTCATTGATCCTTATCTCATTGTTGAGGACCTTTTCCTTTGTTGACCTTTTGTGCCATGGAGACTGTGAGGGAGTCCCAAAAGTCATCAGCAGTGGGTTCTGGCTCTTGAGATTCGCCAGCTAGGATAGCATCCATAGATCCATGAGATGAACTGGTCTTCATTGACGAGTTGTCTTCTCTGACTGTGGGAAAGGCTGTAAAGAATTGGCCCTTCATATGATCAAGAATTCTGATCATAAGATCTTCATCGTCTTCCTGAGGGTATTTCTTCTGGAAGTACTCTTTTAATTGGATTAATGTCATTTGGGAAGAGGCTTGCTTCCTGGCTGGATTAATCTTGTCTTCAGCAATTGTTGCTTCAATAAGCATGATTTTTTCTTTGAAATCTTTGGGATCCATCTTGACCCACCATTTGGCAAAGAAATGTCTTTGTAGATAGGCATATTAAGGCTATTCTTTGAGACTGAAATCGTCCATCTCCAAATCCATGGGATCTGAAACTTAGCAAAATATAAAAACGGACATTGTCCTACAATAATATTTTTTGATATAACCTTTTCAATTAAAGGGCTATCATCACACCAAGGTGTATAAAGATCCATTAATTCCTTTGGTAAAATTTCCAAAGAAGGTCCAAATTTAGACCACCAGTTAAAGAACCAATTTGGTAAAGGCTTCTCCAGAATTTCTGGGTTAATAGAGAAAAACCAAGAATGTTTGTTCTTGGGATTTTGGTAATAAAAAGCTTTAGAAAAAGCTTGGACATAGTCCCAGTAATTGTAATAAACCATTTTTCCTTCAGCAATTTTTATTGCTTTCTCACTGTTTGGATTTAAACCTCATTCTCTGGGATGCAATACCTTATTGATATGGCATTTTGAAAAATTAATAAAACTACCAGGATTATTATTCTGATAGTGATGAGTGATAGTAACCGATCCGGTAATTAGGAGTAATATCTCTAAATTGGGTATGGATTTTCCAGAAAGACCAGCATACCCTCTTGATTCAAGGTATCTAGTGAGAATTGCCCAACCATCATTGTTGGTAACTTGAATATCTTCTTCTTCAATATACATAATGAATTCAAGTGTTGGATTTTCAAAGTAATCCGCTGCTTGTTCCTGAACAGGATCACCGGCAGCTACATTCTTGTAAGAATCATTGTTCTTAGAATTTGAAGAGGAAGATTCTTCCTTATTATTAGTTTTAGAAGATGCAGTCAATGTCTGCATTCTCTGTCTATTTGGGTAGACAGTTGTCTAATCCCCTATTAAAGGAATGCTTTGATCAGATTGGGGCAACAAATTCCTGCTCCCTCTTCCTCCCCGACCAAAGGAGCGACCTCCTCCTCTGGTTCTATAAGGGGCGCTCATTGCCCTGCAAAAATTCACGGGTTAAGAAGTCAGCCAGAGAATTATTTTCTCCTTTAATATATTGAATATCAAATTCAAAGACACTTAATTGAGCTTGCCAAGAGGCAAAAATTTGTTTTGCAACAAGATTTTTAATATCCTTTTCTATGATAGATTTTGCAGAACTGCAATCTATTCTTAACAAAAATTTTTGATTCAATAAATCAGTTTGGAATTTAGAAATACATTTAATTATAGAAAGTATTTCTTTCTTGACAGTAGAATACTTAGCCTGAGTCTGGTTCCATTTACCAGAAGTGAATCTAACCAAGACTTCTTTAGAAGTATCTGGGTTAACCTGTTTAAGAATTCCTCCATAACCTTGGTCGGAGGCATCAGTTTCAACAATTTTGAAATAACCAGGGTTAGCAAGGGAAAGACAAGGAAAATATTTGACTTTCTTCTTGATTTTTTGGACAGCAAGGGTATGCTTTTCAGTCCAAGGCTTAGGGATTTTCTTAAGCCTTTGATAAAGAATGGTTGTATCTTTAGCCAAGTCTTTGTAGTAATCAGAAATATAATTAAGGCTTCCCAGAAACCTTTGCAACTGCTTCTTCTCAGATAATATATCTGGGAATTTGGAAGCAAATTCAATGCTTCTGCTGATAGGAACAATAGTTCCTTTATTGATCTCATGACCCAAAAACCTAACTCTAGTTTGAAAAAGTTTCATTTTGGGGGCCGAAATAACAAGACCATTATGCTTGATGATACCTTTAAAAAATTTTAAATGCTTGATATGCTGATCTAAAGATTGAGAGAATATCAACACATCATCAATATAAACAATAATGAATTCAGAATAAGGATTAAGAATATCATTCATTATATTCTGAAATTCAGAGGGGGTGTTCTTTAGACCGAAAGGAAGAACGTTCCATTCAAAGTGTCCAAAAGGTATCGTGAAGGCCGTCTTGTATTTATCAGCTTCTTCAATTTGAATCTGCCAATAACCTGATTTCATATCAAACTTAGAAAAGATTAGAGCATTGCTTAACCTATCAAGTAAATCTTTCTTGTTGGGAATAAGATACCTAATCCACTTAAGAACCTTGTTTAAGGGTTTATAATTGATAACAAGTCTAGGAACACCCCGTTCCTTTTCAGCTGCATTGTTGACATAGAATGCAGTGCAAGACCAAGGGGATTTAGATGGTCTGATTAAACCTTTGGATTGTAAAGATTCAATCTCCTTTTGGAAAAGATTTAAATAATCTTTGTTCATCTGGGCTGGTCTAGCCTTGGTAGGGATTTGGCTTTCATTGAAGTCATCCAGATAAGGAAGAGAAACAACATGTTTCTTTCTTTCCCAAAAAGCATTGGGCAGGTCGCTGCAGACTTCTGCTTTGAATTGGTTTTCTATATTCTTAACCTGCTTTTTAACATTCTCTTTGCTAAGTTGATCTTCAATACTTAGCAAGTTAATTTCTTCTTGAAGGAAACATAATTGTTTTTCTTTATGTTCGAGGAGCATATCCTTAACTTCGTTGATCATTCTAGTCTGAGGATCAGTTATAAAGTCAAACCTAATGGCTTTTCCTTTAACTTCTCCGGTTATCCCTTAGTGATCAATTCTGGTCATAGGTGTAATATGATTCAGGAAAGGAGTTCCTAATATTATTCTTCTTGTAAGATTCTTGACAAGAATAAAGGATGTGGGAATGCAAACCTCTTGGTTGCAGATGTGGGCTTTGGACAATTTATAATTGACCTTAAGCTTTTTCCTGCCAGCTTGAGTGAGGGATTGAGTAGTCTTATCAAAAAATTTGGTAGGGATCATTCCCTCCTGAATGCAATTCAAATCAGCTCCGCTATCTACAAGAGCAATCTCATTTTTGATGATGTATTTCCTGTCTATGACAAGGGTAATTCTAATATACCATTTTTGAGAAGTTACTCTATCAAGAAGGTTTAAGTAACTCTCTTCATTAGGAAGTTTTTCTTCCTCGTCTTTATCAGTTTCTTCTCCTTTAGAAGATATTTGTTGGCCTATTGCCTTAAGGGTGTTGATTCTCTCTTGAAGACTTAAATATTCTTCATCAATGGATTGGATAACTTCCTTTCCTTTCTCAAGATTAGTTATCCTTTGATTGAAAGTTTTATTGGCTTTCTTAATCTGACTTATTTCAGACTTAAGTTGAGAAATTTCTCCTTTAAGGTCATTCAATGAAGTAGGAACTTCTCTAAGGTTAGATTTATGAAATCTAGTTAGGACTTCGCTAAGTTGGTAAGGGGCTTCTATCATTTTAGGAGCCTCAACTCTGGGTTGATTATGAATGAGGATCTCTAACATTTTCCTTTTTATGTTAGGATCTGTAATTGCTTCAATGGCCTTTAGGGCATTGTCCTGATCGCTGGTTAGGACAAACACTCCATTCATATCTGCAATGGACTTCCAATAGTTAAGCTCATTGCACTCACAATCATTAGTGGATGATTATGAAGATTCAGAATCAGAGGAATTAACAATGTCAATTTCTTCACTGGAAGATTTTCCTTCTTCAGAACTGGAATTTATCAGCAAGACCTTTTCTAGCTGAGCACGAAGTTTTTCATCTTCGACTTCGTTAAGGGTCTTTTTGGTCCAGCATCTATTAGCATAATGCCCTGGCTTTCCACATTTGTGGCAGGTTATGTCAAGCTTCTTAGCTTTCCTCTTTCCCTTCTTATAAGAGGGTTTAGGTTCGGGTCTAGGTTCCCTTCTCCTGAAGTTCTTCTTCTTGTAAGGTTGGTAAGAACTTTGAGTTTTACCTTTGTAAAAATCCTTTTTCTTACCGTGCTTAAGAGATTTCTTTTTTCTCTCTCCTGGAGGTTTTCCAAGATCAAAGGCGAATTGGTCGCAGAATTCACCTAATTGGTGTTTCTCAGAGAGCTTTTGCTTCTTAAGCTGGTGTTTGAGCTTAATGTCATTGCATAAAGCTAATCCTTCATTTATACAACTATTGATAATTTGACCATAGGTCAGGTCGGTGTAATTGATGTTGATACCATCATTTTTCTCTCTAAGAGCTTTCCTAACTCTTTCAGAGAAAAGGTGAGGAAGACCGTCTATAAACTTGGCTTTCCAATGGACGGAATTAGAGTTATTTAACTTGAAAACCCTAGATAGGAAGGTATCTTTATACCATCTAAAATGTGTCAATGAAGGACACCTAAGGTTTTGAAGAAGGGTTTGGAGTTTTTCTCCAATGGGTTGGTTTGTTCCAACGAAGTGTTGGAGAATAGAAAGACTCAGGGTATACACATCGTCTTCTTCTTCAGTGGTGGCAACAGTAGGGGTACTAGTTCCCTCTGTTTTGACTAGCTTTCTATGAGAAAGAATGTCTTTTCTTTGAGAGTCAGAAAGGTAGAAATCCCACCATCCTCTAAGTTGACCAACAAAGCCAGTTGTAATGAAGGAAGCCACAGAATTATTAGAATTTCCATTCTGCTTACAAACTGTAGCATACATAAGCATTCTATGTATGGTGTAAACTATTTGTTTTTCGTTAAGACCATCTATGTTCCATTCATAAATGGCTTTTCCTGAATAAGAATTATGGTAATTGTCTGGTTCTTCAAAAAGAACATCTTGAGGTGTAGGTCTTTTGTAGTAATATTTTTCTACAGGTTTAGTCATATGGACCGGATTTATCTCATAACTATTGTCCTGATCTTTAAACATCTGAGTCAATTGATTGATGTTTCCAATGGCTTCTTCGTCCTCTTCAGAAGTATAATCTTCTTCTGAAGGATTATCCTCATGAAGTAAAACTCTAAGGTGTAAGTCCTTAAGTTTTTTTTCAAGAATCTTTATAAACTCATTGTGGTCTTCATCCATTTTGAACCCATTAACCTGAATAGGAGGTTGGATAATATGAGTATTGGGTATATTCCTAGAGGAAGATTCTTCTTGGAAAGGAATAATCTTGTTCTTAGATAGCTGATCTATTATCAAGCTATATATATATATATATATATATATATATATATATATATATATATATATATATATATATATATATATATATATATATATTACAAATTGTTATTGTTTAATAATTAAACATTACAAATTGTGAAAACAGAACACTGCAAATTGACTCTAATATCATAATATGTTCCCCATTCTAGTGCCAAGTTTCTTGTTGTGGCATCCACAACTGCCTGATGAATAAACAAAATTTAAACTTTAAAGAGTTTAATGGACTTAATTTTAATTTAACAACTAGTTCTTGTGTTTAAACAAACAAAACCTTAGGTGTAGATATGTGAATTTGATATCAAGAAGCTGTATAATGTAAGGTAGCAATAATGTTAATTATTGCTCCTCCGCCACTAGAAGAGTCCATTCCTGGTCCCCCTTTCTTGAGATATTTAAGTGCTTCATGGCACATAGTGAATGTGCCAACAGAATCAATATCCAAAATTGCAAACAACAACTCAATTTAACAATAATAAGGTTGTGCCTTGTGCAGAAATTTTTTCCCAATTTATCTTATTTTAGGTCAAAATAATACACATTTTTCAATTACAGAGAAAAAATTGAAAGTGGGAAGAGAATTTTTACCGTTTCGAAATCTATTAGGGGAGAGATCCTCAATCGCAACAAGAAAATTACTAGCAGCAGCATTAACAAGAATATCGATCTTACCGAAACCCTTGAAAGTGGAATCGAGAACTTTGGCAGCATCTTCTTGCTTACTGACATCGCCTTCAAAACCAACAGCTGGTTTTGAAAGTAATTGGAGAACAGAAACAACAGATTGAAGAACTTGTTTGCGACGACCCATGAGAGCAACGAAAGCACCATGTTTCCCTAATTGTGTTGATATTTCAAATCCCATTCCCGATGCTCCGCCTGTTATCACCGCTAATTTTCTTTTGAAGAAGAAGAACAAGAGTGAATAATGAAGAAAAAGATGAAAGTGAACAATTTTTTTTCTTTCTGAAATTTCCTTTTTATTTTATTTTATATAAATGTTATTAATTATGTGGCATCCATCTTGACAAAATAAAAGTACACTTGTCATTTCAGATTCCACATCAGAGCCACATAGATTATTGTGTTGACTTTGACTAACAGAATAAACGACAAGGACTAACGTGACACAATTTGAATAATTAAAGGATCAACTTGAAACTTTTTAAAATTAAGGGATTAAATTGGACTCTGAGGTAAAGTTAAATGACAAAAAATAGTATTTTGCCCCAAATATATCATAAGATAAAATATGATCTATCATATACGAATTGATATGATTCCTTTGCACGTTAAAAATACACTATAAGATACTTTTTCATAAGACATCAAATGAACTCGTATAATAGATGTTCTGATCATCTTTGATTGACATTTAGGAATAAGTAGATGATTAGCTACTTCATTGCTAGATAAATGGTTGACAATCTCGGACAACTGATTTAACACTTTGATGGTTATACGACTCTTTCAAAACTTCATGCTTTGATCCTTTAATAGCTGGTTGACAAATCAGTAAACATTGTCAGTTTTTATAAATTGTCTTCATCTTTTTTCACAACAACCTTAGAAGAGTACGTCAATAGGAGATGTTTCTTCTTTCATTTCCCGACATTCAATAATTCAAAACAATTGTTACATAACAATACATTATTAGTTTATATGAATAATCACAAATACAAAACAAATAACATAATGCTAGATTTCCAGTCAATCATGCACACACCTCAAAATTTTGTTAGTTCAATCCTAGATGAATCAAACTTAGAGAATTTCTTAATTCAATTAATAATCAAATAACATTTTAGTAGTGAATTACTTGATATTATTCCATATTGATTAGTCAATGATGAATCAATCATTAGGAAATCAATGAAATATGTTTAGTTTCCACTTATATGATAAAGCTTCCAAAATAGTCTTTTTAGGATCGAAAAGAATTTATATTCCCGACTTTTGAAGTTGCCTAGACTCAATAAAAAAACACCTCTAAGGTTACTTATTAGTTGGGAATATAAATATGAAAAGGTCTAGAAGGGGAGGGGGTTGAATAGACCGACCCCATTTAAAAAAATAATTTTAAATTTTTTTAACATAAAATAAGAGTTTAATGGGCGGAAGTGAAAACAAAATAAGATGGAAGCTTAGAAGTTCATCAATATGATTTCTAACCGATATATTTCAATGGTATCACTATAAACATGATTGTTTCAAGGAAATAAATAAAATAGCATAATTCAAGTTGCTTGATCCAAGAAATTTAATATCCCAACATAAACATGTTTTTTCACAATTAACTTAAAGACGATTCAATATGTTTGATGCAACACATACATATGTGTCACACCCCAATATTTAACCCTAAGATCTCACCTCATTGGCATCATTTTGCATAGCATATATCATCTCATGTGTGTTTTTATGTATTCACTAACCCTTTAAATTCAAGAGCATGTGCTTTGGTTGTGTTTTGATTAATGGATAGGGTTTTGCTCTCAAGAAGCTCAAGGGTTGACCAGTCAAAGGATTGTGGAATTCTCAACATCTCAAGCCCTAATTCATTCAAAATTGTTCAAGGGTCTCCTCTCATCAATAATCAAGTGCAAGGTTGCATTGAATCAAGATCAATAAGCCCCAGGTCATCAGATATACCCAAATGAGGATTTTGACCTGATTCAGTCCCTGGTTTGACTTTTAGAGCAAGGCATGATCCAATGCCTCAAAACATGTTTATAGGAGATCAAATGCATCATAGTAATCCATTCACATGATTGGATTGATCCAAGAAGTATGGTTCATGAGCAATGAAAGAATTCAAGTTCATCAGATAAAAAGTCAACTGCCCCTCAAAATCAAAGTTTGACTTTTGAGAGTTTTGGTCAAACACGGACTCCTCAAGTCAAGGATCATGAAAACATGTGGGTTGGATCATGATGAATCAAGAAAATCAAGGAAAATATCCAAAGATCATGATTTGGAAGAATTAGGGTTTCTTAATCTTTTATAAGTTATGAAATTCTATGATTTTTACCCTACTCTCCAAGTCCATAACTTCCTCCTTAAGCAACCATTTTCTTTGCTCCAAAGACCAAAATGAAGATCTTATTTCATACTACAACTTTATCCTATGGGATGATTTCCAAAAAAATGCATGGTTGAAGAGATATGAGGCCATGAAGTGGAGGGTTCAATACTTTTGGAACAAAAACACTTAAAAACTTTTTCAACTAAATCTGCCTTGTCATGAAGCCAACTTTGCAAGCATTTTTCATCATGATCCCAATTTAATCAAGAAAAGTAGTCAACATGAAAGTTGTAGAGGATGTTTCAAGCTTTCCAAAGAGCACAAGAACACAATTTTATCATGCTTGAGCAAGGATTTTCGAAGACATGAAGTTGGCTCATCCAAGTTGAATTTTAGGTCATTTCCATGGTGAACTTCATGATCAAATCCTAGCCAAACCTATGTGATCTTGCTTTGCATGACATGTTGCTTCTAAATCACACCATAATCTGAGAATAACACAAGTTGTTGGTGCATTACACAAAGAATTCAAGCATTATCCATGTCTTGATACCATTTATGGAATGTCTTGCATAAAGTTCCATGTTCATTTTTGTAAAGGTAACTTTTGCCAAACTACTTGTGCATTGAGCCTCTAAATGGTCTCCTATGATCATACTTAACTTCCAATTCTCAAAAGCAACATCTAAACATCATAAAAGCACATCTATATCCCTTAATTCACTCCAACTTTTTCATCATGATCAAAGGACACAACTTGTGCAAATGGAACCAAATCCTCCAAACTAGATTGGCATTTGAACTAAACCAAATTTCTCCTAGTACCTCGAGTCCTCTATAAATAGAGGATCACACCTCAAAACATTATCAACACACCAAGCCTTACACCAGAATTTGCAAAGAGCCCCATTGAAGCCAAAAACACATTTTCCACAAATTTGTCCAAAACACTCCATAGCCACAAAACAATCAAACCACCCATCCACACACATCATAAAACACATAGCAAAGCTGCTCAAACCATCATCTTCATCAAAAAACCTCAGATTTAGAAAGTTAACTCTCAACACTCATTTGGTTGACTTTATGTACAAAACTCTCTAACACTGCATCCAAGCCTTTTCCAATCCATCCAAGCCTTCAAACATCATCCATAGATATTACCTAGACTGTCCAAAACAACATTTCATAAATGTAACACCATTTTCTTGAAGATCAAATTCACCCTTGTTCATTTTTCAAGAGGATTCGTGTCAAAGGTTTGAAGTTGTTTCCACACAAAGTGAGCATTTCAAAAGCATCAGAGGGGATCATAGAAGCTTCTTCGATCAACCAACACCTTCTGTAATCAGTGAAAGAGGCATTGGACATTGCTTCAATAGGTAAGTGAATTCTAACTTGAAACAATGTGATCCTGATGTCATATTCATGTATTTGAATTATCAACTTGTTTTTCACAATGTATAGGTCATTTACCCTTTATCAATTGATTTGAATCTGTTCTATATGTGATTTAATTGTAGATTTCCACACTAGAGTTCATACTATTAATGGTTTGATTACTTCTTGAGTGGTGTAAATTAATAAAATTGATTAGTATCATCGTGTTCCTCATGAAAAATCAAACAACTTTCATTTTTATATCTTTGCATTTCATTGAGCTTTGAGCGAGATACGAAGTTTGAGAAGCTTGAAAATGGTGGCTGATGATGATGAAGAAGATGACGTGTAATTTCAGTTTTAAAACCTTTTTTAACATTTATTATATAGTTTTCCATATAACATACTGAATAGGCATTGCGCCATGGTGGTTGTTGTGTGTGTTTGTATGTTTGGCATACGTGAAGGTTGGGGTTCGAATCCCCCTCACCCCAGCCCTTTTGTGTTATTTTATTTTTCATGTTTTTCATGTTGATATCACGTATATTATAACACGCGTGTTGTTGTTACAACCTAAGCACATGGCCCAGTGGTTGGTCTTTTAGGCAGCAAGCAGCATGTCATGGGTTCAAGCCCTAGTGGCAACAACCCTTCTTTTTATCACTTGTCATGCTTATGTTTTTTCTCCATTTTCATTCAATCATATCTCTCACTCCTTTTATCATTTTGAGCCAATTTTTTTGCACACTCTTTGTTTGTCATATGTATTTTAATATGCATGAAAAAAATTCCCAAAAAATATTATTTATTTTACACCTTTTTATTAGGTTAAAAACTTGTTATTTTTAGGACTTTTCATGCTTGTTCTTGGATTGTTTCCTTAGCCTAATTGTTCATAAATGTTTGTGTGCTTATACCATGTCATACCATATCTTGTACCATATTTAAATGTGCTGACTTTGTTGTTCATCTTTGCCTAAATATTGGAATTGTTAACATGTACACAAATGTTTTAAGCATGCTTACATCTCTTAGGGTTTAGGATTGATCTTGTGTTTGCCATGACCTTTTTTCTATTCTTGTATGCATGTTGATTCTATTTTAGGGTTAAGTGTTGTTTCCCCATGTTCATATGATCCTTGTCTTTCATGTGCATGTTTGTATACCGTGACTTATGTCTTGTGATGTTCACTTGTTTCCAAGTACTTCCTTTATAAACATCCAATGTTAAGCATGTATCTTGCCTTATGTTTATCCATGAAGTCGTTCCTTGTGATGTTATGTAAACCTTTGTCATGTCTTGCTTATGTTCACCATGCTTAAAATCATGTTAATGTTGTTCATGATGTTTATTCATTCATGTTTATGTGATCATTGTTATTATTTCCAAGGGAAAGTCTTGTTGTTGACTTCTTGGTCATTTGCATTTGCATCTTCTTGTATATATCTCCCTTGTAATCCTATAACTTGCTATCCCTTAGAAAGTATCCCTTAGGATTACCTTTAACTTAGACATCTCCAATCAGGGTTTTCCCTTTACAACTCAAAACCACTTTCATAAAAAACCTTGACCTTTAGGTCATTGACCTTTTTCAAACTCTTTTTTAAAACAAATTCTTCAAGACATCTTAAGAATGTTCAAACTCTTTCAAAAACTAGAAAACGCAAACTCAATTCAAATCTTTTGCTACTTTGGCTTTTCAACTTTAAAATATTTTTCAAAAGACTAGACATTAGTCATCTTTAGTTGAGATATAAATCTCCTACCCCGTGACATTGTTGAGAAAAATGTTGATTCTTTTCCACTTGAGGGAGGTATGTGGCATACTTGTTGATACATCCAAGTTGGAGCCCTTCTCTCAATGTGAAGCAAATATCCCTCTTCGACATGTTTGTGGTTGTTTAAGTTGAGTATTCTCCTTAAGATGACAACTTGTCTCTTCTTCAATTAAAATCCACCTTAACAAATCCTATTCAATTTCTACCCCGAACTACGAGGTTTTGATCCTTTATTGATACTATAGATACTTAGGATGATAATACCTTCCCTTAGTATAACTGTTAAAAATTAGGATGGCTTTAAAGAAAGTATAAACGGTTTCTTTATGATCAAGAAACACACAAGGGTTAGGGTTAAAGGAAAAACAAGGAGAATAACAAGGATTGGTTATAATTGTTATTCTTTACTTTCTCTTGGAATCAGATTACAAGTACTCAAGAATAACAAATAACCCTTTCACCATAATTAGGATTTGCCACACCTAGAATGAGAGACTAATATGTTATTTATAATAAACCTAACATACTAAACTAATGGGCCTTTTAACAATTGCCCATTACAAGATAACTTAGAGTACATGCTAACTTAAACAACTGGATCCTAAACACAAGGCCCAATTTGACAACTACATACTAGAACACAATTCAACTACAGTTGTAGCGCGGTTTTCGTGACCGCCCACATCCGTCTGAGGATGAGATTGGATGCTACTTTCTGATTTCTTATTTATCCTATGAAGCTGGAAAGGAAAGGGAAGCTATCTCAAACTAACCTTGCACGCAGATGTTTTCTTTAACAAACGTTAAGAGATTGGGGAGTTCGGGGTCAGGTTATACAATGGGGAGTTGTCAATTACCCATCCTATACATGGTTATCCATGGGTTGTTTAGAAAATTCTACTCGGTTATTCTATTTACTGGTGTTTATCTGTCATGAATGGGAAAGTTTCTCCTTTGGGAAGGTTGAGAGATGTTGAAAATATATTTTTGTTGTTTTTGGGTTTTCCGATGTTTTTGGTAAGGTACTGGACCTAAAGTTTTTGTTTAGTATGCTCGCTAAGATTTCGAAATCTTATGCCTACGTATTCCCGTTAAAGAAAACAGGGAAATCAGAGCAATCGTAGTTCCTCCTATTATATGGGAGGAAAAAGATGTTTGGTGTCTTGTTTAAAGCCTAAGATTGAAGCTAAAGGGGTGTTTGTGGGAATTGATTGAAAGAGTGAAAAGATTAAAGATTGAGATATAAATATTCGGAAAAAAACATCGGATGAAAATAGAAGGAATATCCGGGAAAACGTCGGATGTAAAGAAAAGGAATATTCGGGAAATCGTCGGATGAAAATAGAAGGAATATTCGGGAAAAAGTCGGATGTTAAAAAAGAGGAAAGGGTTTTTCCCGTGTTTTTTAGGAAACTTGAGAATGTCTTTGAGATCCAAAAGGAGATGAGACTGTCAAAGTCTATTGGTATGAGAAGGTTGATCTTTGTATGATGCCCAAGAGGAGGCTGATGTTTTAAGGGATGAGAATCAACCCTAAATTGGTTTGATGTTTTGACTCTAGAAGGATGCTCTAACGAATGATGACTAAGTTCTGTCCTATACCTGTAGGAGGTCTCTGGGTCCTTGTACTAAGCCTAAGAGGAGGCATAAGAACTTCTAAGAAGCCTGAGGGTCCTTATACAAAGTCCAAGAGGAGACTAGGGATGCTTTTAAGAAGCCTGTGGGTCCAAACCTAAGAAAAGTTCAAGAAAGGTTTCACCGGGAATTAATCATTTCTTTAGTGAACAGTTCTAGGGTTTGAAGAAATTCAAGAAAGGTTTCACCGGGAATTAATCCTCTTTGGGAAAAGTGAACTTCTTTGACAATTTTTCTAATAGTGACAGTCTGAGAAAAGTTTCACCGGGAATAATGCCTTTCTCTTTGTTCCATATTGTATAAGTCCAAGAGAAGGCAAGACTGTATCTGGAATTCCTATGGGGAACTAGTTTTGACTGTGTTGAAAGAGTGACCACTGGTTTTATCTAATTCTAGACTTAATTGTCGGGGAAAACTCTAAGCAGATATAGAGGTATATATACAGTCGATATATATAGACAAGTATTTAGAAAGGAGTGGAAGAGGACTTACAGGTGAGCAAGCTTCCAGCAATAGAGACAAATATGTATATATAAGCATGTAAAAGAAAGCTAATAAAAACTTACAGGTGAGCAAGCTTCCATAGCTGTATGGTTAGTTATTCAGAAGAAAGTTTTAATAACAAATATGAATTTAAATTTAAATCACAAAGAGAAAGTTGTTTTAAAAAGAAGCGATATGAATATTCGGGAAAACATCGGATTGCAGGGGAAGATAGAAAAAAGAAAAGGTTGCAGATATCCGGGAAAACGTCGGATTGAAAGAGATAAAATAAGAGGTTGAAAATACGAATATTCGGGAAAATATCAGATGTAAAGAGATGATGAAAAATAAGAAAAGGTTGCTCGCTAAGAATTTACAGTCTTATGCCTACGTATTCTCAACGGGATCTCGAGAAATCAGAGCGGTCGTAGTTCACCCTTATGGGGCACGAACTACAGAAAAAGAAGTTTCAATCGCACGGCGGCGAGAGGGGAAATCTAACCTAATGTTATCATGCTTGGTTAAATATCCTAATGTCTTTCTTATTTCAAACCTAATCGAAAATTAAATTTGAACTAAGAGATCCTAAGGGAGCATGCATACGTGGCAAAATATCACGGAATAAATGAATACACGGCTAAGCATCGTGACAGATAAAATATATACGAAAGAACATCGTGGTAACTGAATACATGGAAAAACATCATGTGATAAAATGTATACACGGCAAAGCATCGTGGATAAACAGAGAGAAAATACACGGCAAAACATCATGAGATAAAAGCATATACACGGCAAAACATCGTGACAGGTAAAGATACGCGGCAAAGCCTCGCGGTAATCAACAAATAAAGATACGCGGTAAAGCATCGCGAGTAACAAATAGAAAACACACGGCAAAACATCGTGATAATCAACAAACAAAGATACGCGACAAAGCATTGCGGGTAACAAATAACAGGTACACGGAAGAGCGTCACGTAATAAATAAACAAAGATACAGACATTCACGGCAAAGCATCGTGTAACAAATTAAATTGACAAAAAGTTACAAAATACACATGAAAAAACATCATGGTAATCAGACAATAAAAATCAACTGAAATACACGGAAAAGCATCATGTAATCAGTAGACAAAGATACGCGGCAAAACATCGCGAATAAATAACATATATACGTGACAAAACATCACAGTGAAAATAAATAGAAAGCACACGGCAAAACATCGTGTAAAATAAAATAGATATTCACGACAAAGCATCGTGTCAGTTGAAAATATACACAGAAAAACATCGTGACAGATAAAATATACACGGAAGAACATCGTGGTAAAAACATGTACACGACAAAACATCGTGGTATAAAAATAAGCAGTCACGGAAAAATATCGTGAAACATGATCAGATTACTAAGTTCATGGTAAAAACATTATGTATCAGATCAAATATCAAAGTGATAAAACATTAAGAAGGAAATATCAAGTTTTAAATCAAATAATCATGAACATGGTATTTCAGGGACTAAATTTCAATAGGTGAAAAATAACAAATTAAAACAAATAAAAAATATTAAAATAAATTCACAAAGAAGATAACATTTTATATCATCATGACATTAATTAATTAATTAACAAACTATTTGAAGAAAATAACTTAAATATATAATAATTATAAAAATATATGATTAACAAATTTAATTAAAAGGAAAATTATAACTTAAAATATAATTAGAATACTTTATTAAACAAAACTAATTAAAATAATTATCATTTAAATTTAATCTAACAACCTATATTAAGAAATAAATAAGAGTGTGTTTAATGATTTAATGGGCTTTAGTTCAAACTTTTAAAATTAACCCATTCAGAAAAATTCATTTTAATAACTTTTAATAATAAATCAGGAAAAAAATAAAATAAAATAAAGGAAATTGTAAATAGAAGAACCTGATTCTCTTTTTTCTTTTTTCTGAAAGTCTTCGTTCTCTCTTTCTCTCATTGGCTTCAATGCGTTTCCAAAACACGGCCGCCATCTCCGATCTCTCCTCCGGCTGTGATTCTTCCTCCGTCACTGGCGAACTCCTCTCCCTCCGTTCGCGTTCTGCGTTGGTTTACTCCGATCGCGTCTCCAGCCGATTTTCTCGCGGCGTTGCGCCCCCTCCGTGCGATTCCTCCCGCCTCCAATCGCTTTCCGGCGCCGTGGCCATCCGGCGCTCTGCTCCCTACGATTTCGGTAGTTTTGGCGTTTGAAGGTGGCGGTGAGTTCTTAAATTTGTTGGTATTGTTGTTAATGTTCTGTTGTTGGAAATTCTGTGAATTTTGCTTCGATTTCGTGCCGTCTCGAATTCGTGTTGGATTGTTAGCTTATTGTTGGAAATTCTGTGAATTCAAAATTGTTATAAATTGTAGGAGCAACTGTGATGTGTTGGTGCAGCAGTTGTGTTGAGCTTCGTTGATGCTCGTGGAATTTGCGGCGGCGTCGACAATGTTTGTTGAAGTTGCAAATTAGAATTTGTTGTCCTGCTGTGATTGTAGCAGGTTGTTAGTTTTGATGAAGCTAATGACAGTTTGCAGGTAGTGAATTGATGGAGTTTTGGTTTATGATTTTTGGATGTAATATTAAAATGAATTGGTAGTTTGTACATGATGTGGTGAAGTGTATGTGTTGAAAAAAAAAGTAGAAGGTGATTATGGTGTTATGAACATAATTTGAAGGTGATAAAAATTGAAGTGAGAAATGTGTTTATGTGTCTGTAGTAAAAATGTGAAAAGTTACAGGAAAGAAAAACATAAGTGTGAGGCGTGTGTATATGTGAAAGAGAAAGAAAATTTAGAGAAAACAAAGTTGAAGTATTGTTTTGGTGCTAATATTTTTATTTATAGTAGAAAGTAACTTAGTGATCAAGTTTAAATGGAGATAAGATGATATTCAAATTTAAAGTTTTGTTAGAAATATTTCAATGCTTAACTTCTAAGTATATGAATGCATTGAATGAAGTTTGGATATGGTTGTTAACAAATTGGACTTGAGTTTGAAAAATAGAGATGAGTTTTGTCCAAAACAATTTATGATTCTTGTAGTATATGTGCAAGACAAAAGAGGGAAGAAACAAAATAATCAAGAAGAGAAGACAATGGGATGGGGCGTGTATTTTATGGTATTTTATGGAGAGGGAGAAAAATGTGATTCTTAGGGAGACTAGTAGTGTAAAAGAGAGATTAGTAGTGTAAAAATAATAAAACAAAAATTATATTATATATTATAATAATGTACTAATATAATAAACAAATTAAATATAATAAAAAATTTAATAAAAACTAAGTTATTAAAATCTTGATTAATTAATAAAAATTAATTAAAATTGAACCGTAACCGGTAAAAAAAATGATAAAAACTGTATGTATCGAAGTGTCCGAAAAAATAAAATGAACACATCAAAACGATTAGCAAAAAATATACGTATTGAAAAAATACATCGTTTTGTCAAATTTTGAAATTGATTTTACCCGCTAAAAAGGCTTCAGACAGATCAGAAACATGATGACCAGAAAATCAAAAAATTAAAATAAGCACACCGGGTTAAAGTATGCGAAAAATAGATTAAAAATGATGTCTGAAAGTTCGATTTTAAAAATTGCCCGGATACCGACTTTTTGCACTGTTGACTTTTTCAGTTTGACCAAAATAACTGAAAATTTAACACGTTAAATCTGGCTGATAATTAAAAAAATATTCATGAAGAAAATATTTGATATTATATGCAGACGACATGGTATGAAAATATAGACAGATAAAAATGAGAAAAAATAAAAACGCCTGGTCAAAATTTAGGGTCTTTGACAACAACATGTGAACAGACTTCGATGACATGCTAAAAATACTAGAGTTCGATCCAATATCTCACAAATCTCCACCTTGGAACAAACTCTATAACATCAACAAACTAGCTTTCTTCATGCAGCTTTATCAACTGCATACAATGGAAAAACTTGCAACTAGGCAACGTCTTGGTGATCATATCAGCAACAATATGATCTATCGAAACCATCAGAACTTGGACTTCTCCACGCTCGATTACCCCTCCGAAGAAAAGCAGCCTCACATAAATGTGCTTGGTTCGCTCATGATAGGCTGAATTCTTCGACAATTGTATTGCACTTTGATTATCACATTTAACAGTGACAACTCGACCTTGAAGTTTCAGCTCCTTTGCAAAACCTTCAAGCCACAATGCTTCTTTCACAGCTTCAGTTAGGGCGATATATTCCACTTCAGTGGTTGATAAGGCAACAACCTTCTGAAGTGTTGCTTTCCAACTGATTGTTGTGCCAAACATAGTGAACACATATCCAGAAATAGATTTTTTGGAATCCATACAACCTGCATAATCAGAGTCGACATATCCTTCGATTGCTGCTTTACTATCTTCACCCAAGGTTCCACCATAAATTAGGACTCTATTAAGAGACCCATTTATGTACCTTAGAATCCATTTGAATGCTTGCCAGTGAGCCTTTCCAGGATTTTCCATGTACCTGCTTACAAGACTTACTGCATATGTTATGTCAGGTCTAGTACAGTGAAGGGAAATCGCGATTCAAAAACGCAGCGGAAATTAAAATTTCCCTTTAGCGATCCTTACGAAAGATCATGATCAGTGATAGAATGGTTACCTCTTGTGGCAATGAAACCTTTGATTCTGAATCGAAGGAATGATCACGAGCGATGTACAATGAACAACGCCTCTACTCAGTCCACACGAACAGCTTCCCTCAGTCTCAGTGTTAGCTGCTAAGATTGAAGGCTTTGAGTGAGAGATAGAGAAAAGGAAAAAACGGTTAGGGTTTCACAGCTGAATTTTCATCAAGTGTTTATGCTTCTGCACAAGGGTTATATTTATAGAACCACTTGTGTGGGCTGCAAGCTAAAAAGGCCACTTAAGTGCATGCACACCATATCTTATATTGTACCGTATATCACTTAAGCACGTGGTACCTTACCACAATCCGTATTCCACTTAAGTGCACCGTACCTTATGGTGTTACATATTTACTTAAGTACACCGTACCTTACGGTGTTCCTTATTTATTATACCTCTTATCAAACTGTCCTTATGTGTGTGACCCTGTAGGATTTCGCGACGTTTGCAATTATATTAAATCATGCATTTAACATAATAAACAGTGAGCGGTATCTAGCAACACATCACTTCTACCCAAGTCACGAAATTGTCATGTGATCTGACAAAGCCTTTTGTGATAGTGCTTGTGTGTACAATTACCCTTTTGCCCTTATGTCTATATTGAACACAAGGCATATACCGTGTCACCCTTGTTCAGTTCAATATTGGGCCCTTAGATATTTATCCTGTTATGCAGGATGGACAAATTCCATCTAGGTCACTCATGTCCCTCAGCATGCTTTATGAAGTACCCATCAACTGTCTTTATAGTCATCCAATTACGAACAATGTTTGATCAATAATAAAGTACTTGACTCTACATCTAGGGTCCATAGTGGTTTCAGGTCGAAGGGTGGTATACATCACTATCACCATTATAGTAACTTATGACACTTTGCATAACATTCTATGTAGTACTCTCATAGTGGGTCAATCCAGTATAAATATTACTCCTAATATTCATACCTATGTTAAGACTTGATAACTCCTTATCCACGATCCATGAGATGTGATCATCAGTTTATCTACATAATAGTCTTAATGCTTTAAGGTTATCTCATTTCACATTAAAGCTCGACTACGGATACTTTAAGAATAATGTCCTTATGTTTAATGGAATCTCATGATTAAGTCACACTTAATATTTCATTAAACGAACTAGCTATTCTAGGGACTTTATCACTTTTGAAAAACAAACATAATAACGAAATGCCTTTTATTATTAATAAATAATTCGATACAAGTGCCAAAAGTATTGGCCTCTAGGGCTTACACCAACATACAGACCATATCATACATCAAAGAACCCATTATATTAGCATATGAAATGCTATTCATATAAGCTCTTTCAACATCACTACTGGGACACTGATCTATTGTAATACCCCATATTCGATAAATGCTCAATTGGATATCAGATGAGATCAGATGAGTGTCTATGTGCTCTATCTTGATCAATTAGAATAATGGAATTCTTAAGTATTGTCAATTGGGACCGATAGAGCAACTAGTGAACTTTGAAGAGATCAATTATCTTATGAAAGAGACAGATCATTAACTATTAATTCAGGAAAATATTGTAAGGTAACTCTAATAATTGATCAGTTGGTTTGAGATGACAAAATATCAATTGGAGATATTTTACTCTATTGGATTATATTTTATATATATATATATATATATATATATATATATATATATATATATATATATATGGGACGAGATCATTTGACACCGGTGTCAAAATATTAACTTTGACACCAAATCTTAACCGTTTATTATTATTAATTCAAAGGTTAAGATATATTCACTTAAAACTAACACATGAGTTTTTTAAGGGAATTTATCTTAGCCATTGAATGAAAAATAATAAAGGGGTAGGATTTGGTGTCAAAGTTAATATTTTGACATCAGTGTCAAATGATCCCCTCCCTATATATATATATATATATATATATATATATATATATATGAAAGAATAGAAAGAAAAAGAAAAGGAGAAGAAAGTTGAGAAAGAAGAAGAAAAGAGAAAGAAGAGAAAAGGAAGAGAAGAGAAGAGGAAAAACTTGGGAAGAAGCTTGGATCATTGTTCATCATCTTCTTCAAACTCCTCTTCGATTATCAGGTGGGTTCTAGTTAGAAACTCTAAGTTCTAGAAATTCATGATTTTGAACTTAGGTTAGAATTTGAAAGAAAAATGAATAAATTGATAAAATCAATGTTTCTAACGGATGAAACATGAAATAAACCACATAATATAGTCGGGTTATACGTGGGAATAATCGGGAATACTTGTTGGTATGTTGGAATATGTTTTTGGTTGAAATTGGATTGAAAATATACCATAAAAACAGTTTTCCACTCTGGTTCCGTGAAGTAACCGGTTACATGGTTGAGGTAACCGGTTACCTGAAGAAAAAATAGGTTTTTACGTGAATCTGAGGTGAAGTAACCGGTTACATGTTGAGGTAACCAGTTACCTTACTGAAACTTTTAAAAATTATTTGAAAATTCATAACTTTTAAATCGTGATTCCGATCGACGCGTTCTTGGTATCGTTGGAAAGCTATAACGATCCTCTACCCAATAAAATGTGAAAATATTGAGTATGATGTGAGAATAATGAATGGGTGGCAATTGAATGAAAGTGATGTTTTATGTGATGTGTTATTATATGTGTTTACTTGTAATATTAGTGTTATGCCATATTTATCTAACTGTTGTTAAGTATGAATGAGAGAATATGCATGCTTAAAACGAGTTAGGAAGAGTGTGGAAACTTTACCCCAAAACAAATGATATGATTCTAGGTTGTGACTAGGATTTTGATAGAGAATCTAGATGGCGATGCTCGTGCATTCGATGTAGAACGGTGCATCCTTGCCGAGTAATGGTCTAGAAAAGAATAAGACACTAGTATGGAACATGTGTGAACCTTGTGTTTTGTGAAAAGGGAAATGTGGCCTTGTGATTGTCGATACAATCAAGTTTGTGTGTGAGATCATGTAATCGTAATTGTTTCCCTTGAGTTGCAGTTTTATGAGCCCCGGGCTCCTCTAGAACGTATGCATAATTACTTGGTATGTTTGATTCTCGCGTGTAGTACGAATGAAGCCTATATGGTAAAGAGACTTGCGATGGTTAACAGGCCATGAGAAGTGAAGGTTCACGGTTAACAGGCCGATGATCCCGAATCCATTTCGTATGCCAAGTAAATTACAAGGATCCATGACTCGGGTCGACTTCTAGACGTAGAAGCGGACGGGAAAAAGGGATGCCTTGGTAAGGTTATCGATTAGTGATATTTTGAGTTGGTGAACTCATGAACATGTTTCCATATACTGTGAGATTGTGAACTCAAGGTCATTTCCCTTCCCCTTGACTTGAGTTAGGAATTGGCCAGAGCCCTGTAAAGCCGAGATAATCCATAAGATAGGGAACTCGCTGAGATTTAATATCTCACCCCATTGTTGTTGTTATTTTTCAGGCGTTGTTTGCAGGTTTGGTTTACAAGTGAAGCTATGCTTGGATGTTTCAAGAGAAGTTTAGCTTTAGTTTTCTGATGTGTATTTTGTTGTATACAATTGAGGATATTGTATATTAATCTTAGTTTTTATTATTTTGGCTAGTTTCCATATCTTGTACCATAGTTTGTGTTTATGTTTTAGAATGGTCAAGTATGTGAATTACGCCATTAGGCACTTGTGATGGTGTCAGTACCAAATAAAATGCTTGTATAGTATTATTCTAGGTATATATTATACAGGGCATTACAATTGGTATTAGAGTAGGTCGTGTCCTCGACCTAGCCTTAGAACATCATAAGTAAATTTATTCCTGCCTCTTAAGTGTGTCTTGCCAGCATGAATCTTAATATCATACTATGTAGTGTTGGGTCTGATCAACCTAATACTATGTATGTGATTGATAGAATCATGGTTGAGCGACCACGAGGACTCCGTAATGTTCTCGGAACTTGTGTTGTGAGGGTAGGCTCAAGCCAAGAGTTAGTAGTGAGGAGATTTGGTTAGCTCAGTCGAGGTCTTAATAGAAGTTATGCTTTGGGTAGCATGGAATTGAAGAGTGTTGTGTTGTTCAAGCAATCCTTTGGAATGGACGAAGTCTGAAAGTTATGGATCTCTATCGGATGTTTGATTAAGGTATAAAGAAATTATGTAAAGTCGCTAGTCGGGTTGGACTGACCACTAGTATGGATAAGGATTTCAAGTAATCTCATTGCGTGAAAAAGAAAAGTTGTTTTGTGGAACGTGTGAGTAAGGTCCGGAAGTGAGATAGTTATTAGTGCTTCAGTTTCTAAGATCGCTATGGTATCTTGAATGGACGAGAATACCTTAAGGAGTGCGTTCGAAACAATATCTTCCAACTGGTTTAAGATTTGAGAGTTAAGGACGTTCAGCTTTTATGGGAACCTAAAGTAGTATAGAAGTGTGATAAGGAACACAGGGATGTGTTTACATACTTCAAGTGAAACAAGTATGTGCCAGACGAATGGTAGGAGATATGTTACGTGTATTCAGTTATGAAGAGAGAGATTGGGCTCATGATAATACGTTAGGGTTATGTCTTCGGAAAGAGACCATTTTTTTGGAATTGCTAATTTACCCAAGGAACATTATAAGTTATTGTGTCGGGGAAAGAATGAGCTTCATTTAGTAATGGAAAGTGTAGTGATACGGACCGGAAGAAGTTGTGTTAAGAACAGAGTAAGTACCTTGGACTCAAGGAAATTTTAATATGGTGGTTTTATATTTGGATCTAAGAGGATTACCATGGAGAGCGAAGTAAACGCGATGTGGAAAATGGTATTAGCAGTATGTTATGAGGAAGTGATAACAGAATGTATTTTGGACGAGTGTGCAATAGAGTTATTAAGGTGTTGATGAACCTATAGTTAAGGAAGTGTAATCAATGATGGTTCACCCACCAGAACCCTAGTAGTATGACGTGGAATGGGAAAAGTTACACCTTGGTATTAAGAGCAAGCGTAGTGGTAGCACCATGGTCACAAGTGTACGTGATAGATTCTTATTCTTGAGATAAGTGTGGAGGGACGTACCTTGTGGAATAGTGAGTATTGTGTCCTAAGAAGCAAAATTGTGGTAAAACAACGAGAAGCAAATCAAGACTTATGACGGACTAAATGTAAATCATGAAACGATTTATACTGGAAGGATTTTGTAAGTAGTCGATGAGAACTGCCGGTTGCGATTCTTTCATTAAGTGAATGCGATGTATGTGTAGTGTGCATTGGATAGTGGAGGGTAAGAAATCCCGGTTAATGTGTACGTAGTAATGGAAAGGTCCTTCAGGAGGATGCATTGCCTCAATTTTTTTTAAGTGTAAGGGAACTTCTGTAATTGTGAATAATCGGAATATTCGAAATCTACCCTTTGTTGGACCAAGGACGTAGTTGTTTTAGTTCTCACCAAGGAATTCAAGTGAGAAGACAAGGTTGTATGCTTGACATGATATGTCCATTATTTTCGTAGTACCGTATAATGGTTGTGTGTTGGGTTTTGCTTGTGGACGAATTAAGTATGAGTGGTGGCTAAAACCTTAGAATGTCGTCATTTTGACTTCCCGCTAGTGTAGTTGTATGAGCAAAAAAACAGACTACCCTACTGAAGTTTTGTCGTGCGACCGCGTCAGAATTTGGAATTTTGCCTTGTCATTTGGTTGGAGTGTGTCATCCACATGTTTTAACTTTGTTTTGTATTACCTTGAGTTGATCATGGTTAGTGAATATTATACAAGTTAAGGAGCCACAAGTTAAGAATGATATTTCAAGTTAGAACAAACCGGATTGATGGTTTTGAGTAGGGGTGACTTTGGATAAAAATAAATTGGTTTTTCAGCTTCAGTAGCAGTGTTAACCGATTAACACACAGTGTGGTTAACCGATTAACACGTGCAAGGATGGTGTTTTGCGCTGAATTTTGAGGAGTTAACCGATTAACCTCAGATGGTTAATCGATTAACATGTGTAAATTGTGAAACCCTTAGAAATCAACATATGCATTTTCTCTTTCCGATTGATAAGTATTGTGTGAATGGAAAACGGGTTGCAAGTTAATGAGATACGAATTTGTGTTTTTGAAATTGGAACTTCTGAAAGGTGTTGCATAATTGATCATCTGTTTAGACGACACGGGAATTTGACTTTGGGAAAGTAATATTGTGAACTGTGTTGAGTGTGAGGAAGTCTTAAGTGTATTGTTATCATTACCGTTGAGAGCCTTAAGGACGAAGTTAGAGAATACCCATGAAGTATTGATCTTGTAAAGATCGTTTCGGAATTTTAATTATGGTGTTAGTAAGGTATGAACGGTCGGTCAGAGTTTAGTATTCGTTAACTTCCGTGAGTTCATGGTATTGGATTTAGGCTCCGTGAGAGGTGTATCAGTTGTGTGCAGTTATATTTTATCCAGAGAGAAGAATTTGAAAGTTACTTTTCAAGTACGAGTAAGAATTGGACGTTCGGAAGTTAAGGGTGTAACTTGAATCGTGTGGGGAACATAACGATTGAGAGACGTGGATGCAATTGATAAGCGTGGCATGTTCTTCGAAGGTATGTATAGGTGTGGATTGTTGTATGTGAGTTGGTGAGTAGTGTGGAACCTCATAATTGCGCTTTGAATGGTTTAAGTTTTGTTAAGTGGTGACTCACATATGATTGAAGTTCTGCGTTGGTGTTACGTTGTTATCGGTTGAGACCTCGAATCAACAAGAAACCTTGAGTAAGTCGGAAAACCGCAAGGAGAGTTATTATGGAATGAGGTAACTAGAAACGAAAGTTATTAAACTATTTTGGATATATTATTTCGAGTCTGGAATGAATTTGGAGTTGTATATGTCATGGTTGTAACAGTGTAACTCCTGCACCTTTATCGTCTGGAGAGTGTTGGAAAGATGTTTGTATATTGTGTGTCGGCGAGGAAATTGTTCTACCATAGGACGTCAGTAAGTTTTTTGTACCGTTGGTTAGTAAAGACCCCAATGGATAAGTGTGTTCTCCGCCGACTGTTAGCTACCTAGTCGTTCTTAAGAATTCGTGGCATTCCATTGTTATATTTTTAGGTTACACAATAAAAGGTGACAGATGGAAGAGTTTAGTAAGACTAATAGGGATTAGAAGGATTGTTGCTTAGGAGTATGTAAACAAGAAAATCTTGTTCTAAGTATGTTGCCTCTTGGTGTGATACGAAAGAGATGAAGTATCAGATGTAATTGAGTATAATGTATAGCATCAGGTTAAGTGGAACTGGTAAAGAAGTTGTTTAACAATTTATGAAGTGGTTTTGAACGTTGAAGGATTTATGAAAGGATAGTCGTCAGTGATTGCATGAAGATAAGGAATCACCGAATTACCTCGCGAAGAATTGATAAGTGTTTGTTATTCCAAACTAAGATAAGGTGTTAAGGTTTTATTTTGTAACTCAGTAGAAGAGTATAGAATGGTATATTTCTTTTCGAAGGTAAGATGCGAGCAAGTGTTTAGTATAAAACAACAGATGAATTGAGGAGAAGCAAAGTTAGAAGTGCACTCGATATTGGAACAAGAGTATAATTAAGGACGTGACGTTTGATATTTTGTGAAAACAAGAATTTTGGTCTGTGAAATCAAGTTGGAATTGGAATACGTCAGAAATTTGAACGGAAGTAAAGTTAAGTATGAATCTAAGCCAAGGATACAGGTTGCGGTTGTTGTCGAGTAAAGGAAGTTCGGGGGCGAATTTCAATTTAAGGGGGGGAGAGTGTAATACTCCATATTCTATAAATGCTCAATTGGATATCAGATGAGATCAGGTGAGTGTCTATGTGCTCTATCTTGATCAATTAGAATAATGGAATTCTTAAGTATTGTCAATTGGGACCAATAGAGCAACTGGTGAACTCTGAAGAGATCAATTATCTTATGAAAGAGACAGATCATTAATTATTAATTCAAGAAGTATTTTAAGGTAACTCTAATAATTGATCAGTTGGTTTGAGATGACAAAATATCAATCAGAGATATTTTACTCTATTGGATTATATTATATAGTAAGTTATATATATATATTTGAAAGAATAGAAAGAAAAATAAAAAGAGAAGAAAGTTGAGAAAGAAGAGAAAAGGAAGAGAAGAGAAGAGGAAAAGCTTGGGAAGAAGCTTGGATCATTGTTCATCATCTTCTTCAAACTCCTCTTCGATTATCAGGTGGGTTCTAGTTAGAAACTCTAAGTTTTAGAAATTCATGATTTTGAACTTAGGTTAGAATTTGAGAGAAAAATGAATAAATTGATAAAATCAATGTTTCTAAAGGATGAAATGTGAAATAAACCGTGTAATATAGTCGGGTTATACGTGGGAATAATCAGGAATACTTGTTGGTATGTTGGAATATGTTTTTGGTTGAAATTGGATTGAAAATATACCATAAAAACAGGTTTTTCATTCTGGTTCAGTGAAGTAACCGGTTACATGGTTGAGGTAACCGGTTACCTGAAGAAAAATATAGGTTTTTACTTGAATCTGAGGTGAAGTAACCGGTTACATGTTGAGGTAACCGGTTACCTTACTGAAACTTTTGAAAAATGTTTGAAAATTCATAACTTTTAAACCGTGATTCCGATCGATGTGTTCTTGGTATCGTTGGAAAGCTATGACGATCCTCTACCCAATAAAATGTGAAAATATTGAGTATGATATGAGAATAATGAATGGGTGGAAATTGAATGAAAGTGATGTTTTATGTGATGTGTTATTATATGTGTTTACTTGTAATATTAGTGTTATGCCATATCTATCTAACTATTGTTAAGTATGAATGAGAGAATATGCATGCTTAAAATGAGTTAGGAAGAGTGAGGAAACTTTACCCTAAAAAAATGATATGATTCTAGGTTGTGACTAGGATTGTGATAGAGAATCTAGATGACGATGCTCGTGCATTCGATGTAGAACGGTGCATCCTTTCCGAGTAATGGTCTAGAAAAGAATAAGACACTCGTATGGAACATGTGTGAACCTTGTGTTTTGTGAAAAGGCGAATGTGGCCTTAAGGAGTATGTGGCCTTGTGATTGTCGAATACAATCACGTTTGTGTGACAGATCACATAATCGTAACCGTTTCCCTTGAGTTGCAGTTTCATGAGCTTCGGGCTCCTCTGGAACGTATGCATAACTACTTGGTAGGTTTAATTCCCGCGTTTAGTATGAATGAAGCCTATATGGTAAAGAGACTTGCGATGGTTAACATGTCATGAGAAGTGACGGTTCACGGTTAACAGGATGATGATCCCGAATCCATTTCATATGCCAAGTAAATTACAAGGGTCCATGACTCGGGTCAACTTCTAGACGTAGAAGCGGACGAGAAAAAGGGATTCCTTAGTAAGGTTATCGATTAGTGATATTTTGAGTTGGTGAACTCATGAACATGTTTCCATATAGTGTGAGATTGTGAACTCAAGGTTATTTCCCTTCCCCTTGACTTGAGTTAGGAATTGGCTAGAACCCTGTAAAGCCGAGAGAATCCATAAGATAGGAAACTAGCTGAGATTTAATATCTCACCCCATTGTTGTTGTTATTTTTCAGGCATTGTTTGCAGGTTTGGTTTATAAGTGGAGCTATGCTTGGATGTTTCAAGAGAAGTTTAGCTTTAGTTTTCCGCTGTGTATTTTGTTGTATACAATTGAGGATATTGTATATTAATCTTAGTTTTTATTATTTTGGCTAGTTTCCATATCTTGTACCATAGTTTATGTTTATGTTTTAGAATGGTCAAGTATGTGAATTACGTCATTAGGCACTTGTGATGGTGTCAGTACCAAATAAAATGCCTGTATAGTATTATTCTAGGTATATATTATATAGAGCATTACATCTATACTCAGCTTGAATTGAGGGTATGTCAGAGTTACAACAGGCTTTGAATTCGACATACCAAACTTTTCGTGAATCTTCAGTAGGCATGCCTCTTGAGATAAGCATAATTTTGACTGGTTTCTATCACTTCGGATGTCAATCCCAAGAATCCTGGACGCAACTCCTAGATCCTTCATATCGAACTCCTTATTGAGTCCAGCCTTCACCCTCATTACATCTTAGACATTGTTGCTTGCTATTAGAATATCATCCACATAAAGCAACAAAATAACAAATGAATTACCAGGTCAAAATATGAAGTAAACGCAGTGGTCAAACTGACTTCTAATGAAACTTATGCGTGCCATGAACTTGTCGAATCTCCTATTCCACTGTCGAGGAGATTGTTTAAGTCCATATAAAGATCTATTCAGCTTGTACACATAATCTTCCTTTCCTCTTTCGACATGCCCTTCAGGTTGCCTCATCAGGATTGTTTCATCTAGATCACCATACAAGAAAGCAGTCTTCGCATCCATTTTTTCTAGTTCAAGATCGAACTGTGCCACCGTGGTAAGCAACATTTGAATGGACATGTGCTTCACAACAGGAGAGAACACATCATTGAAGTCAACACCTTCTTTCTGAGTGAACCCCCTAGCGACCAATCTTGCCATGTATCTCTTCGAAGTCACTCCTTCGATTCCTTACTTAACTTTGAAAATCCATTTACAGCTGACTAACCTGGCTCCAACAAGTTTCTTGATCAGTTCTCATCATCCATATGTTATTCGACTCTTCATAACTTCCTTATAGTCTCTAGGTTCTTCTTCGAGAACCTCACTTGCAGAGATTAAGGCATATGCTATAAGATCTGCATACCCAAGTCTTTGAGGTGGCTTAATGACTCTCCTCGACCCGTCTCTTGCTAGCAGGTAGTCATTATCAGTCTCCTCATCTTCGACAACATCTTCTGCTTCTTCTTCGACTTCATATGGGATATGCAATTCAACATCAACATGCTCCACCTCAATAGGAATCTCTCCCTGTTCCAGCTGTTGTCAGCATCATCAGTTTTCTTGAAGGCCATCTCAGCTTCATTGAAAACTACATCTTGACTGGTGATACACCTCCTGTGACCTGGCTTTAGGCATCATAGCCTATAAGCTTTGACTCCTTCAGGGTATCCCATGAACATGCATTTCAGAACTCTAGGCTCAACCTTGTCTTGCCTAATGTGAGCATAGGCCACGCAGCCAAATACTCTCAGTCTGTCGAGACTAGGTGGATGTCCCGACCAGACTTCTTCAGGTGTCTTTATATCTAACGCAGTCGAAGGAAATTTATTTATCAGATATGTTGTTGTCGAAACAGCCTCTGCCCAAAACACCTTCTTCAATCCAACACTAGTTAACATACATCTAACTCTTTCCAAAATAGTTTGATTAAACGTTTCTGCCAAACCATTTTGTTGTAGAGTACCTGCAGTAGTTTTGTGCCTTGCAATACCCGAGGCAACACAAAAACTGTCAAACGCCTCATTGCAAAATTCAAGGCCATTGTCGGTTCTCAATCTCTTGACCTTTCTGCCAGTTTGATTTTCGACCAGAGTCTTCCAACCTTTGAAATTCTCAAAAGTTTCATCCTTAGTCTTCTGGATGAATACCCATAACTTTCTAGAATAATCATCGACTATGGATAGAAAATACCTTTCTCCTGAATGTGATGGACACCTTATAGGCCCCCAAAGATCAGCATGGATGTAATCAAGGGATCCATGTGCTCTTTGTTTGCCTTTGTTGAACTTCACTCTGCAAGATTTTCCAAGTACACAGGTTTCACAAAATTTCAGGTATTGGATCTGTGAGATTCAAGCTCCATGATGAGTCAATAAAGTTATTGACTAAAGTCAGGTATGTACCTGATTTTAAGAGAAATTTGACTTCTCTTGGTGAATTCGACTAGAAGGGATATGTTTTTTAAAGGAGAGAAAAATATCCTAAGAGTCATGAAGGGATCAAAGGAAGTCTTGAGATGCGTGAAGAAATAAGGCTTATATACCCTTGAGGCTGAAGTTGTAAGTGGTTCGACAAATGTTGCATCCACAAAATTGGGGAAGTCAAAAAGCTGAAATTTTGTGAACCCTGTGTACTTGGAAAATCTTGCAAAGTGAAGTTCAACAAAGGCAAACAAAGAATACATGGATCCCAGGATTACATCCATGTTGATCTTTGGAGGCTTGCAAGGTGTCCATCACGTTCAGGAGGAAGGTATTTTCTATCCATAGTCGATGATTATTCTAGAAAGTTATGGGTATTCATCCAGAAGACTAAGGATGAAACTTTTCAGAATTTCAAAGGTTGGAAGACTCTGGTCGAAAATTAAACTGGCAAAAAGGTCAAGAGGTTGAGGACTGACAATGACCTTGAATTTTGCAATGAGGCGTTCGACAGTTTTTGTGCTGCCTCAAGTATTGCAAGTCATACAACTACTGCAGGTACTCCACAACAAAATGGTTTGGCATAAAGGATTAATCGAACTATTTTGGAAAGAGTTAGATGCATGTTGACTAGTGCTGGATTAAAGAAGGTGTTTTGGGTTGAGGTTGTTCCGACAATAATATATATGATAAACAGATGTCCTTCGACTGTGTTAGATATGAAGACACCTGAAGAAGTTTGGTCGGGACATCCAGCTAGTCTCGACAGACTGAGAGTATTTGGCTGTGTGGCCTATGCACACATTAGGAAAGAGAAGGTCGAACCTAGAGCTCTGAAATGCATGTTCATGGGATACCTTGAAGAAGTCAAAGCTTATAGGCTATGGTGCCTAGAGCCAGGTCACAGAAAGTGTATCACCAGTCGAGATGTAGTTTTCAATGAAGTTAAGATGGCCTTCAAGAAAACTGATGATGCTGACGAAGAGCTGGAACAGGGGGAGATTCATGTTAAGGTGGAACATGTTGATGCTGAATTGCGTATCCCAGATGAATTCGAAGAAGAAGTAGAAGTTGCTGTCGAAGATAAGGAGACTGATAATGACTAGCTGCTAGCAAGAGATAGGTCGGTAGAGTCATCAAGCCACCTCAGAGACTTGGGTATGCAGATCTTATAGCTTATGCCTTAACCTCTGCAAGTGAGGTTCTAGACGAAGAACCTAGAAACTATATGGGAGTTAAGAGGAGTCGAAAGAAGACTGAATGGCTGAAGGCCATGAATGATGAGATGAAATCTCTTCATGATAACAACACTTGGGAACTGATCAAGAAACCTGCTGGAGTCTGGTTAGTCAGTTGTAAATGGATTTACAAAGTTAAGGAAGGAATCAAATGAGTGTCGTCGAAGAGATACAAGGCAAGATTGGTCGCTAGGGGTTTCACTCAAAAAGAAGGTGCCGACTTCAATGATGTGTTCTCTCCTGTTGTAAAGCACAAATCCATTCGAATGTTGCTTGCCACGGTGGCACAATTCGACCTTGAACTAGAACAGATGGATGTGAATACAATGTTCTTGTATGGTGATCTAGATGAAACAATCCTGATGAGGCAACCTGAAGGGTATGTCGAAAGGGGAAATGAAGATTATGTGTGCAAACGGAAGAGATCTTTATATGGACTGAAACAATCTCCTCGATAGTGGAATATGAGATTCGACAAGTTCATGACACACATAAGTTTCATTAGAAGTCAGTTCGACCACTGTGTTTACTTCAGATTTCGACCTGGTAATTCATTTGTTATTTTGTTGCTTTATGTGGATGATATTTTAATAGCAAGCAACAATGTCGAAGATGTAATGAGGGTGAAGGCTGAACTCAATAAGGAGTTCGACATGAAGGATCTGGGAGTTGCGTCCAGGATTCTTGGGATTGACATTCGAAGAGATAGAAAGCAGTCGAAATTATGCTTATCTCAAGAGGTATACCTACAAAAGATTCTCGAAAAGTATGGTATGTCGAATTCAAAGCATGTCGTGACTCCGACAAACTCTCAATTCAAGTTGAGTATATATCAGTGTCCCAATACTGATGTCGAAAGAGCTTATATGAATAATATTCCATATGCTAATATAGTTGGTTCTTTGATGTATGTTATGGTCTGTATTAGACCTGACATAGCATATGCAATAAGTCTTGTAAGCATGTACATGGCGAATCCTGAAAAGGCTCACTGACAAGCATTGAAGTGGATTCTAATGTACATAAATGAGTCTCTGAATAGAGTCCTAATTTATGGTGGAGCCTTGCGTGAAGATAGTAAAGCAGCAATCGAAGGATATGTTGACTGTGATTATGCAGGGTGAATGGATTCCAAAAAATATATTTCTGGATATGTGTTCACTATGTTTGGCACAACAATCAGTTGGAAAACAACACTTCAGAAGGTTGTTGCCTTATCAACCACTGAAGCGAAATATATCGCCCTAACTGAAGCGGTGAATGAAGCATTGTGACTTGAAGGTTTTGCAAAGGGGCTGAAACTTCAAGGTCGAGGTATCACTATTAAATGTGATAGTCAAAGTGCAATACACCTGTCGAAGAATTCAGCCTATCATGAGCGAACCAAGCACATTGATGTGAGACTGCATTTTGTCAGAGGGGTAATCGAGCGTGGAGAAGTCCAAGTGATGAAGGTTTTGACAGATCATAATGCAGCTGATATGATCACCAAGACGTTGTCCAGTTGCAAGTTTTTCCATTGTATGCAATTTATAAAGCTGCATGAAGAAAACTAGTTTGTTTCTTGATGTTATAGAGTTTGTTCCAAGGTGGAGATTTGTGAGATATTGGATCGAACTCTAGTGTTTTAGCATGCCGTCAAAGTCTGCTCACACGCTGTTGTCGAAGACCTACATGCTGTAGTCGAATTGTGTTCTAGTATGTAGTTGTCGAATTGGGCCTTGTGTTAAATATCCAATTGTTTAAGTTAGCTTGTACCCTAAGTTAGCTTGTAATGGGTAATTGTTAAAAAAACCCATTAGTTTAGTATGTTAGGTTTATTATAAATAGCATACTAGTCTCTCATCTTAAGTGTGGCAAATCCTAACTAGGGTGAAAGGGTTATTTGTTATTCTTGAGTACTTGTAATCTGTTTTAAAGAGAAAGTAAAGAATAACAGTTATAACCAATCTTTGTTGTTCTTCTTGTTTTTTCCTTGTTAACCTTAACCCTTGTGTGTTTCTTGATCATAAAGAAACTTATTATACTTTGTTTTAAGAGTGAAGGAATCAAAGCTAGAACATGGCACCAAAGTAGGAACCGAAAGGCTATGAGAGAAACATGTATCAAGCATTACGTGGAAGCTTAGAAGAAAAACATGATTTCTCTTGGTCAAAGATTGGGCTTGTAAATTTGGGATAACAAACAGTCTAACATGAAATGAAATGTTATTAGGAAGCTAGCTTAGACAACTAATTACATAGCTTTAAATATCCATTGATGTATGTTAATATAAGTGGTTCACCATGCACATATATGCATAATTGTAACTAACTCTTGCACCATCCACCACGCATTCTTGCACATACTACGTCCGGATTGCTTTGGTTTGAGTCGCTTATGCAAGAACTTCACGTGCTATTTCAGTCTCCTACCCTGCTTTGTGATAATCTTAGCACGATTTTATTGTCACATAATCCGATTCTTCATGTTCGAACCAAACACATTGAAATGGACATTCACTTTGTCTATGAACGTGTTATTTCAAAGCTCTTAAAGATCCAACCTGTTCCAAATTCTCTCTAACTTACAGATCCCCTTACCAAGCCTTTGAAAACTGCTGCCTTTCAAGAGCTTCGCCTTTAGCTCAAAGTCGTCACTCTCACTCATCCATGAGCTTAGCCTTTGAGAACTGCTGCATTTCAAGAGCTTCGCCTTTAGCTCAAAGTCGTCACTCTCACCCATCCATGAGCTTGTGGAGGAGTATTAGGAGGATAGCTTAGGCAACTAGTTACATAGCTTTACATATGCATTGATGTATGTTAATATAAGTCGATCCCCATGCCCATACATGCATAAATTGTAACTAACTCTTGTACCATCCACCATGCATTCTTTGCTATATATATATATAGGTGGTTATGGTTTTGTAAATTTTGAGAGAGATTATATGAATAATGTGAAAAATACATTCTATCAAATGTGAACATTCATTATTGGCAGGGTGTTAAATGACTACATCATCTATACACATAAATTTAGCTCTGACACTGCAGCTATTAATTTAATACTAGTATATGTTAAGTAAAATCAAAATTCATACTGTTTAAGTTTAAATTAGTTTAAATTCTTACTAATTAACTTAGTCTTTTAACTAGTTTAGGTAATATAAGCACACCAGCATCTGAGTATTAAAGCAGAAATGTCAAACAAAATGACTCCAATCTAGTTTTTCCGGTGACTAGTTGCGGATAGATGTTACATTGGATAACAAACAAATTTTCACCGGCACTGGCACTGCACATTCCACAACAGACATTTGTTTGTTTGCCAAAAGATAAGGATAATATACACATATTTCTTGTTTTATTTTTCTTACATCATATTACCAATCAAGACCAACTCCTTCCTCACTGATCCACCACCCCACTTACTGATGGCTATATAATGAAGACATAAATACAATATGGATGCATTTGCCTTGGATGGAATTAGATGCATAGTGAACAATGATTTCCTTGCTACTTGGAGAAACAGTTTTTTATGTGCCCCAGAATGTGTTACATACAACATACCTATAAAAACAAGAAACAAGCCATTCCGGCATAGTCAGGCCCTCAAATACCCATTTTTCTCCAAGTAAGATATTACTTTTTCGGCTGCATTATTTGGAGACATACAGTCACTTCCTTTTATCTGCTTCAGTACAATCTGCAAGAGTATGTATAAGTGTAATCAATTTATAAAATTTCAGCAGAGGTTTCATCAAAGGAAAAGCAGAGTTGGATTACTCTACATGTCATTTATAAGGTCAAGTTTTCATTTCAAAGTTGGGGTAGCAAATACACACCTCACAACTACATGGGGGTTCATATGGATCATCTATCCCTGTGAAACCTACAAATTTCCAAATAGATAATTCAATACTGATGCTCAAATCAATGTGCACTAAAAAGATAAACAAGCCCAATTTTATATAGCTGCTGAAGCTAAAATAGATAAATAACAACCAAGCAAAACGTTAATTTGTTAAACATAACACTGGAAGACGCCACACAAATAAAAAAATCTAAATTAAGATACCTTTAATCAGTCCAGCTCTAGCAAGCTTGTATAGTCCCTTTGGGTCCCTTTCTTCACACACAGCCAGAGGCACATCTAAGAAAACCTACAACATGTATGGGTTGAGAGATGTAAGGCAGCATAGGCAATGAAGAACATCTTGTCTTGTTCAATAATCACAGTGTTCACTATTGTCAGCATTCAGCAGATGCCAAACTACCTGCATGATTTGGTTCATGTCATAAAGAATGTACCTCAATAAAATCTCCTTTGGGTAGTAGAGCCCTGCAAGCATCCCGATCCTTTTGGTATGGTGATATTAAACTGGTGATGCAAATAACTCCTGCATCTGCCAAGAGTTTTGCTACTTCACCTGAAACATCACTCATGACGTTAGACTTCTCAAATTATATAGCAAAAGAGGTGCAAGATTAAGGGAAATGTGCAGTAACTCACCAATCCTTCGAATGTTCTCAGAGCGATCTTCTGCTCTAAAACTAAGATCACGGTTTAGACCATGTCGAACATTGTCACCGTCAAGGATGTAAGTTAACTTTCCTCTCGAGTGCAAGCTTCGACTCAAAGCACATGCTATCGTACTTTTTCCTTAAGCCAATGTCAAAAACTCTAATTAATCAGACGGAGAGATGGGGAGAAACAGTGCTGGTGTACTATCTAGAAGAAAGGTAAGGCAATATGCGGGTATTCTAAATAAGCTGAACAAATTCGCTTTCACTTTCTTGGATCACTGACCTTAAAAATAACATCAAATGCAAGAAATTCAAATCAAATCAAGTCAAATCGAATCACCAATTGAATCCAGAATACATGTGATACTAATACTATCGCAAACACAAAGAAACAAGGGCTATCTAAACGAAAACAAAATTTCACGAACCTGAACCACTGAGACCAGTAATCCAAATGACACAGCCTTTTTGTTGAAGTATTTTCTGTCTATCAAGCTTCTGGATTGGACATTCATGCCACAAAATGTTGGTCGAATTCCCATTCGTCGACAAGTCACAGACATTTTTACCTAGCTAGATGGTAGCTGGGTTAAAGATTTGAATCATCACTCTTAAAATAATATAATCATATTGCTTAGATCCAGATTCAAAATTGCATTTGAATTGAATCCAACGGCTCTGAAGCAGCTGTACCTTGTGAGGTGTTAGCGCTTGATTTCAAGAATCAGGAATATCCATAACACGATTCATCCCATAAATTTGATTCAGTATTCCGTAGAATGCATGATATAGATAACATCAACGGAAATTAAGAGCAACTAATAATACGATTAATAATAAAAACATAAATAAATACCAGCAGAGTGATTAGTGAAAGATGAATCAGGTTCATTTTTGACGCAGTTCCGTGTATTCACGGAAATCCCCTTGTACTTAGGAGCACCGTTACCGTTTCCGTTACCGTCATCGTCACCGGCAAGAGACGATTCACGGCAATCCTTCGCCGTGATCGGTTTCAACAGCCTTTTACGACAGCGACCTAATCCAACGGCATTGAATCCATGGCGAAACTTAACAAATCGTAACTTCTCCGTCCCGCATTCAATGTTCTGGAGCAATCCACCGCCGCACGGTGAACACAGTGTTTGTACAACGCACATATCCGAAATCAAGATTGAAACTGAAAGAGAGAATGAGTGAAAGCGGTTTGGCACGACGCGCCAGTGGCTCAGGCTCTGTAACGGTTTTTATATACTTTTCAGTTACAGCTTAAAGCTAGTAGTGTTTCGTGCCACAACTTATTTTTAAGATAATCCACGGTGATTAATAATATATTTTTAAAATTAATAGTATAATTCTCTTAATGAGATTTCTTATCGTCTTATTCAAATCTCCTTTGAGTAAATATCTTTGTGGTTTAATTTTCTAAATAATGGGAAACAAATAAAGCAGGGAAAGAGACATGGTTCGCTATCATTTTGTGATGTATTTAGGGGTAAAGGAAGATGCGTATTTTATGTAATCACGTTTGGTGGAAAAATGATAATGATAGTGTGTGTGGGATTTCCAATTTGAGTGTGCCGCCACATCAGTAATCACGTTTATGTGAGATGAAATGTCTACCTGTTTAGCACTTTAGCTTCATTCTATTGTTATCATGCTATGCAATTTGTATGGTCACTTGTAACAAACTATAATTTCTTGTTGGTGTACAAGGTGAAAATAATGATGAAAAGAAGAGAATATATTATATTGAGAATGACGGCTACAAATGATAAGGATACAATGATTGGAATGACATCTACACTACTCTATTTATAAGCTAAAAACTAGGACTACAAAAGTAACAATAAAATACTAAAATACCCTCTAACAAACTTGATTACCAAATTTGTGAATATTAATTAAAATATAAATTATTATTCTAATATTTCTTGATACCAGCTAAAGACAGTTGTAATTTTTGTGATTAAAGTTAAACTCAAGACATTGCAATTTGATGAGGGATATATCATATAGATATAGATGCGGCCAAATATAGTTAGGATATGGCACATGGTTTTTTTTACCTTTAAGTAATTATGAATTGCGAATTGATGTGACTTTTGGCAACTGTCTGTGAGGCATGCTTTGATTATGTTAAATCAATAATTGAGTTTCCACTATAAGTTTGTCATCGATGTCCTGTTTATGATATTGTAGACTATCATAATATTACTTGGTAATTTGACCTTCCACTATAAGTTTGTCCAAGTTATTTAATTCGATGGGGTATGTTAGAGAGATATTTTTAGTGGAATTTGTAGAGATGGTAAAGTGACAATCTTTCTATAATGTAGGAGCCACACTATGGCTAACTTCCAACTAAGCTCTTCATGGTGGGTCTGAGGTTTCTTTGTCATTTACCAGGTAAAAGACATGTTTAACATGTCGAATTATTCATTATTCATTAAAGCTATGATGGTCTACACTGTTAAATATGAAATCTTTAAGGATATAAGATGATACAAGTATGATTATCACGTTTAGAATATAGAAATGTCTCTTGATATGAACTCAATTTGATGTTAAAAACACAACTTAGTTTATTACCATTTATCAACTCACTTCCAACCTGTAAAATCTTGAGTTAAAAATATTTAAATGTTTAGCTAACTTTTTTTATAGGAATGTTAATTAGAGTTTTGGTGCGTTTTATTTTGGAGAAATTTTTCGTTAGAAAGGAAGTATGGAATATTGTGGGATTTTTTTTAGTAACACATTTGGGAGAGACACACCACATATTCACCAAAAATTTTAAGGTGATAGGTGAGTGGGCTCTCTCTCTATAAATGTTCAAGTCTCCACATTTTCAACAAATATGAGACTATTACCCATACTACTCATACTTACTACATTCTCAACATTCTAAAGGGTTTGGCGTGTAAAAGATTTTTATTAGTGTTGCACCTCGAAAAATACATAATCGAAAATACGACCCTCGCGCAAAAGGCGCAGAAGAAATTGCGGTTCAACAGAGTCGCCACCGAACATTATTTATCCCAAAGAGGGAAAGGAAAATATCGAGAAAACCTTTAAAGAGATAAGAACATGGTCATCGCAACCACATTCTGGGTTCGGGAGTCAGTTACGTGAGAGGAAGGTATTAGCACCCCCTTACGCTCTGAAGCTTAAGAAAGGCTCATCGGGCCCAAGTAATCGGGACAGTGAATTGAAGGCTCGACTCTCTCTCTCTTTTTCATCTAAGTGATTAAGAATATCCACTTGATGTTAGATCAAGGGTTTGATTGTATTCGCGAGCGAAGAGGTTGATTGTGAGGCAAAAGGCACTCGACTTAAAAGTTTGTTTTGAAAATGGTTCGATGGCGAATCGAGGGTTTGCGAAAAGGTGATAATCGATCCTAGTCCCTTGGGGTGCTCTTAGTAACGAAACCACGAAGAAATGTACAAGTGTGTGCATTAGGTTGATGGCGGATGCTAAAGAGCAATCGACTTACAAGGGTGTTTTGAAAATGACTCGACGACGAATCGAGAATTAGTTTGAAAATAGTTTAGTCTATGCTAGTCCCTAGGGGTGCTCCTAGTAAACGAAACCACAATAAAAAATCGAGTAAAGTGCGTACATCGAAATGGGAGCGGGGTATATGTAAGTTACACGGGATTGCAAGAAATAAATGGGGTCATTGTTAGGTAGCCCAAGAGGAAGTTGTGTGTGTGCGAGGGGCCTTAAACTAACCCACGAGCAAGAGTCGGACAAAAATCTCCATTGCTAGGGTTTCTGTACAAAGTCCAAACTTCATGTCTCAGAATAGTAACCACAGTCCACTAATTGAATCTTTAGGGTTTCGATCGTTTTAGTGTGTTTTTGAATGGTATGAACAAGGTATGAATATGAAAAGATGATAATATGAACAGATGAATAATATGATAATATGAACAGATAATATAATATAAACTAGATATATTTGATGGAAAAGTAAATCAAGAGTATATTGAGCGGAAATTAAAGTTAGTGGTTATTTGTTAATCATTAATTGTCATTAATCTAATGAATCGGGTCCACTATATCGTTGAACCATCGTAGCACGATCTATGACGAAGATCATGCTATAAGAGGTCGCGCAAGAATGATATTTGTGCTAAAACATGATAGAGAAATGATATTGTGAATCAATCTCTAAGGAATCGTGCCACACGAAAAGGAAAAGAGGATGATCTCGTCTTAATCACAAACTTGCGTTAATTAATCGAAGGTAACGTATCATGATCCCAAAGTATAGAAAATGATATCAAGGATCATTCACTACAGATTTAAAATAATAAAGGTTAAGCAACCTTGATCAACCAATATTTATGATAGTAAAGACTTCATTGACCAATAATTGAAATAAAATCGAAAGAAGAAATGAGAAAATTAAAATGGAAATGAAAATGATAAATCAAATAAGTAAAAGATCAAGAAAAACTTAATATTGTAAATTAAGTATTAAAAAGATTTAAAAAAAAATGAAAAGAAAACTAAGAAAATAGTAAAAGAAAAAAATAGTAAGCTCAATGGTGGTGTGCATATCAGGATGGGTGTGTAAATGGATAGGAGGATCATATGGGCTCAAAGCCCATCACCTCCCTACACAATGGCCACAACTACAAAAAGAGGTAGATGGTCAATAAAAAAATGTGAGTGTGCAAAAGACCTTGATCATGGGCTCACCAAGGCCCACCGTCCAACGACACAGATAAAAAAAAGGCAACAACAACAATATTTTAACCACATAAGCCAAAACCACATTATATTTTTCAACATTAAATCCCGAGGAATCTACCTGCCACCCCCCTAATCGTACTTGGCACCCACCATTTTTTCAATATTCTCATATCACCCCTGTTATTATTTACATAAAAAATAACTTTTTTTTACAAAAAAAAAATCACTTTTTCAGACCAAAAAAACAAAATTTTCGGTAGTGCAATTCAAAATTCCTGGTAATCTCTGATCTGAATTTCTCGAAAATGAAATTTTCGGGAGTAATAATCTAAATTTACCGGTACTCCTTAACGGGAATTCTTAAATTACCGGTAATTTAAATATTACCGGTGTGCATTTGCACACGCATACCGGAGATTCTAAATTACCGGTAACTCTCAAACTACCGGGAAATTCAAATGTCTGGTATACCGGGAATTCCAGTTTTACACGAAATTTCCGGTAACAGGTCAGTTTCTTCAAAAATGATTTCCATTTGTGCTCCAGAACCGTCAGGGTCTTCTACCGACTCGTGTAGCGATTACACTCAGTTCTTCACCACATACAAAGTATGTATTATACGTAGATGCGTAAAATTTAATATTATTTCGTTTGATTTCATGTTTTGTGTTACTATAAGTTGTTATGTTTTTGAACGACAGATTTTTGAGAGTCGATCCGACGTATTAGCTTGGGCACAGAATATTGGGAAGCAACATGGTATCATAGTTGTGACAATTCATTCTGATAGTGCAACTGGCCAGCGAGGAAGGAAGAATAAATTGATAATGGATTGTGAGAGAGGAGAAAATTGTAAAAGAAAAAAGTTTGAAAGTAGTCATTCATCGGAGAAGGATGGTCTCGCTAGTATGAAAGTGAAATGTCCCTTTCGGTTGAGGTCTTCGCCAAGTGGTATTGGTTGGAGGGTGAGTGTTATGTGTGGGTTTCACAATCATAGAGTATCTCAGGATTTATCAGGGCATGACATATTGGGCCGTCTAAAACCTCATGAGAGACAATTTGTGAATAACATGACGAAGTATAACATACCTCCGAGACACATAATTTCCGCCTTGAAAGACCAAGATCCAGAAAACCTCACGAGTGTTGAGCAAGTATATAAAGATAGATCTACGTACCGTGAAAGCAAGAGAGGTTCATTGACGAAAATGCAAATGTTGTTGAGTCTTATTCATTAAGAAAAGTACATGTGTTAGACAAGAAATAGGGAAGACTCGAATGTTGTTGCTGATATTTTCTAGACACATACTGATTCAGTGAAGCTATTGAATATGTTTCACTTGGTGTTGATTTTTGATTGTACATACAATACCAATAGGTACCGGTTACCGTTGCTTGAGATTGTTGGCGTTATGTCAACAAAGTTGACGTTTTCGGTAGGGTTTGCCTACTTGGAACATGAAAGGGAGGAGAATTTCAAATGGGCAATGGAGAAGCTGAAAGAGTTGTTTTTTTCTGAGAAATTGCTACCAAATATTGTTGTGACGGATAGAGAACTTGCCTTGATGAATGCACCTGAAGATGTGTTTCCTAATTCAACACATCTGTTATGTGTGTTCCACATTTCCAAAAATGTTAGCATGAAATGTAAGGAATATGTTAAATCAGAAAGACATAAACATGTCATGGAGCTGTGGAACATCATGTATGCTAATAGAGAGAGTGAGTATCTCATACACTTGAAGCACTTTGAGACTGTTTGTGTTGATATACCTTTGTTTGTTAACTACGTGAAAGAAACATGGTTGACACCGTATAAAGAAAGGTTTGTTTCTGCATGGACAAACAGAGTTACTCATATGGGAAACACAACAACGAACAGGTATACCGACATCTTATTTGATTTAATTAATTAGCATAATTGATGTCTAATTGTGCTTTAATTATTGCGGTTTAGGGTGGAGTCTGCGCATTGGAGACTAAAAAATATGTTGTCACATAGTCGGGGAGATTTATGTCGCAGTTAGGATGCTGTTAACACCATGCTGAAGTTGCAGTTAGGCTCAATTAGAGCGTCGTTTGAAAAGAGTATTGTAAACATTGAAAAACAATGAAAATAACAGGTTTTTAAATTTTTTTTCGGACTGATACCGGAAATTTCACTACATCGTACCCCAACCTTCTTTGGCGCAAATTGCTTTCCCCTTCCGTTCTCGGTTCAAATCGCTTTCGGTTTCACTCGCGATTCAAGAACAGTTTCGTGTAAACTTCGATTTCGTTTACTTTTTCGCTCAAGCTTTCTCTCCCTTCTTCTTGTTCTGCTTCGTGATTCTAGTTTCAAGATTTTATTGGGAGATTTAGGTTGAAAGTGGGTTTTAGGTTGATTGTTGATGAGTTGTTTTGAATGAAGGTTTGGGTTTATGTGTGGTGCGATTTGTATATGAAGGGGGTGATGCGGTTTGTTGTTTTGTTGTGTTTGATTTGGAGGTTGTTTGGAGTTTGATTGAAAGGAGAAGGTTAAAGATGGAAGAAGACGCAACGGGTGTGGTTGGTGTATTCGAAGGCCGAGTTATTGATTTGGATTCAATTTCTACAGAATGAGTTTGGCTCAAGAGCCTCCCTGAAATGAATGAGAGTGAGGTTTATTTATAGAGAAGTGGAGGTTTTTGATTTGTAACGTTATGTCGTTTTGCAAATTTGTTGTGTTTCTGTTCGTACAAATCGTGGCGTGGTTTCTATTTTCATGTGGTTGGTTATTCTTTGTGCTCAGGTATTGCTTGCTGCGTGACGTCACAAGTCGTGGGGTCGGTTTGTGTGTTTTGCAGGTGCTTGGAGGTTTTGCAAATTTTTTCGTCGTGCATGTTTTGCTGAATGGCTTTGTTATTGTGTTCACGTTGGCAAGGTCATTACGTGATGAAGTTTTATTTTTGTGTGAATCATGGTAGGGTTTATTGGCTCATTTTTAATTATATGATGATTTATTATTTGTTTTGTGCAGGAACATCATGGTTAGCAGGATAGCTTGGGGAATTTTGGTGGCTCATGAAAAGTTGTTGTGTTGTGTGGTGTGAGTCATGTGCTGAGGGTGAATTTCATGTAGGGATGGCAACGGGTTGGATCGGGTGCGGGTTTCACACTACCCGCACCCGAAATCACCACCCGAACCCAAAGGCTATTCGGGTGGAAAAATAACACCCATGTCCACACCCGTTGGGTTCGGGTTTTTTCACCCAAACCCGAACCCATAGCAAAAACTCAAAAAAATTTATAAATATAAATATATATATATATATATATATATATATATATATATATATATGGGAAATGCTAACTGATCGTGAAGGCTGGATCAGATCCTGCAGAAGTGGGCCACCAAGTGCGTCTGAGATGCTGGTCGTATGGAGAGGAGGGGGTGTACCTGCAAGGTACTCTGACGCTCAAGTAAGAAAGGGTCAGAGAAAAGGGGCAAGTACAAAGTATTAGTTCGTAGGGTGAATATTGGATACCTGACCCTCTCAAGCGAGAGGGTTTATATAAAGCCCCTAGCGCGTGGCCAACGGTCCTATTTTCGGGGCGAAATAACCGTTTTCCCGAAGAATAGGTAACTACCCAAACTAGCCGTTATGTCGGGCAGGGTGCCCAAAACTAGCCGTTATGTCGGGTATAGGAATAGTTCCGGGCACCTGCCCATAGCTGTTCGGGGAGTGGATGAGCCGTGCGTAACGGGCATCGTTTCCGGGGAGGAGCGATGCAGTCCCTGCCCGGTTGGAAGGGCAGAAAGGTAACTTTTGCCCTTTTGTGGATTGGATTTAGGCAATTTGGGCCGCTTTGGAGTAGAAGCAGATTGGGCCATGTCTAGCCATTGGTCCAACCAGAACACTAACATACACCCAAAATTGGTGGGCCCCACACAAAAATACACTACATCTATTTTTTTTCTTCCTCTTTTTAATGTGGGACCCACCCAAAATTGGTGGGCCCCACACAAAAATACACTAAGGTGTATGTTGCTAATGCACACCTACATGGGTGTGCATTAACATAACCCTATATATATATATATATATATATATATATATATATATATATATATATATCGGGTGTGGTTTCGGGTTTCGGGCACGGGTTTTACACTACCCAAACCCGCACCCGAAATATCGGGTGGCACCCGAATCTGAACCTGAACCCGAACCCAGTCAAATTGGGTTTTCACCCATTGACTCGGATTCGGGTGCGGGTTGGCCCCGCGGGTTTGGGTCTGCCTGCCATCCCTAATTTCATGAAGGCTTCAATTGTTTTAGGCGTGATGGCTAGTAGTGTGAAGTTGTTGGTAACTTGTATTGCAAAAGGCTGAAGTTGTTTTGTGTATAATCATGAAGCTTGAACACGTCGCATATGGTTTGGCAAGGATGTATGCAGCATTTTCATGGCTTGATTATGGCAAATAGTGGGTGTATCACATGACATGAGCATGGCTGCAAGTGTCTCATGATTTGGACATTATGTCTAGTAATAAACATGGTGTTGGCTGCTTGAAATGTGGTGTTGAACATGACGTGGAAGACCCATTTTTTGTACTTGTAAAACAATGTTATGAGCTTTTATATATACTAGATTTATGGACATTTTGTAGCATTTGAAATAGACTCTTTTTATTTGTAAATGTACATGGGCTTTAGTCATTTTTGTTGCAATTTTGTTGTAAGATTTTTGTATGAAACTTAGTAATGGGCTTGAAGAATTATAATGGACCTTCCACTTTGAATTGGTCCCATTATTTGTACCTCCATTTAATTCTTGAACCAAAACTTAGCATTGTCTTATGAACCATGATAAAATGTTTAAGTCTTGATTGAATTTTCCATATGAATATCACTCTTGAGAATGAATACCTTGGAATCCTCACTAGAATCTTGAGTAAAATCCACCTTGAATTGATCCTTGAGAAATAAGGTTAATCATAGACCAATCTTAAACTTTTGAATGAATCAGAGCTTTGAATTGAAATGAATTCAACACTAAATTAATCAATCTTTGGACCTTGTCATTTGCATTGACACAACAAGTCTTTCACTATGGATCAAATGAGCAACAAATGACTGCGATATAAGTTATATCACAAAAATCCTAAATTGGAGATGATCTGGTCCTTGATGACCTTTAACCATGAAGCACTAATAACTTGACGCACTCTAATAACTTGGTCCATACACAACTAACCTGACTTAGCACAAACCCTAATTGAAGCTTTAAACCCACACCATCACATACCCTGGCCTCTATGCCCTTGAATGAAAATTGAATTTAGGCAAGCAGAAACATCACATTTTTTGGATTTTCTGGATATGGTTAGTGGATGAATGTACAGATGAAAGTAATATACAAGTAAGACAAATTTGGGGTATAACAATTAGGAAAATTTCATCATACTTAATCCCTTGGTGGGATACTCAATCTCTCTTAAAGAGAGTTTCATTATATTCTATCTCTTCACGGGCAAGATTAATTATCTCTCTTGTGATATACTAATATTAGCAATTAAATAAATTATGGGGTGTATTTAAATAGTGGCAGTGTGTTATCTTAGTAAGGGAAAAGTTGAATACATATAATGCTTATATGTGTGATGTTCTTGTGCAAATCACACTTATGACAAGTTTGAATTTGGTGAAGAATGCAATTGTGGTGGTGTTAGCCAAGAAATTTCAACGTGCAAATTCGACAAAAGAACCATCTGGAATTTCTGCAAACACAAAGCAAGGTTGCACGCCTTTCGACCAGAGACCTTGGAGGAAAACAACAATGTTCGATATTGAAGAATCTGGTATGGTACATAGTGAAATTTTTAAAGAATTTGCTCACTCATCAATTTGGCAAGTCAAAATAGGTTCATATAAAGCAGATTCAAATTTCAAACCAGATAACCGTCTTTTGGTCTTATCCAAAACGGCAGACACACGTGGAGATCAATCAAAGATAAACAGAGCATGCAGAAGTGACGTGTCGGATGGAAAACTGTTGAACGTTAGAGACCATTAGTTTCGTAGTATTATAAATATGGATTCTAGTGTTAGGATTCAGGGGTGGCAAAATCATTGTAAACTTCAATACTAACTCAAAGTACTCATACAGAAGCTAGAAACGAGTCTCTAAAGAAACGTACTTGCCTACCATTTTCTAACTTATGCAAATAAAGTTATTTTCCATTTAATTTAATTTTACTTGTTTTTTTCCTATTTCAAATCACTAATTTTGACCCAGTCAAAATTACTTGTCACATTTACTTTCAAACTTAATCATTTTTTCCAAATAATTAACATTCAATGCAAGTGTCCAGACAACATTAATGCACATTTCTTTTCTCGGAGAAATTTAGCACAAACTTGCCCCATGATTTACTAGTTTCGTCTTTCAAGCAATAAATTTAAAACTAAGTGATTGTTTACCAAAAATACTAGTAAACATGTGGTTATTTTGTTCTACAACTATCTTGTTTTTGTTGAAATTGTGTGAGGTTGAGGAAGAATTTTACTGTGCTTTTATGGTGGATGCAAATGTTCTTGCTAGAATTTTGAGTGACCTAATTCGGGCTAAGGTCTGAGATCTTGTTTGTGGAATACCTTTAGTTGTTTCTAGGTAATGTGTTTATTGAGGATGTAAAGTAACCAATTTCCTAACATGTAGATAACCACATCATGGTCTAACCACCTACCAAGCTTTTCATAGTGAGTTTTGTGAGTGCATTATTCTCTTAGATATGTTTTGAATGATGTTAAAACTAGCTAGCTTAACACTTTGTGTATATTGGATCTTATTGTCTATGTCTAGATGTGGATCATCATAATAGGATATTTAAAATCAGATTAAATAGGTCATTATAAGTAAAAAAAAAATATGATTTTTCATGCAAAATAAGCTTATGAGTTAATGCATTTAATCTATGAGTCAATACATAATGAAACATGGTTAAAAAACACATTCTTGCCATGTTTGAGTCGATACAAGGTACGAACGAGTCGATTCATTTTGAAATATTTTCAAGCAATATGATTTTGCTCATCTTTGCCTTGTATGTATCGATACAAAGGCAACTTGAGTCGATACATGTTGTGATTGAGTCGACTCATCTTGTATTAGAGTCGACTTCAACTGAAATGGTTTTTCAAAATTGTGTCTCTTCCTCTCTTGTATCAACACATAACATCTATGGGTTAATACAAGTTTTGATTGAGTTGGCTTATCCTTACTTAAAATCGGCTCCTACTAAAGCAATTCTTAAAGCAAATTTTTCTGCCCTTAATGTATTGACTCATTGGGGCTATGTATCAGCTATAAACCTTATGTATTGACTCATACGAATTTAGAGTCAATACATCATGTTTGGAGTCAATACATGTATTGACTCATTCTTTTCAAATTTTGTAATTTTGGATCAAAATAATCTGTTTTGTTTGTTTTTTTCACACACAGACACACACATACATATAAATATGCATTCATGCATAATTTCTAAACAATGAAACAAAGAACAGACTTAGAAATTTCTCATCATCTTCAACCTTTCTTTTCATGCACCCAACAACTACTCACAATCATTTTTGTTGTTTGTCATCAAGATAAGATTGATAAGGTCCAATTTAGGTTGGGTTAATCAAATTGGGTTGAGTTTTTCTTTGGGGGTTTCATTGATAAAACCTTTAGGGTTTTTCCTCCAAGATCAAGGGTTGATTTGGGGGGTTTTGCATAAGTCTTTGCATCTTAGATTTAGCCGAGTGAAAACTTTGAAGAACGGGGGTTCTTGCAAAGGAGTAGCGGTAACCGAATGATCAATTGAAAGAGTTGGAGCAAGATTTTGCAATTTGGATTAAGCCGAGTAAAAGCTTTGAAAAAAGGAGTTTCGATCGAAGGAGTAATGGTAATCGGAGGATCAAACTAGAGGTCTTGTGTGACTTGTCTTCCTAAGATTAAGGGATGAGAATAAGATATGATCAGCATCAAACATAGGGTTTGGGGGTTTGAATTGCTACTACTTCTCTTGTAAACTGATATTACCAAGGTTAATTATAATAGCTCAATTCGATTTCGATTTGAGGGCAGACGTACCCATAGTGAGGAGAATTGGGGAACTGCCTAAAGAAATCTTGGTGTTCTCTCTCTCTCTCTCTCTCTCTCTCTCTCTCTCTCTTCATTTTTATAATACTTAGTGTGTATTTTGAATTGCTGAAAATTCTAGTTGTGTTGAAGTGTCTTAAACAATTTTGTTAAACCATTGCAATCTAAGCAATTGCAATTAATTTGTTACACCTTCAACACAAAGAAAATTAAGCTTGGTGTATTGCACACCAAGTGTTTGATAATTTGACTACACACTAAGTGTTCAATAAAATTCCTTAGTCAAGTTTATTTTTACATTTCATTGGAAATCATTTATTATTGTGTGGTTTATATTCAAACACGTTATATAGAACTTATTAGTTTGCTTTTATCGTCTTTAGTATACATTATGCTATAGTTAATACGCATGTCTAATTCGGCCAATAATAGTTTAGATAGACAAGAGTCAATTCGGATTCGCTTCCGCTTTCCAGAGAAAATATTTTTCAAAACATAATTTTTAATAAGAAAATTTTTATTTGGCGATTTATTCAATCCCTCCCCCTTCTAGATTGTTGCCCTCGTCTAACAAATGGTATAAAGAGCACCGATTTATCTTGTGCTTCAAATTCACTTATTAGATTATGGCTATGAACTAAAAGGGACGTATAATAAAGCATTGATTTCTAATGGCGAGAACTATGGTTATTGGAAGGATTATATGCATATCCATATCAATTCTATTGATAGAAAAGTATGGAGCCTCATCCAAAATGGTCCATTTGAAATTACTATGACCAATGTGGATGGTGTTGTTGTACCTAAACCGGAAGCACAATAGGATGCGAAAGATGAGAAAAAGTGGTCTAGTGATTGGAAAGCAAGGAATATTATAATCTCCGCTTTAGGATTTTATAAATATTACCATGTTTCTCATTACGAAACCGCTAAAGCTATGTGGAAAGCATTACAAGTTGCCCATGAGGGTACAAATGAAGTCATACAAGCTAGAATCAATACTTTGAATCAAGAGTTTTAACCCTTTCACATGAAGCTTGGTGAAACCATTGCCAATATGCAAAAGAGATTCACTCATCTTGTAAACCGTTTGAATGCACTTGGTATGCCGGTTTGCAATGATATTGATACTAACAAAATTTTGAGATGTCTTAATAAGGAATGGCAAGCTAAGGTCACCGCCATCAAGGAAGCTAACAACCTATTAACCTTGGGCACTACTACTTTGTTTGGTAAGCTAGAAGAACATGAGCAAGAGCTCATTATCTTAGAGAAGCATGAGAAGAAAGTTAGGAAAGAAAAGAACAAAGAAAAAATGTGGAAAAGAAGTCAATTACTATTGTGTCTTCTAGTTCTAAGCCCTAACTAAAAGAGCATGATGAAAGTGGATCTGGTGATAATGATAAGTCAGATGATGAAGAAATGGGGTTGTTTGTTAAACGATATTATAAATACATTAAGAGTAAATCACTCAAACAACAATCTCATCAACTTTAGAATACAAGTTGACTCCTCAAAACAAGATGAGAATAAGAAAGGAAAGTCCAATGGTTCATGTTTTAATTGTGGAAAGCCAGACACTACAAGCCGAATTGTCCATAACTTAAGAAGGGTAAATAAAAGAGCCAATACAAGAAGTCTAGCGAGATTAGAAGAGCATACATAGCTTGGGAAAGTGATATTGAATCCTCAAGTGAAGGTAGATCAAGTGAAAGTGACAAAGAGGCAAATCTTTGTCTCATGGCCCATCATCATCATAAGAAGAAAAATGTAAGTCATTCTAAATATGAACCTATTGATGAAATGTCTCATTATGAATTACAAACTGCTTTTGAGAATCTATATGGTGAAGCTGTAGACGCTTTTAAAAGGTTGGCTTCAAATAAGAGAATATTTTCATATTATGAAGCTAAAATTATAGAAACGGAAAAACAAATGGAAGCTTTTAAGAAAACCATGTTAGATGCTAAAAAAGATAAGATTGAAGATAGTAAATCTTATTGGTTTGGTTGTGAAACTTGCCACATTTGGCAAAAAGAAGTTACTACTCTAAAGGCCAAATTGAGCAAAGCTTTAGAACCAAAAGTCACTTTCGTTGTTGATCCAACAAAATTCAAAAAACCTGTATATGAACCATACTGAAAGTATAATTTTGTTATAAAAGAATCAAATAGTGAAATCATTATCATCATCACTTAACTTATCACTATTGTTGTAAGAGAGGCCATATCATTGCTAAATGCAAATTTAGGAGATTTTTGGTTCCTAAAGGTGTATTTCAATGGTTTCCCAAGTGCAACAATGTTTCCACTCACACACGTGAAATGGGGATTTACCTACACTACATATTTCAAGATTTTGGAAAAACTAAAACTGATGTATTCACTTCAAATTCAAATGAGTTAATACATAAGGCTAATGAGTCAATACAAAGCCCCAATGAGTCGATACATCATGTAAATATCAATTTCTTCTTTGATTTCAGTTCAGTATGTAACGACTTCAAATATGAATCAGTCGATAAATACAAAATTTCTTTCTCCTCTTTTAATCCCTTATATCTACACATGTACCATCCTAGAACTAATTTCTTTCTCTTTTCCTCTCCACACACAAACTTGACCAACTATCAACCACTCATTTATTATTCTCCTCCCCCACGTCTCATCATTTCCAAACAAGCCTAGATTAAATTCTTTTTCCTTTTCAAGAAAAATTCACTCATCTCCCATCATTTCAAAATCTCCTCAAAACCTAATCTCATTTCTTCTTCCACAATCCCTCATTTTCTTCTTGTTTCTTCAAATTTATGTGATTGGCAACCTATTTTCATATTTTGAGTCAGTAATTTTCTCTCATTTCACTAAAAAAATTGCCTTTTTCATTCACACTTTTTCTCTAACACTTGGTGAACACCTCTTCAAATCCAAAAATGATGCCTCCCAAAATGAAGAAAGGCAAAAATGTTGCAGGCACTTCATCCTTAGCACCTGTCAGTGCTTTATCTCTTCTACATCCCTCTTGTCTTGAAGAATTTGAGAAATATTTCTGGCATATACTTGTTGTGAAGCTACATGTTTATGATCCCACTGTCGCCATCACGTTACACATTCCGGAGATCGTTAAGCTTATGGAACATCAAGAAATTAACATTCTCTTAAAGGTTTCCACTGACGATAATGAAGATACAATACATGTCTTTTATGTTGGGCTATAATCAAGGATTGGATATACATTTCTTTTTAAGATGGGCAAGGATACCTATCATGTCACACAAGACACCTGGAGAGAAGTTTTTGGTATCTCTATACTCTCTTGGCACTTCACTTTATCTGATCATTCTTATCATCCTAAATTTCATCTGAGAAGTTGCCTCAATTCGTGTCTAAAAGCTCCATGGGTAGATAACTCCATGGATATAGTGTCAATGGGATCCTTTAATAGAATTCCTCGTATGCTTCATTGGATTATAAATCATGTGTTATGTCCAAGGAAACAGGGCCACTATCGACTTGACCAAGCTAAGGTACATCTTATGTAACTTCTTCAAAATAAAAAGTGTATAAGTTGGTCAAACTACTTTGTGGCACGAATGTTTGATGATAGGGAATGTAACCGAGGATCTTCCTTATGTTATGCTTCAATGATCGCAAAGCTTCTTCGGCACTTTGGTATTGGTGTTCCAAACCTTCCGAACATCTCTCCTGGACCTGCTCAAGAATTGATCTTGAGCATAATGAAACTGATAACACTATTTAAGTGTGTCATAATGATCCATTTTATGTTAGTAATTTAGCTAGGTTTAATTAGATTTATTTATATTTCACTTGTTTAAGTATGTATTTTCCTTTAGTGCACTAGTTGCACCTTTTATGGCTTATTGTGTGTTTTTGGTCCTAAAGCAAATCAGATTAAGGCAAGCTGAGGCGTGACACCTTAAGACATAGTCTGAGCAGAATGAAGATAAGACGAAGAAAGATAATGAGACTTGTTAATTGCAAATTCACCAAGAGCTTGGAAGAATGTCTATCACTAGGGCATATGCGGCAAAGGTTCGTGTCAAGAAGGAGCTAAAGCTTCAAGATAAGATCAAGGAAGCTAGAGAACAAATGAGGGTACAGTGGGGACCACGCCTGCAAAAGCGCATCCTGCACCCAGCCACCCGCCGTCTGCTCTGCGCCACTACCTGCTGCAGCAGCCTGCCAAATACGTCTTATCTCTAAATGTTGTCTGTACCTGGTAGCTTGTTCACGAAGAAAGAAGGGATAGCTGGAGCTATTTGTGATTTTATTTGAGTTAAACCTTATTTTCATCAAAAGCTTATGATCCAAGACCCATCAACTTCCATTCTCATTCTTAAATGTTATAAAACCAAGCCAAGTTCAGCAATGAAGAGAGAGACCACAAGCCAGAAAGAACACACCCATATTTTCTATTTTAGTTTAGTTACTTTAAGGATTAAGACGATTAAAGAGATTTCTTCTTCTCATCTCATCCTGTATTCACTGTTTGGAACTGTCGTGACTGCGGAGGTCTGATGCTGTTTACCCAACTCAAAGGATCTTCAAGTTATTACTAGGTTGTCATTTCTTTTCTACATTTTTGTTAAGAATGTGTCATCTTGTATTTTCATTCCAGTAGTTTGTACTCAGCTCATTATGAGCTAAACTCGTATTTGATGATCAAAGTGAAGTTAATATGAAGTTGTTTTTACATTGAAATGATGTGTTGTTAGTGCCTTATTTTGTTATGTGTTTTTATTGCCATATACCTGCTTCTTAGAATGATTAACTTAGAAAAAGGTACAAATTTGTGGTTTAGAGAGATCCAACAACATGCTGATTTCATAACAAAAGTGGTTAACAAAGTAGGATAGAGATATTCACTTAATTCAACTTGCTTAGAGATAAGAAGTTGAGACCATAAAGATTTTACAGAACTAAAACCATGCACATTTTAGGGTTATAAGTGAGACTTAGAGATTTGTTCCCTTTCCCTAGTTATGTATGCTTTGATGTTGTAGAAATACACCACTAGATCATGTTCTGACCTTTTAAGGCACGACACTTCACATCATGAAACTGTTTAGCAACAATGTATTAATGGATCTTAGCTCATCAATCATTCTCTCTGATATCTTATCCTTCTTTATTTAAGTTTTTAGTTTGTAGTGTGACTTTCTTGTTGTTACCATTATTATTATTTGATACATTGCTCATACTAGTTTTAAACAAGAATTGAATACTTTAAAGTTCAAAGCTACATCATAGTCACTCCCTATGGGTACGATCTCTTATTTTATCACTTACTGCAATCAAACATACATGTATACTTGCATGTGACACCTTTGCTTTAAAATAATTAATTCGAGTAAACACTTAGAAAGCAGACAACAAGTTTTTGGCACCGTTGCCGGGGAGTGGTAGATACACTTTGAACTATTGTATTTGTTATTTTTGTTTAAAAATTGTATTTGAGCCTTTAGCGTTTTTGCTGTGATTTGGTGTTATGACAGGTTTAAGCTATTGCATGCGCAGGTCGTTACAACCAGTTTACAGTGGTTATCCTGAACCTGAAAGAATTCTAAGAGCACGAAGGAGATTTTTGCGTTCTCAACAACCACCTGGAGATCCATCTACATCAGTTGTGGCTGAACCAAAGGAAGAAGTGGACGTGGAGACAGACGAAGAATCTTCGTCATCATCATCAGGCGAGACACAGCCAGAAAGTGTCATGGCTGAGAAAGACATCATTGGCATTGCCAATGATAGGGCGCGCAACATTAGAGACTATGTTGTATTTGATCTAGTTGCCATGAGCATTGGTATTGTTAGACCAGAAATCACTACACCACAGTTTGAGTTCAAACCTATGATGTTCCAAATGCTGCAAACCACTGGTCAATATTCAGGCTCTCCTCATGAAGACACACATTTGCACTTGAGACAATTTATAGATGTTGCTGACAATTTCAAGATCCCTGGCGTGACTGATGATGCCTTTAGGTTAAGGCTATTTCCTTATTTTCTAAGGGATAGAGCCAAGAGTTGGATAAATTCCTTGGAACCAAATTCCATCACTACATGGAATACTTTGGCAGAAAAATTTCTAGCAAAATACTTCCCTCCTTCAAAGAATGCAAAGATGAGAAATGAGATTACTTCATTTAGGCAAGGAGATGACGAATCATTGTTTGGTGCTTGGGAAAGATTTAAAGAGTTACTAAGACAATGCCCGCATCATGGGATTCCCATCTGCATTCAACTTGAGACTTTCTACAATAGATTAATTTCATCCTCAAGGAATATGCTAGATGCATCCAGTGGTGGAGCTCTTTTGTCTAAATCTTATGAAGACGGTTACAAGTTGATTGAGAGCATTACGTCCAACACATACCAGTGGCTTGTCACTAGGGCTTCTGCGAACTCAACTCACAAAAAACCTGCTGGAGTTCATGAAGTCACTGAGACAATAACTCTTGCTGCTCAGGTGGCTCAAATTCACCAGATGATGAAGAATATGATGACTCCTGAGTACCAAGACCAGAGCCAGTAAAGGTGGTTACTGACACGGCTGCGATTACTTGTGTCTACTGTGGAGGACCTCATCTGTTTTAAGAATGTTCTTCAAATCCTGTTTCAATAAACTATGTTGGCAACAACAACAATAGATACAACAATCCTTACAGCAACACATACAATCCAGGGTGGCGCAACCATCCAAATTTTTCTTGGAGTAATAATCAAAATCAACCAAAGCCGCAAGCAACAACAACATCGCAAGCTCCTCATGGTTTTCCTACTCCTAACTACGGTGGGGGAATCAGAGCAACAACCAGCTGAAGAATGTTTTGAAGTCTTTTATTCAAGAAGCAAAGAATCAGTTTCAAGTACAAGGAGTGAGTATCAAGAACTTGGAGAATCAAGTAGGTCAAATAGTTATTGCTTTGAGTTCAAGGAACATGGGAACTCTCCCTAGTTCCACTGAAACTCCAACTGCAACTGCTGGAGTAAAGAATGGTGAAACAAGCCAAGCCATCAAGCTGAGAAGTGGAAAAGAAGTTGAAGAATCCGTCTGGAAGGACAAAGAGGCAAGTACAAAATTGCCTGAGCTAGACAGTCCTGGAACAAGAAAAAATACTGATGGAGAACCATCTCAACATCAAAAGCAGAATGAAGAGGTTACTAATGCATATTTGACTTCTCAAGAGACGCAGGAGGTCATGACTGATACCTGCAGAAAGCCAAAGTTTATTCAAGAAAGATCACCCCCACATTTTCCACAAAGGATTAGGAGGGCCAAGGAAGAACAACAATTTGGAAAGTTTATGGAGATTCTGAAGCAGCTTCACATCAACATACCATTAATTGAAGCCATTCAACAAATGCCAAATTATTCAAAGTTCAAGAAGGACGTGCTCACTAAAAGAAAAAGGGTAGGAGAGTTTTCCATGGTTGCGCTCATTCAAGAGTGTAGTTAGTTGGTGCAAGGAAAACTTCCACCTAAATAAAAAGATCCTGGAAGTTTCACTATTCCATGCACCATTGGAAACACTTTCTGTGGAAAAATGATGTGTGATCTTGGGACCAGCATTAATCTTATTCCCTTATCCATCTTTAAGAAGTTAGGGATAGGAGCTTCCAGGCCTACAACCATCACCTTGCAACTGGAAGATAGGAGTATTTGTTACCCCCAAGGAAAGATAGAAGATGTGTTAGTAAGGGTTGACAAATTTGTCTTCCCTGCTGACTTCATTATCATGGATTTTGATGCTGATGAAGAAACCTCTATATTGTTAGGAAGACCATTCTTAGCAATGGGTAGAACTTTGATTGACGTGGAAAGAGGATAACTCACCATGAGAGTCAATGGATAACAAGTAGTATTTAATATACTTAATGCTCTACAGTATCCTGAAGAAGATGTAGTTGATTATTCCATGATATCTAGCTGGGAAGGTATAATTCATAAAAACCTTATCAAGACTAATGATGTGTTGGAACAAGAGCTAGGAAAATTAAAAGAAGAGAAAGAGTCACAAGGTGGAATCATTTATGGTCCAATGAAGAAGCATGAGGAAGAAACTGTGGAAGTAATAGAATCAATATCTGTTGGTCACAAGCAGCATATACCTTCCATAGAAGAACCTCTTGAACTGGAACTGAAGCAACTGCCCGAGCATTTACAATATGCTTATCTGGAGGCAGGACAAAAGTTACCAGTCATCATTGCTACCGATTCGAAAAAAGAACAGAAGGAGCAGTTATTAGCATTGTTGAGAAAGCACAAAAAGGCAATTGCTTGGCAGATATCAGACATCAAGGGGAACAGTCCAACAATTTGCATGCACAAAATTCTGTTGGAAGAAAATGCTAAGAATAACATTGAAATTCAAAGGAGGTTGAACCCAATTATGAAGGAAGTTGTCAAGAAAGAAATTATTAAGTGGTTGGATGCTGGAATTATCTATCCTATCTCTGATAGTGTGTGGGTAAGTCCCATTCAATATGTTCCAAAGAAAGGAGGCATGACTGTGATTGTCAACGAGAAGAATGAATTAATCCCCACCAAAACAGTTTTAGGCTGGAGAATTTGTATGGACTACAGAAAGCTGAACAAAGCAATGAGGAAGGATCATTTCCCCCTCCCTTTCATTGATCAGATGCTGGACAGGTTGGCTGGAAAAGAATACTATTATTTCTTAGATGGGTACTTCAGGTACAACCAAATTGCCATAGCCCCGGAAGACCAAGAAAAGACAACATTCACATGTCCTTACGACACGTTTGCTTTCAGAAGAATGCCGTTTGGACTGTGCAATGCACCAGCCACCTTCCAACGCTGCATGATGGCAATATTTTCAGATATCATTGAAAATTCCATGGAAATATTCATGGATGATTTCTATGTCTTTGGAGAATCATTCAAGAAGTGTTTGGAAAATTTACATATGGTATTGGCTAGATGTGAGGAGAACAATTTGGTCCTTAATTGGAAAAAGTGTCATTTTATGGTAAAAGAATGGACCGTTCTTGGGCACAAAATATCCAAGAAGGGTTTAGAGGTAGATCAAGCAAAAGTGGAGGTGATAGAGAAATTACCACCCCTGTGAACATAAAAGGAATCGGAAGTTTTCTAGGGCATGCTAGCTTCTACAGAAGGTTCATCAAGGATTTTTTAAAAATTACCAAACCTCTGTGCCAGCTGTTGCAGCATGACGTGCCATATGTATTCAGTCAGGAATGTGTGGAATCCTTTAATCTGCTGAAGAGAGCCCTCATCTTTGCGCCCATTGTGAAGACTCCTGACTGGACAAAACCGTTTGAGTCAATGTGTGATGCAAGTGACTTTGCAATTGGAGTTGTGCTAGGTCAAAAATACAACAAGGTTTTTCACACCATCTACTATGCTAGTAAGACCTTGATTAAAGTACAAATCAACAACACCACACCTAAGAAAGAGTTGCTGGCGGTAGTGTTTGCATTTGATAAGTTCAGACCTTACTTGGTCGGAACAAAAGTCATTGTATACACAGACCATGCAGTTATCAAGTACTTGATTGCTAAAAAAGATGCTAAACCAAGGCTCATACGATGGATTCTCTTATTACAAGAGTTTGACCTAGAGATTAGAGACAAGAAAGGAATAGAGAATTATGTTGTTGATCATCTCTCAAGATTACCAAAAGAAGTACAAAGCAATAACAGTGGAGACATTCAAGAAACTTTGCCCGATGAGAAGTTACTTCTGATAAGCACTGACGTGACACCATGGTATATGAAGATGGCTGGTTTACATCCTGAGTGAATCGTACACCCAACGATAACACAGAGTCGCCACCGAACTTTATTTAGTCCCAAAGGACAGGGAAAATATCGATAAAACCCAAGGGGAAGAGAAACGGGAACGGGGTTCGGTTATGCGAAAGGAAGGTACTAGCACCTTACGCATTCGTCGTACTCGACGGGAACCATTTCGCTTGCTTCTGGGCTTGGATGGGCTATCTATCTAAAGGCTTCTAGCTAAAAGAAAGAGGAGAGAGAGAGAGAGAAGGAAGGGGAAAAAGAAAGAAAAGAAAGTGCTCGCGAAGGATTGGGGCCCTCGTGCCTACGTACCCTCATAGTACAATGAGGAAATCAGAGCGTCGTAGTTCATGGAACTAGGGGACAAAGAAGAAGGAAGAAAGGGTGAAGGAAAGAAAGGTGGAAGTGTGCTCGCCAAGACATCGCGTCTCGTGCCTACGTATCTGACATTCGAAAGAATGCAGAATCAGAGCTTCCGTAGTTCGGGGAACCGAACGGAAAATGAAACAAGAAAGAGACAGGAAAACAAAAGAAGTGGTGTCAAAACCAAGAGCAAGAGTGAAAGAAAAACTCTACTGGGGAAGATCACACAGTAAGAGCGATTTTACAAGAGACTAGGAAAAGAATGGTGTCAAAACCAAGAATGAAAGAAACTCCGCTGGGGTTAACAAAGAGGATTGGTGTCGAAACCGAGGAAGTAAGAGCAAAGTGAATAGAAAAGACTCCATTGGGGAAGAAAAGATCAAAGAACTGCTAGGAATCAGAGGGTAAGCGACCCGGCTGGGGATCCAAATAAAGGGATGGTGTCAAAACCGAGAGAAAAGGGATATTCGGTATATTAACTGGCTGGCAGTGGTTAACCAAAGAAAGAGAGTAGGACTCTGGCGGGGAAAAGAGGCTGGTGTCAACAGACGGACTGTGATAAACCAAGAGAAGAGAGTGTTGAACCAAGAGAAGGTGTTTTACTCTGAGGGGGCATCGGTATATTAACTGACTGACAATGGTTAACCAAAGAAAGAAAGGACTGCCACTCTGTAGGGATAGAGAAACATTGGTTTTAACAGAGAAAACTGTGATTAACCAGAAGAACGGGTGTGGGACCGATCGAAGGTTGTAACCCAAAAGGGGTGTTGGTATTGACTGAACAAACAGTACTTGACCAACGAAGAAAGGTATTGAACCAAAAGAGGTTGCCAACCACTGGGGTTTGGTTTTTAACAGAACACTGTGATTAACCGAGAAAAATGAGTGATTAACCAAGAGGAGGTGATTAACTCAAAAAGGGGTTCAGTATTTTAACAGACAGGCTGTGGTTAACTGAAGAAAAGGGTGATTAACCAAGAATAGGTGACTAACCCAAGGAACTCAGTGTTTTAACAGACGAACTATGGTTAACTGAGAAGGAGTGCAAACATTGGTGTTTTAACTGACAGGCGGTGATTAACCAACAAAGGGGGAATAACCAAAAGAAGGTTGCGAACTCCGCAAGGGTTTCGGTACTTAACAGGAGTACTGTGTCTAACCGAAGAAAGAGAAAAGAGACTCTCCAGGGGAATCAAAAGAACAATGATTGACCGCAAGAAAAGAATAGGGTATTTAAACGAAGAAGCTTGCTAACCCAATGAACAAAGGATCGTAACCAAGAAGGTGATTGATCAAGAGAGAGATCGAAAGAGATAAGAGTGATCAAGAATTGAAAGAGATTACAAAGGGAAAAGAGTGATCAAGGATCGACTCAACTGGGGAAAGAAAGCACACTACCGCCTGTAGATAGAGGTGACTAAGCCAAGCACAGGGTCATTCATCCCCTACCTGAAGTAGTCAGAACGAGAGTAGGAATTCTCCCTTCTTATTCCTTCTCTAACACACAGGGTGTAATGCGGAAGTTGAAACAAACGGCACAACAGCTCCAAGTTGTACAGTGCTCCTGTGTGGAGAAACGGACAGCTTAACAACTTCAATTTGTACAGTGCTCCGATGTAGGGCGTAGCACGAAACTCCAACTCCACGGGGGGGAAAAAAGAGAAAAAGCTCTAAAGGAAGCCTAAAGAGAGGAAAGGGGAAGATCAACTAATCGAAACATGGTTTCGATTAATTAATCAATGGGAAATACCATGCCAATAATTTTCCTAAGAGAGTGAAAAATCATTAAGGCAAAAGGTGCGAATTATTGATTATACAAGATTAAGCTCATCCATGAAGAATGAAACTTAATGCAAAACCAAGAAAGGGAGTACAAAACAGTACCAAATGATCAACAAAATGCAACACAAAATCATGTTATTGTGATCAAAGAAAAATGCAAGAATGATTATATTCACGTGATGCCAAAATAGGAACAATTTGAATAATCGAAAATATGCAACAAAAGTTCATGAATAAGCTTCAAACAGAAGTTAAATGACACTTAAGACATCCATATAAATTAATCATATCAATCCATGGAAGTTAGAGGAGGAAAGGATGTCAAACAAGCTTGAAAAACACCAAAAATGGCACTCTTTTACAGTGGTAATCGATTACCCTAAGCAGGTAATCAGTTACTTGCTTGAAAATAGCAGAATCTGGCAAAATTTGTGCAGAGTAATCGGTTACTCTATTTGAGTAATCGGTTACTCAGTTTAAAAAAACACAGCACTGATGCAAATTTGTGAAGAGTAATCGGTTACTCTCTTTGAGTAATCGATTACCACTGTAATAGTGGCAAAAAAACAGCAAAAACAGCCTTTCAAAAGCAACTTTCAACACATAATCACTTATCCAAACTACCACATGTTATGGTATGAGTTTGTGCCCGAAAAAGCAAGTTTAGAAGCAGCAAATGATCAACAACAAAATCGATTAAACAATCAAGATCATGGATCAAGCAATGGTATAATCAATTCACATGTAAAAACATCAAAACTACATCGCGAATAATACGAAAACGATCGAAACAGAAAAATGCAAGAGATTCACTAACCTACAAGGCTGAGATGTGCCTTGGTAAATGTTGCAATGTGATCTTGATGAATATAATCAAAGAAAACCAGATGAAACTTCAATTATAGCCGAAACGTATCATAACCGATCAAATCGCGACGAAAACTCCAAAATGAGAATTGTCACGGAAGAAACTTGAATCAATCACTCGAGATGAATCCAAAAGCTATTGAAACTCCAGAAATCCAAGTGAATGGAATGGCAATGAAGGTTAAGCTCAAGAAAAAAGCACTTTCAAGGTGAAAGTAGCTTTTTCTTCAATGGAGAATGAAGAGCTTTGGTGAGGTTTTGGAAGAGAATTGAGATGAAGATGTAGCAGAAAAAAATTAGAGATGAATGTGAGAGAATTGAGAGTGAAATGTGTAGAGTGGTTGAGAAATTGTAGATGAAATGGTGGAGCAAAAAATGGTAGAGAGCCTTGAAAAGTGAGTGAAGGTGTGTTTATATAGACCTTAGGTTTGGAGTATGAGAGGTTTGGAATTTGGTTTGGAACTAGGCTAGGAGTTAGTTGGACTTGACTCACTGAGTCAAGGCAGTTAACTCGGTTAGTTAGAACCAACTCGGTAACAATCCCAAGGTGAACTCCAACATCCAAAGATCCACATTACTTGGAAAACAAGGAACATGGTGCACTTAATTGGAAGTGAAGCATTGGAGTAAATTTGAGTGAATTCTTGAAGACTCCAGAATGTTCCACATGCTACTAGACCAATGTAAAATCCAAGACCAAAGTGTGTGCAAAGGTGTTGTCATGAAAAAGCAGCAGAATTTGCAAACTGACACAGGGTAATCGATTACCCTATTTGAGTAATCGATTACTCTAGCCAATTTTGCCCAATTTTCCTTAAAAATGATGGTGTGGCCCCGATTTCGATTTTCCACCTCTCGTTTTGATAAATAAGCATGGAAATCCTTATTTTGTGCTTGTCTTGATGATGTGATGACCTTGTGAGGATATGATTAATCGGGCTTGGAAAACCTGAATATTCCTGCAATCAAAATACAAAAGAAAATTGTGAATGCGTATGCCCACAATGCGAATGTGCATGCTTATGCAAAAGGCAAAAGGGGGAGGTCAAATTTCGGGTTACGACAGTATGCTAATATAGTGAATTATCTGGTCAGCAGATATGTGCCCCCTGATTTCAACTTCCATCAAAGGAAAAAGTTCTTTCATACAGTCAAGAGCTATTTTTGGGATGAACCTTTCCTTTACAAAAAGTGTGCAGATCAATTGCTAAGAAGATGTGTAGATCATACAGAGGCACGACAAATCTTGTCTGCCTATCATGAAGCTCCATACAGAGGACACTTTGGAGGAACCAGAACTGCTACAAAAGTCTTGCAATCAGGTTATTTCTGGCCCTCCCTTTTTTAGGATGCTCATGAGCTAGTTAAAAGATGTGATAGGTGCCAGAAGGTAGGAAATATTTCCATGAGGCAAGAGATGCCACTCACCAACATCCTTGAAATTGAAATTTTTGATGCGTGGGGCTTTGACTTCATGGGACTTTTTCCTCCATCTTTTGGTAATTTATACATTCTTGTAGTTGTGGATTATGTCTCTAAGTGGATAGAGGCAGTAGCAACACCCACTAATGATACTAGAGTTGTGGCCAAATTTTTTCTTAAAAACATTCTGACAAGGCATGGCACGCCTAGAGCAATCATTAGTGGTGGGTCACATTTTTGCAATGAAATTTTTGAGAATTTAATGGCAAAAATGGGATCAAACACAAGGTTGCTACAGCTTATCATCCTCAAACAAGTGGCCAAGTAGAGCTATCTAATAGAGATATTAAAAGGATTTTAGAAAAGGTTGTTAACCCTACAAGGAAGAATTGGTCCAAGCATTGGATGAAGCTCTTTGGGCATACAGAACTGCCTACAAAACTCCTCTAGACATGTCTCCTTATAGACTTGTTTATGGGAAGGCATGTCATCTACCTATAAAATTGGAGCACAAAGCATTTTGGGCACTTAAGCAATTAAATTTCAACCTAAAAAATGCTCGCCAAGCTAGAATGCTCCAACTCAATGAGTTAGAGGAACATAGGTCGTTCTCTTATGAAAATGCTGAGCTCTATAAGGAAAAGACCAAAAGATGGCATGCCAAGAAATGCCAAAAAAGGGAATTAGTGGAAGGTCAAAGAGTTTTTCTTTTTAACTCTAGACTGAAATTATTTTCTGGAAAGTTAAAGTCAAGATGGTCAGGACCATTCAAGTTAGTGACAATTTTCCCTAATGGAGTTGTGGAATTGATGAATGAAAAAGATGGTGAAAATTCAAGGTTAATGGTCAAAGGGTTAAAACCTATTTTGGTGACCCTTCAAGCAACCCTAGGGGAACCATTCATTTCATGGATTAAGTGATGTTGTGTTGGTCAGGCTATAAGACCTTAAAATAACGCTACTGGGAGGCAGCCCAGCTTAATGAAGTTTTCTTTTTATTTTTGTACAGTTGAGTAGTTTTTCATGACGACAACAGGCATTTGGAGTCACGACCATGGTACGGTAACAAATGAGAAAGGAACAAAAGGATATTCAGAGCAAATATTCCTAAGTCCTGAAAATTAAATAAAATGTTGAGTTGGCAATTTTTTTATTTTATTGGACGGGAATTGAAGAGTCTGAATGATGAAGAGAGAAATTAATTGGGTGGACTGCACGCGCCTAGAGCCCTGCGCTAGGGAATCATGATGACCAGTCTGACACGTCAGACTGGTGGGACACAACAGCAAGCAATACCTTTTCCATGCCAAAAATTCAAAATTTTGTCCTTTCCCAAACGTTACATCAACCTACCTTTTCAGTTCTTGCCCTAATTTTCAGAAAAATATCTTTTCAATTTTCTCTTTCCAACAATTCCACTTTACTATCACAAAATCTCACACTCTCTCTCTCTCACACTCCCATCACCGTCTCAACTTCCCTTTTGTCTGTTCCTCGCCATTTTCATTCAACCTAAATCACTTTCACCCCAAAACAATGGAGATCCCTACTGGAAAAAGAGTTAAGATGGCTGCAAGGAAAAATGCAATGCCATATGTTGTTTACTCGGATGAAGAACAAGACGGATACGAGAAGTTCATCAATAGTGAAGCTTCTCGCCGCTTTATGGAGTATTTCAGCAAAATGGGTTTTCATGTCGAAAGGGGTTTTGTTTTTGACAACCAAGAAGAGAACTTGGGACTTGCTGGAGATTTGGGAACTACAATAAAAAAGCTAGGGTGGATGAAACTATGTCGTCAACCTGGTCTATACAACATTTCACTTGTGAAGGAATTCTACTCAAACCTCACTGATCCTGGTCACAAGAGGATTGAGGTTGTGGTGAGAGGTACTAAGGTGGTCTATAATGAAGCTACTTTGAATCTTGCACTGAATATCAAGAAGTCGGCTGATGAATATCAAGATTTGTTGTTAAAGTTGGATGAAGCAGATTATGATGTGATTATGGAGTCACTGTGCAACCCAGGGACCAAGTGGGTGGAATCAAGCTCTGAGAAAGCTGTAAGAAGGATGGACCTGCTGCCTACAGTGAAAGTTTAGTACTAATTTGTGAAGAATTCTCTGAAACCTACCGCTCATAATGAAATCGTGAGTAGAACACAACTTGTGTTGCTTCACTGCATCACTTCATTAAGCAAAATCAATGTTGGGAAAATCATCATGCAAGAGATCCAAGCCTGCTCGCGAAAGAAAGAAGGAATGTTGTATTTTCCTTGTGTGATTACTATGCTGTGCAGGAGACACGGAGTACCTGAGCTGGATACTGATGAAACTGGGCATATTGGTCCCTTAACTTAAAAAAGGTCCATATTGGTCCCTTAATACTTAAAATTGGAGTTAATTTTGATCCCTTAACTTAAAAAAGGTCCATATTAGTCCCTTAACTTTTAAAAACATGTCATGTTAGTCCTTTTCATCTAATTAGCGATAAATTTAGCTATTGATTTTTAGTTTTTCTATCGCTAGTTGGACGAAAAAGACTAACATGATACATTTTTAAGATTTAGGGATCAATATGAACTTTTTTCAGTTAAAAGATCAAAATTAAATTAGTGGCCTAATGGCGGCGTTATCCACCCTAGAAGCTCCCATGCCATAGGAAAAGAGGTTGCCACACAACCCCTATAAATGAGCTAATTACTTAGAGTTGGAACCTAAGTTATAAATTAACATTAAACACTCAGGGCTTTGATCCTAACACATTGTTAGCAAGGCATATGCAATTGAATGAGATCGAGTAGTAGTGATATATGATCATGTGACCAAGTTGAAGGATCAACAACCCCAAAAGAGATACAACATTGATTCAGGGGAATGACACTAAAGAATATCATGTACTCAAAAGATTAAATGAAAATATCATTCAAAGTGTACACTTAAAAAAATATGTATGACATTCAAGGAGTCAGACAAGTCTAAGAAGACAACTCAAAGGAAAATATTCCCAAGGCCCCTAAGGAAATAAGACCAAAAAGACGACAAAAAGAAATATGGAGAATCAAGATCAAACCGAAGATTCTATGTACATATGGTAATTCGCACCCACAACTTATTATTTAGGTTTAATATCCTTTTTAGTCCTGTATCTTAAAATCGGAGTTCATTTTGATACACTAACTTAAAAAAAAGGTCCATATTGGTCACTTAAATCTTAAAAACTAAAATTCTGGCACGTAGATACCAGATGTCGAGACAAATGTCACAACACTGGGATCAAAATAGCTTGAACACACAAATAAAAATGCAGAGATTTAAATGACAGAAAGGTAAAATAATACCAGTAGTTATTAACCCAATTCGGTGCAACTCACCTACATCTGGGGGCTATCAAGCTAGGAAGGAAATCCACTATGATAGTATTAGTTCAAAGCTAAACTCCCCCGTTTACAACTTCTCTCCTAATCCCTACCTTGTGAAACTTCTACCTAGAAACCTTCTAGATATGAGACCCCCCTCTCACTTCCTAATCAGCCGCAGTCCCAGTGACAATTCAACAACAACCAATAATAGAAGTAGTACACTTCCAAGACAATACTCAATTTTTCTTAAAAGCTTCAACCAAGAACAATGCACTCTTACTTAAAATATTTAGAGTGGAAAATTAACAATGAACAATTAGTCAACCTTAATGCATCAGAAGATACATGAGTGACATACAATTAACAAGCACTAAACACTAAAGACCAACCAAAACACGACTAATCCTAATTCTCTAAATTTTGCAATCTTCAAATCCGCCTTCTTTAGGTTTAACTCATTTTTTTAAATAGCCTTCAGACCTAATGGACCTGGGCTTATTTTACGCGCAAAAACAACAGCAATCAGTTTTAACTCACTGCAAAGCATCCTGCACAATAATAAGAACGAAATACAAACTTTCCTAAAAAGGCTCGAGGATCCTTTTTACGAAAACTAACAGAATCTGTCAAAATAGAAGTTCCCACAATATCGTCCCTTGAATAACTCAAACGTGTGAATTAAAACACATTCAAAAATCACACTAAACATACCAAAACAGCCATGCCCTAACTTTCTGGTATAACATGTCCTAACACATGTCACAATATCATGTTGAACATGATGTCTGACTGTCATGGCAGAACATCTGGTTTAACATCTTGCTAACAGCATGTTGTTTTACCAAAATGTAGCCAATCCAAAAAAACACAGAACTTACAATCTCCCCCTTTGACAAATTTTGGCTAAAAAACCCTTAGCACACATCAGAGGCATACACAATAGAATCAAAACAAAAACACAAACAACAAGAACCATAAACCCAAGCACAATGTTGTCAAAACAATAATAGAGCACACATGACAACACAATGTCAAGACACCTGGTCTGACATCACAAAAAAATCAAACAGATCAGACAGGTACACAACTTTGCAGCAACAGATCATACAGGTACACAACTCCCCCTGTCATACATAACCAATACTCCCTTTGAAGGGAAAACTAAAATCAAAAGGAAAATACACAAGAACTCTTGCAAGTTCTTAAAATAGAACCAAACTAAAAAACACCAAACATAAGCACTCTCCCCATGAACATCACAACCTACTGCAGAGAAAATGCATTCTCGCAGACACATCTTATGGTTCCACACTAGTAGCAGCAGCAAGCATGACAAACTATCATGCTCCCACTAAAAAGTTGCATACAGCCAGCAAAAACAATGAAAACTACTCTTCCTAAGAAGTAGTAAAACACATGACATGAAGTCACGACATCTGATCCAACATCAGAAACAACAAACATAATAACACTTTACTCCCCCTTTTTAGCCAAAAATTGACAAAAAGAAAAACAGAGTAAATGTAAACAATCAGAAATAGAACCACACATGCATAAAGCAAACACACAAACGGAAGCACAAATGTAACAGATGGAAGCATACATACATATCCTTTTTAGATGATCTTCCATCCCTTGCCCCTATCAAAGACCATTTTACATTCCTTGAAGCTATCACAAGATTTAGGAGTGTTGATACTGAACTTCCCTGTTACACCCTTTAAACATGTCTTCTTCAAAATAGTCCTTCTATCTCACAAAGATCTTTTATTCCATCTACTAATAATCATCACTTGCTCAGGTCTCCCAAGAGTCAGAGGATAGAGGAAGGATGCAATATGTGTTGCATTCCTCCATTTTTGTAATTGCTACAACTCCTCAACAGTGCCTTTTCTCACTTCACAACTTATGTTCTCAAACACATTTTCATATGAGGCATTAGTAAACATAACAGTCAACTTATCCTGAGTGTCCACACACTTCAAAAGCACAACCATTGTATTTCCTTCGTCAAGATTCTTGATAAGTTGATCACACCTGTTAGGACTCTTGTTCTAGATTAATTGGATGAAATATCTGATAGTATTCAGATCCTTGCAATATAATGTCAGAACATCAGCCTTGTCATCATGTTTCTTTAATATCCGCTTCATCCATACTAATTGAAAACAACCTTTTCTGATTTCACCATGCTCAGCTCCAGTGGTACACCAAGAACCACATGTTTGCTTCTTGTTAATCCAGAAAGTCAGACTATTTGTCATATCACTCATCCATTCTTCCTTGCATAATTCTTTCATCATAACCTTTGCGTTGTAGAATTAATCCATATCACAATCCCTTGTTCCAGTGATGCAAATCAAGATCTTCTTCTCTTGGACAATAAGACTTCTCTTTGATTCAAGACATGAGTTTGATACTTTCTTTGCAAACCTAGTAATGTTTCTTTTTATAAAGTGTCTTGCAATGAGATCCTTGGATTGATCTTAATGACCCTTACCAGAGAGATCTGAAGTATCTTGAGAGTTATCTGACATAATGCTAGAGAAATTACAGTTTTCTTCCCTTCCTGCCTCATCAGTCTGCACAGAGGATGTTCCAACATTGTCCTCAACATCCATCATTTGCTCTATAATTAAATAAATAATTACTCTATTGATAGATTTCATTGTCATCCCAATTATGGAGTTAAAGATTCTGTAAGCTCTGCTGTTTGAAGAGTACCCTAGGAATATGCCTTCATCTCTTCTGGGATCCATCTTACCTTTTTGATCTTTATTGGCCGGGGCATGGAATTTTCTTCCAAAAACATGGAAGTATTTCACTGTAGGCTTCATTCCTTTCCATAGCTCATAGAGAGTGATTGAAGTTTCCTCTCTCAGAGTGACCCTATTATGAATATAGCAAGCTATATTCATAGCTTCATCCCAAAAGTGACTAGGTACGTGCTTATCACGAAACATGACTCTACCTGATTCTTGTATATCCCAGGTCTTTTGCTCAAAAATTTCATCTGGTTGAGAAGAAAAACTATAATTTATGTCTTCAGTCTCACAAAATTCAGTGAATTGGGTATTCTCAAACTCCTTGTCATGATAACTTCTAATCTTAACAATTATACTTTTTTACTCTTTTTGAACATTTTGACATAAATATTTAAAAGCTTCAAAGATGTATGATTTTCCTTTAAGGAAGTTTACCCATGTAAACCTTGAGAAATCACCTATAACCATATAAACATACCTTTTCCCACCGAGGCTTTCTACTTCCATAGGTTCAATAACCCTCATATGGAGTAGTTATAGTACTCTGGAAGTAGTCTAATGGTGCAACATTGGGTATGACATCATGGTTTGCTTCCTAATTTCTCACTCACCACAGACTTTCCCTTCTTTAACCTTGAGTTTTGGAATTCCTTTGATGGCCCCTCCAGATATAGTTTCCTTCATTCTTTTGAACTGAAGAAGTCCAAGTTTCTGGTGCCATGCCTTCACTTCATCCTCTTGGGTTTTTGAACATGTGGTGGAGTAAGCAGTTATCTGAGGCTCCCAAAGATAACAGTTATCTTTAGACCTTATACCCTTCATCAGAACAACATTTTTCACATCTTTGACTAGACATTCTGACTTGGAGAAAATGACCAACAAACCTTGATCGCACAACTGACTAATGCTGATGAGATTAATAGTTATTCCTTTCACAAGAAGAACATTTTCCAAGCTAGGTGATCAAACACCCATCAATTTATCAACTCCTTTAACTTCTCCTTTAACACCACCACCAAATCTGACTGCACCTGTGGGCAGGGACCTAATATCCATCAACAACTTCTGAACCCATGTCATAATTTTAGAGCATCCACTGTCAAAGTACCACTCTTCTCTAGTTGAGGCTCTCAAGGATGTGTGAGCTATAAGGTTAACACCCTTATCTTTAACACTTCTCTTTTTTCTAACTGGCTTATCCTTGGACTGAACTGAGGATATTTGATTTCCATACAATTTATAATAGAAGGGCTTTATATGACCATACTCTCCACTGTAATGACATCTCCAACAAGATTAGTAATTATTTGGAGGTTCATTATGTCTACCAGAATGTTGTAACATGCGGTTAGACATTGAAACCATCTTCTTCCTTTCAGAAAGAAAGAACTTTTATTCAGACATTCTTCTTTGTTTATTATCAGTGCGATAATGAACTTCCGCATCTCCAGTATTTTTTATTTGATCAATCTTATTTTTCATCCTTCTTAAGGAATCTGTTGCGTTATTGAACTTGGAATTTAAGAGAGTTATCTTACTTTAAAAACGAGAGACAACACCTAAGAGTTTCTTCTTATCATTCTCTAATTCAGCTATGGCCTTTCTCTGATCTTGCTCTGTCTTCTGATGTTCCTCACACGTGTTGTAGGTTTCCTTGTAGTCCACATCCAGATCTTCATATAGATCATTTTCATCACAAGCTTCTACTTCATCTTTTGACTAATCATCATCAGACCAAGAAATAGTCAACCCCTTTTTCTGTTTCTTGAGATAGTTGGGACATTCTGACCTAATGTGACCAAACCCTTCACACTCATAACACTAAATCCCTTTACTTTGATATGACTTTTATTTACTTCTGGTATTTCTTTGAGACTCATAGTTATTCCTGATATCAGATGTGATGTCCTTGACACCTGATCTTCCTTTTCTGTCCATTCTCTTAATAATTCTATTGAATTGCTTCCCAAGTAAAACAATGGTATTTGACAAACCCTCATCAGTATCCAGATTATCTAGAACCTCTTTATCTTCAGCATTGGATACAAATGCAATGCTTTTGTTCTTCTTTTCAATTTTGTCATTCAAGGTCAATTCAGATGTTTAAAGTGATCCAACAAGCTCATTAACTCTCATATTGTTGATGTTTTGGGCTTCTTCAATGGTTGTGACCTTCATGTCAAATTTCTTAGGGAGAAACCTAAGAATCTTCCTAACCAACTTTTGTTTCCAGATATCTTTTCTCCCAAGGCACTAAAGGCATTAGTTATTCAAGAACATTCATGTGAAAGTCATGAATACTTTCATCTTCCCTCATCTTTAGGTTTTCAAACTTGGTAGTGAGAAGTTGAAGTCCAGACATCTTTACCTTGGATGTTTCTTCATGAGTTATCTTGAGAATTTCCCAAGCATCCTTAGCCACAGTACAAGCGTTGATCAGCCTAAACATGTTCTTGTCAACTCCATCAAATAAAGCATTCAAGGCTTTGGAGTTTCCAAGAGAAGTCTCATCTACCTCCTTGGTCCAGTCCTCTTCTAGCTTCAAGGTCTCCTTACTATACTCATCTTTAACCACAGGGTGCTCCCAACCCTTGATGATATCCTTCCAAGTTTTTCCATCCATAGATTTTAAGAAAGTCACTATACATGTCTTCCAATAGTCATAGTTAGTGTCTTCTACGACTGGAGGCCTGTTAACATTTCCTCCTCCTTCCTTGTCCATAGTACCAGAATTCAAACTCCCTGGATCTCACCCAAAAACAGAACAGGGTGACCTGCTCTGATGCCAATTAAAATTCTGGAACGCAGATATCAGATGTCGAGACAGATTTCACAACACTGGGATCAAAACAACTTGAACACACAAAAAAAATGCAGAGATTTAAATGACAGAAAGGTAAAATAAAATTAGTAGTTGTTAACCTAGTTCGGTGCAACTCACCTACATTGGGGGCTACCAAGCCAGGAAGAAAATTCACTATGATAGTATTAGTTCAAGGCTAAACTCCCCCGTTTACAACTTCTCGCCTAATCCCTACCTTGTGCAACTTCTACCTAGAAACCTTATAGATATGAGATCCCCCTCTCACTTCCTAATTAGTCACAATCCCAGTGACAATTCAAAAACAACTAACAATAAAAGTAGCACACTTCCAAGACAATATTCGGTTTTGCTTAAAAGCTTCAACCAAGAACAATACACTCTCGCTTAAAACCTTTAGAGTGGACAATTAACAATGAATAATCAGTCAACCTCAATGCATCAGAAGATACATGAGTGACATACAATTATCAAGCACTAAACCCTAAAGACCAACACAAACACGGCTAATCCTAATTCTCCAAAATTTGCAATCTTCAAATCCACATTTTTTAGGTTTAGCTCCTTTCTTTAAATAACCTTCAGACCTAATGAACCTGGACTTCTTTTACGCGTAAAAATAATAGCAATTAGTTTTAACTCACTGCAAAACATCATGCACAATAATAAGAACAAAATACAAACTTTCCTAAAAAGGCCCAAGGATCCTTTTTACGAAAACTAAAAGAATCTGTTAAAGCAGAAGTTCTCACAACATCCTCCATTGGATAACGTAAACGTGTGAATTAAAACACACTAAAAAATCACACTAAACATACCAAAACAGGCATGCCCTAACTTTCTGGTATAACATGTCCTGGCACATGTCACAACATCATGTTGAACATGATGTCTGACTGTCATGGGAGAACATCTGGTTTAACATTTTGCTAACAACATGTTGTTTTACCAAAATGTAGCCAATCCGAAAAACACAGAACTTACAAAAACATACCATGTTAGTCCTTTTCATCTAATTAGCAATGAATTTAGCGACTAATATTTTAGTTTTTTGTCGCTAGTTAGACGAAAAGGACTAACATGATTCATTTTGAAGATTTCAGGATCAATATGAACTTTTTTTAAGTTAAAGGATCGAAATGAACCCCAAGATTAATATACGGGACCAAAAAAAGGATATTAAGCATATTATTTAATATGGTTTTACATAAGGTATGATATATCACCTTTTCAGAATTAAAAAAAAAACCCTATAAGATGTTCTCTCCCGTGAGAATGACTCAATGGTGATAATAGTACATGTGTACAATAGGAAAGTGAAAAGAGACCCAGGTAATCCCAATAAATCGGTGGATGTTCTATATTGGTGCACCTTAGAGAAGTTACAACTGTGGCGAATCAGAACTCCATAGTTAAAAGTGATTGACTTGGAGTAGTATTTGGATGGGTGACCTTCTGGGAAGTTTCCGGGAAAGCGTGTGAGTGAGAATAAAGCAAGCTAAAAAGACTCGTGTTGGTTTATGGGGTCATTTGATAATGCTGAAAGCAGCCTGGGGCATTATAATTGGTATCAGAGAAGACCTCTCCCAATACGATGTGGTTCGGGGACGAACCAAGCGGAAGCTTGTGGGCATGTAACACCGAGACCGGAGAGGTAGGGGAATGGTTATATCACCCAAGGCCAAAGAAGACGAGGATTGGTCACTCAAATTCACATTGGAATGAGAGGGATCCTAAGGCTGTGAAGGTATGTGACTTCATGGTTGAAGGAAGGCTTATAAGGATTGATTGACACTACCTATACCAACAAGATGCAGCTTCTTTTCAATAGCCTAAAAAGTAATAACTCCATAGTTAAGCGTGCTTGACTTGGAGTAGTATTTGAATGTGTGACCTTCTGAAAAGTTTCCTATAAAGCGTGTGAGTGAGGACACAACATATTGAAAATACCCGTGTTAGTTTGTGGGGTAAGTCGGTAATCCTGAAAGCAATTTGAGGCATTACAAAATATCTTCTTGATTGAATTTTCTACACGCTCCCAGGTCATGTTCTTCTCGGTTACCATGAGTTCTTCTTGCATGGCTTCCATCCAATTTGAATCATTCATGGCTTGGTCTAAATCAATTGGTTCTGATTCATCCATCAACATCACTTCTTCTATAAAGTCACCATCTGCATCAATTACTTGATTAGGAAATCTCTAGTTCCCGCTCTAATCCAGCCACCTGATCCAAATCGACTCAGTTCCCGCTCTAGTCGATCTTCTAACATTATGCTTATGTGGTTCTTTATTTCGAGTGGTTATGGCTTCAGTTTATTAATCTTTTTCAAGCATAGTTGTGACTATATCTTGCTCATGTCGAACTGACCCCTAACTCCAATTCTACCATTTGTTTTCGTCCACTAGAACATCCATAATGATCACTAATCATCATTTGGTGAATACAAATTGTACGCACCAGTTGAATGATAACCTGTGAGCACCATAACTTTGCTTCAATCATCTAACTTCTTTCTCAATTGTACAACTACATGCTAGAAACACATTGATCCAAAAACTCTAAGATGAATAACATTTAGCTTTAGTCTTGTCCAAGCCTCATAAGGTGTCTTCTCGACTATCTTCTTCGTTGGACATCTGTTTAGAATGTATACTACTGTTGAAGTTGCTTCAACCTAAAATATCTTTGGCATTTCTTTAGCTTTTAGCATGCTCCTGGCCATGTTTAGTATACTTTTATTTCTCCTCTCAGCTATACCATTATGCTGAAGTGTATTGGGTGCGATGACCTCATGCTTTATACCTTCCTTATTACAAAGCCTTGCAAATTCTCTAGAGGTGTATTCACCCTCAAAATCAATTCTTTGTTTCTTTAATTTGTAGTCACTTTGTTTCTCGAAATGCAATTTCAACTTCTTGAAATGTATGAATACCTCACTCTTATTTTCAATAAGATAAATCCACACGTATGTGGTGAATTCATCTATGAAAGTTAGGAAATAGTAGTTACCTCAATTCGATCTTACTTTAAATGTTCCACACACATCAGAGTGAAATATCTCCAGCTTTTCTCTCGACTTCATGGACAAGTCATGTTTAAATGACTTTCTAGCCTGCTTTACTTTGCAGCATTCCTCACACACTTGAGTTGGTTCCTTCACCTAAGACAAGCCATACACCATCTTCTTCTGGTTGAGCATACCTAAACCTCTGAAGTTTATGTGTCCATACCTATGATGCCATATTGAAGGTGCAAGAAAGACAAGAAAATGGGTTTCAATTGGGTTTCAAGTATGATAGATTTTTGCGACCCAAGACAAAAGCTTAAAACAATGAAAATTTACTCAAGGATTTTTATCCTAGTTCACCGTTAACTAGGCTACCTCCATTCCACTCATCAGAGTGATTTCGCCTTTTAAAAAACACTTAATCCAATAATCAAACTAGTTACAATCACAAAGACAAACTGTCAATGTCTTCTTGAGAAATTCTGACTATACCCTAGTCTCTTAAGGAAATCAACTTAAAGACAAATTGTCTAAGACTTCTTGAGTATTTAGACTAACACTAGTCCTCGAGGACTTAACCAAGGTTAAGAATATAGTGTTGTTTTTACAAAGACTGCTTCTCAAATAAGCAGATAACACACAAAATTAAGATCAAATGAATACACTTAAAATGATACACAATGAAAGCTCTAATTGTTTCCCTCTTATGGTGTTGTAGCTTCGACGTCTGTAAAGACTCTCTCTCTCTCACACACACACACACACACACACACACGCACATACACACACACACACATGCATGCACGCACACGCACACACACCCATGTACGCATGCACGCACGCACGCACACACGCACTCACACACACATACTCTTTTTTTCTCTCTTTATCTCTTTATCTCTTTTTTTCATATTTTTCTTCCTCTAAATATATAGAAGAGAAATAGAACCGTTGGAGGGTAGAATAGGAATTGTCCTCAAAGCATTCGTTGTATGAAGGTCAATTCATATGCAATAATAGAATAACGCTTGCAGCAGAGAGTTGGTGATGATGGGACGTGAGAAGCTTATTTAGAACAAAGTACAATCAACATTAACATTTTGATTCAAATCTTCTAGTCAAAGGCTTCTTATGTAAGTGGATTGAAAATTGAGTATAAATCACAGTCTGTCTTCAAAACTTGGTGACATTTCAGAGTCTTTGGAGTATTGGATTCTGAGACTTTCACAAACTTGTAGTCAGAGCTTTTATCAAAGTATGTCTGAATGGTTTCTGTTTAGAAACATTGACTTGATACTTCAGAGATGACTTATTTGTAAGCATGCTTTTATCCATTTGGTTCAGAGTCTGGAAATCTTTAGAGTCTATTTCTAATTTTTTGTACACTCAGCAAAATAGTTAGAGTACAAAATAGTTATCTACACTTTGCTATTATCAAATCTTAGGGTAAGTTGTAGAACCAAACTTGTTCTAACAATAGTCAGTTCTTGTCTTCTAGCGCAGTTATAGCAAGACACTGATGATTAACCACGTCGATCTCAATCTTGAAGGTTTTGTCATCTGCCAATGGTGCCTTCAAGATAATCCTTCTTTCACCATTACTCACCTTCATCAGATTTTCTTCCAACTTCATGTTATACCCTTTGGCAAGTAATTGACCTATGTTTATCAAATTACTTGTCATCGAAGGTACATACAATATGTCAGTAATACTGGCCATCTTACCATCTCTTCTCAACACAACTATGTTTCCTTTTCCACTTGATGTGACATGTCTGTCATCTGCAAACCTGATCACTTTCTTGACCTTTTCATCTGACTTGGTGAACCAGCTTTTATTCCCAGTCACGTGGTTGGTGCATCATGAATCCAGGTACCACATATTGGTTTGTTCACCATTCGACTAAGTATTAACCATGAGTAGCATATCATCAATGTCTCTTCCTCCAGCATGCACATATTACACATCATCGTTATCTTTTGCTCTTGATTCCTTTTTTGTCGACAATCTTGAGCATAATGACCAAATTCTTAACAATTGTAACACTGAACCTCCTCCATGTCATCTTTCTTCCTCGAATACTTGTTGCCCATGCATTTCTTGGTTGAATCAGAGTGATCCTTTGAATTCTTTCTTGACTTATCATCATTAGCAAGATTCTTTCTTTGCTTCGCCTTTTCTTTTCTAAACTTCTTGGTGAATCTTGCTTGCAATGTCTGTTCCGTCACTTTCTCCCTTTTTGAGTTTCTTTGTTTCAATCTCATCTCAGGAGCCTCCAATGAAGCTTGTAGTTCTTCCACCTTTATTTCAGCTAGGTTCTTTGACTCTTCAATAGACACGACAATGTAATCAAAATTTGCAGTCAGAGATCTTAACACTTTCTCAATCTTATGCAAATCAGTAACCGATTAACCACACACCTTCATCTAGTTCATTAGTGACACTACATGTGAAAAGAAGTCTGAGACTGAACCATCTTCTTTCATTTGAGTCATCCCAAATTGCTTTCTCAGCGTTTGCAACTTCACCCTCTTCACTTTCTCATCTCCACCGTACAAGTTCTTCAACTTGTCCCACGCTTCCTTTGACGTTTCTTCTTCTATGATCTTCTCGAACACGTTAGGATCCACACATTGATTAATCAAGAAAATGGCTTTTCCATCTTTCTTCCTTTGTTCCTTATGCGCAACATTCTGAACATCATTTGCATTCGCTTCCAATGCAGGCACTTCATCACTCATGATTTCAGCCACATCTTGAAATTTGAAGGTGACCTTCATTTACTCAACCCGTCTCTCGAAGTTCTCACCTTTGAAAATCGATAGATTCGCTAGAAATTGCGTTGATGTTGTGTTATCATTTGTCGTTACATATTTTCTCTTAATCGCAACCAGACTCGTTGATACCAATTTGTTGAAACATTTAGGATTTTCAAGAAGAATGAAGAATAAGAGAGAGAAAATAGAAAAACTATATTGAAAAAATGAAGTTTTATTAAAGAAAAAATTGTTATGTTCATTTACATCGTTACCTATATATATATATATATATATATATATATATATATATATATATATATATATATATATATATATATAAATGCAACCAAAATATACAATTTACAAACTGGAGTATTCGACTTGACTCTGTCGAATACTTACTTATACACTTTGATAAATATACTATATTCAATACAATCGAATACCACTTACTCCTACTTAACTAACTTCGACTATGTAGTCTACACCAACTATGTCAAATACAACTTATATATATATATATATATATACAAATGCAACCAAAATATACAATTTACAAACTGGAGTATTCGACTTGACTCTGTCAAATACTTACTTATACACTTTGATAGATATATTATATTCAATACAATCGAATACCACTTACTCCTACTTAACTAACTTTGATTATGTAGTCTACACCAACTATGTCAAATACAACTTTTTTTTTTCTAAAACAAAAAATTACATCTAACAAAATTGTTCATATCTGCAACATAGATCACTTTGATGTTTGGCTGGATAATATCCTAAGTCATTGAATTAATTCAAAAGTAGCCGAGTAAGAAATTTAAAACCCTTGACTAAAAAAAGCAAACACGATATAGACTTTTAGGTTAAAATAATTTAAAACAACATTAAGAAAATGAAATAAAATAATAAGTGACTAATTAATACAAAATAAAAACTATGGCTTTGATCTATCATGACACAAAAAAACTTTCAAAAAACAAAGACTAATATTTGACATCAAGTAGCATGAATATAAAGGGAAAAATCACAAAATTTACTATGAATATTCGCCGATAAACAGTAAAATCACTCTCAATCAGTCACAGTCATTAGTGATCCTTCGAATTTGAAGAAGAATTCGAAATCTTGAATGTATTCTTGAGCCCAGTAATGAATCTATGGCGAAAACTTGTAACACTCTTTGGAGTAACATTCCTATCATGACACGATCCTTCAGAGGAATTAACATTATATTTGTACCTAACCATTTCATTATTTTTCTTGATCATGTTATCAAGCACAAAACCAGAGGATGAAACAGAGCCTCTTCCTCCTCTCTGTATTTTACTATTCTCATCAATTGGAACAAAATGGAAACTAGCAGAACGTTCTGAATTCAAAACATTATTCATATGTTCCTTCTCTTTCTCTTTCTCCTTTTCTTCCTCAGCTTGATGATCCTGGAGAAATTTCTTCATTCCACTAAGCTCTCTCTCAAGGCTCTGAATACGAGAGTAAGTTGCATCCATAGCTTCTTTTATCTGTTCTGTTTGTCGACGTGTTGCGTCGCGCTGGAGAAATTCTCTAAGTGTGGTTCTTTGTACTTCTGTTTGTTGTTGTGCATTACAGACGGCAGTAGTGGTAGTAGCGGCTTCTGTGATTGAGCGGCGAGTGGTGAGGTGCTCAACAAGAATTGCTCGAACTATGAATCTTAGTGGCATTGTGGGGTTTTGAACACATTCGACCAGGGTACAAGGTGAGAGCTTAGTACAATCTACTGAATTGCATATTTCTGTTTTTTGTTCATCTGTTATTTGATTGCCATGCTTGTTTTCCTACGCATACAACAAACAAGGAACATCAACTCAAAAATGAGTAATAACTAAAGTGGAACATCATTGTCCGTTATGCTAAGGTTAAACAAAAATGTTCCATTGAAGACGGCTATATAAAGTGAAACAAAATTGAATGGGACAACTAGAAAAAATACTAGTTAAATGAAACAAAATTAATATTACATTGAAAAGCCAAAAACATAGCATTCATTTTGAGATAAATCATTTTGGAAAGGTAGGGTGGCCCTATGAGGGAAGTGGAACAGAGGAAGACAGAGTACTTGAAATTCTATAGACTATAGAGGGACCATTCACCATTCATTATTAAATTTTCAATCAGTATGCATACTAAATATCTATATATAAAAACAATTTTATTTATAAAAGAGCTTATACATTTGTAGTTTTCTATTTGTGTTTATATAATGAAATTTATCTACTTATTTATTTTTATGAAAAGTGTGAATATATTTTCAGTACTTAATTATATTTTCAGTTAAATATTAAGATATGGTTTGGGTGATATAGTTTTAATTGCTTGAATTTGACATCATAGATATGGAGAGGATCCATGCTCGTTTGGAACATATTCAGAGCATCAAACCGCATGGATTATCACTTTTAAATTCAGTCAATATTACTTTCTTTTAACAAAATTCAGTCAATGTTATTACTTCAACTATAAACTGAAAAATACAACTAAAGTTTGATAAATTGAAATTTCAACAATAAAATGATATGCAGTGTGATTTTTCTTTGTGTGAACATATACAGGTGATATGTTTTATCATGCTAAAATCAAATGTTTTAATTCAATATCTTTTTACAAATTAAATAGAATATTGATTTGTGAAATAAATTTGCTTGATTAAAAAACAAAATTTTAAAAAGTATACAACTAAGCCTAAATTTAATATCAAAACATTGTGGCTAAAAGTCTAAGAAGACTAATTTTAATATTTTAACTAAAGAAGAAAAATGTTATTAAAAGGTGGTTCCACCATTAAGGGTTAAAAAATGGTTATAAGATAGGTCTAAATTTAATATATCACCAAGTTTAATTACCTTTTTATTTTCTTTATTTTATCTGATTTTCGAAATTAGTGTTTCATTTCAAATTCAAATAGTTTTGTCTGTTTTTTTTACTAAAAGTTAATATGGTCTTTATTTTTTAATATATGTTTTTTATTTATAAATTTTTATAAAAAATTACTATAGGAAGATTCATCATATTTCACCAATGACACATCATATAAAAAAAATATTTTTTTATGTATTTATAAATAAAAGTCAACATTTCACATCTATTAAAAATATTCAAAATTTTGTATTTTTTAAAATATATTTTATGAGAAGATGTAGAGTTAATTTCAATTGATTATTGCTTACGAAAAATCAAAAAGTAAATTAAATACAATTTATATTTAATTTAACCTTAAAAAAATATATTTTAGATTAAAATTAATTGAAATAAAATTGATGTTTTTGTCTTGTAATTATAGTAAGAAAAATGTGTTTTTTTCTTATAAATTGTTATACATCAGTTAATTTTAAATGCAAAAATGTTAATGAAAAACCAAAATTATATGAAATTAAAACATATAGAATAATTTTGTAAATTAGATAAAATAAAAGGATGAAAACTAAAATTAATTAAGGAAAGTGTGGATTTGTTATCAAATCATCTTTAAGTTTCATAATCTTACAAATTAGTGATGTCAGGATTTGAACCAAACTTTTTCTCAATGGAATTAACTTTTGTTGACTTGTTTTTTTGTTTTTTCACTTAATCTTGAGATTTATTGCTGATGATGTAAGAAAAAGGTCGTTAATTTATGGCTACATCATACTACATGTATGTATATAAGACCCAGTTAAAAAAATTCAAATCTATTAGTAGTAATTAGTTTCTCAAAAGAGTTTATTTACAATGCAATGTCAATACATCACCATTATTTATTTGAGTTATTTTACAGATTATTAAATTAAAAGTCAAACTCCTCTTTACATGCAACGGTTATAATTAACTGCATTTCAATTAAAATACTCCCTCCGTCCCAAAATATAAGAGAAAAAATTAAAAACACACTTATTAAGAAAAGTAAAAATATAATAGTTTGACTAAGTTTTTGTTGAAAAATATTGTTTTGAAAGATGTAAAAACAATTCTAATTGGTTGTTGGTTATAGAAAAGATGAGAGAGAAAGCAAATTAAATACAACTTACATTTAATTTTATCTTGAAAAAGATGAAAGTTGATTTTTTCTCTTATATTTTGGGACAAAAAAAATGTAGTTTTTTCTTTTATATTTTGGGACGGAGGGAGTATTTTAAAGTGTCAAACCATATAAGTAATTTAAAATTTACAGAATAACTTAAAAGGATACATGATTATCATTGGTTGACAGTGTAAAAACTTTTACTTCAGAAAAGTAAAAGAAAGAAAATGACACGTGGCGTACCTTGAGATAAAGATCGACCAACTTGTAGAGAACGTCATGGTTGAGCAACCTTCCATTCAATGAGTAACAAACCATTTGAAAATCTCGAGGCTCCATTTCAACAACCACATCCAAAACACTCTCATCCACGTCATCACCACCGTCGTTCTCCCAAATCACCGCCTCAATACACCTACTCCCGAGCGCCGCCGTCGTTTCAGCCTCCGGAAACAGACTCAAACACGAACGCAGAATCGTGAACCCGTCCACACAAACAATTCTCTGAAAATACGATTCCGCCACGTCACGCAAACAAACCTCTCCCTCTCTCCCCTCTCTCATCCCCAGTAACTCCGCAGCAGTTATAACGGCCGCAACGTTTCGAGACGTTAACTGAATTTTCCGTCCGTAACAGAATTCGGCGACGGTTGCGAATGTTTCGGACGTTATGTTTAACGGTGGAGAGAGAGTGAAGTCCGAGAGTCCTTTTAGATGTCGTTTTAGATATGAGCTTTTTGATATGAAACGTTCCTGAAAAAAGAAGACAAACAGAGTAAGGAATATGCGACGTCGTTTTGTGATCAATACAATAACAAAACGATACTACTAGTACAGGTAGTTGCACATATTTTGATGCGATTAAAGGAATGTCCCCCTTTGTAGGGATCTTAAAAGTGAACTTTAAAGACCTTTTCAGAAAAAACAAAGGGTTCTTCAAAGTGAAAAAGCTTTGCAAAATTATCATCTAGTGATTCAATTTTTACTCTTATCTCTTTGGTTTTAAATTGCGGTCGCAATGCAGTTGCTATTACAATCCTTGCAGTTATTGTTAACTGCATTACGGCTATTGGAGTGTGAATTTTGATTGAAAGGCGTTTAAAATGTGGGCAGACTTCTAATTTTAAATCACACTGCAATAGAAATTTGAAACAGTTGCGAAAACTGCGGCATTGCAGCAGCAATTGCAATATATGGAACTAGTGAGTGTTATTACCTGCATGCCAAAATTGTTAGGACCTACTAGTTATAGTTAGAGAGTAGTGCCTGCTACTGTGGTGTGATAATTTTTCTAAGGGTGGATTGAATTATTCATAAAGCACGTTTGGTAGGGCATATATCACTTTTAATTGGAATCTCATTTGCAGTACAATGCCTATAATCAATTATTTCAAACAAACACAACCGTAATAATTTAACTCATCATTTCAAACTTGCCCCAAAATCAGCTTAATTATACTATAATTTCACCTCCAATTTTGTGAAAACTATATCTCCTGGAATTTTCTTTCCAAAATTAATGTTACTACATTCAAGTCAATACTCAACAGCGTATACTATTTCCTTAAATAAAAATTAGCGCAACAATAAAAGACTAGTCATATTCATACAGTTGCAGCGAATTTGGTGAGTAATTAATTTTAACAATGCCATAACAACAACAAAATTAAAAGAAATTTATGCTAATTAGTAATTAGTACCAGTAGCATCAATGGTGAATGAACAAACCTTGTGGAGACGAAAACAAGTTCCTTCGACACGAATCAACACATCCGTTTCACATCCAGAGTCGACAGACCTAAACGAAATCATCATCATTTTTTTTAAAATTTACAGTGAAAAAAAAGTGTGAGAGAAGATTAGAGAGGAGAAAGAAAGAAAGAGTAGTACCAAGCATTTATTGTGGAGTGGAGAGAAGGAGGAGAAGATGAAAAGGAAGGTGAAAGAGAAGAGGAAGAGGTGGAGGAGAATTCACGTTCTTCCTCGTAGATGGTCTCAATGACACCAAATTGGTTCCAACCCTTCATTTTGAATTGAATCACACTCTACGATCACAGTTTTCAATCAATATTGTCTGAATAATAATAATAATGTTGCTGCTGCTACTGGTATTTCAATGGAGTACGTTTTTGGGAGGTCACATTAAATATGGTTTGGGATGGGTATTAATGACACATGTGATGGCTCTTAAATGCTCACTTTAATTTGGTTTTGCTCTTTTCTTTTTCGTTTTTATGCCATCACAGTAAAAACTCTAAATTTCAGTTTTTGACAACAAAAAAAGTTTTTTTTACAGAGTTGTGATTTTGGTCAAATAATTTAATGCAGAAATTACAAAGGAAAAATCTGTATTGAACCGCAATCCAATACATAACAGAAAAAAAAGAGACGGATTTCGGGTTAATCCGAATGGTTTGATTGAATTATTAGATTTGTAGTGTTTTTGGATAAATTACATTTTTTAATGTTTTTACAAAATTTTACTAATAATTTTTACATTAAACATTCAAGTAAGGCCTATATTACAAAATGTTATGACTATGTTATATTTTTCTCTTTTCATATACCGAAGATTTTAAATACTAAAAACTTTATAATATATAATATTAAATTCTTAAAATTTAAGGCGGACATTTATTATAAGCTCAAATAATTTTTAAAACTTATGTTGGTTTTTTATTAAATAATTTTGGTTAAATAACTTTTTCCGTCCTTTAACTTTAATTCGGGGTCGAGTTTGATCTCTTAACTTTAAAAAGTGGTAAGTTGATCCTTTAACTTTTAAAATGGTATCATGTTTATCCTTCCGTCTGTTGTCGTTAGTCAAAGCTAGTAAATAGGTGTCACGTTTGGCCAGGTGGATTTTATGTTGTTTACGTGAATATTAGATGTATTAAAACAAATTCAAGTGTATTTTTGCTTTCCATTACCCAGAAATTCAAACGACTGTAGATATAATCTTGGATTGTTGCATCAACAAAGCTGTCTTATGGTAAACTCAAACGACTTATAATCTCAGTGAAGGAAGCGACGCATTGAGGGCACATAGGATTGTTGCATCAACGACTGGAAGGATTGAAGACGATTCAGGACTTATTTATAAAAAGAGTGAATTTCTTTTTGATTTAGGGTTTACGAATGTCTTAGGGCAATATCTGGTTATGTTCAGATTTAGGGTTTATGTAATTGTTTTAGTGTAAATTCTAATTATTTAGGTAATATGAATAGGTATAATGGATGAATACATAAATCTCAAAATTCATCATAGTGGTGAATTCATCGATGAAGGTCTTAGTGTATATGAGAATGGAGTAGTAGATGATTTGAGAGTAGATGTCGACAAATGGAGTTATTTTAAGCTAGTTGGTGTATTGAAAGACTTGGGTTATAGGGAGTTTGAAACAATATATTACAAAGACCCTTAATTTGGGATGAATGCACTTGTTGGTGACAAGGTGTTAACCCTCATTTTCGATGCTAGAAAGAATCAAAGCTATTTTAAGTTAAAAAATTATTTTTAACGTAAATAAGGCTTCGACCCAGTTTTGGTGAAGCCTGAGTCGAATAGGGGTTTTGGAAGCCTCAAAAATGGCTAAGTGTTGGGAAAGGTTTCGACCATGGGAATATTGAAACGCGCGCTGCAGTTGTTATACTAAGGCTGAAGGGAATTTCCAATGTTTGAAATTCAAATAGGAGCAGTTGTGAACGTGGGAACAGTTGAGGCCAGGGAGAAGGCGCCAAAGGGACACGTTTGAAGCAATAACCACCACTTAGTAGTTATTTCTTAGCACTATAAATAGGAGTTAGTTCTATGTAATAAGGGTGTTCATATTTTTGTACAAGTTACTCAAAGAAACTCAAAGTACCCGCGTGTAGAGAAACGAGTTCGTGAGAATGTACGTAATATAACACCACCCTTTATTTCTTCATTAATGCAATTTATCTTCATCATGTTTAAGCTTCAAGCATTTACTTTCCATGTCTTTACGTTTTCCTGAATTTTACTTCTCATGTCCAATTTACTTAAAGTCTTGTTTTTACACTTTCATTTAAACTTCCTGCATTTACTTTCGACTGCACCTTTATATTCAAGCATTTACCTTTAAAGTCTTTATTTTCAAGAGCGTGGAGTTCATCTTTATTTCTTGTCTTTTATCTTCAAAGTCTTTTATTTTTAAAGTCATTTATCTTTCCGCGTTTACTTTCGACAACACCTTTACATTTTAGTTTTCATTTTCAAGAACGTGGAGTTTATTGCATTTTATTTTCAAAAGCTTTTACATTACTGCATTTACCTTCAAAGTCATTTATTTTCTTGCCCTTTACTTTCGACAGTCATTTACTCTTTCTGCGCCTTTTACATTCAAGAACGTGGAGTTCAAGCACTTTTACATTTCTTGTTGTTTACTTTCGACAGTTGTTTATCTTCCTGCACTTTTATTTTTCAAAGTCATTTACCTTTTTGTCTTTTACATTCGACGCCTTTAAATTCTGCATCATTTATTTACAGCCCTTTACATTTTCAAGCCTTTACTTTATTTGCAAGTAGTCGAACGTGGAGTTCATGTAGTTTTCTTTTACTGTCGAACGTGGAGTTCAATTTACATTTCTTACCTTTATCATTGTCAGTTACATTTTCCCTTAAATTTAGCACATGTCCTAGGATTTGTGTGGTCGATCCTGCAAGTTAGTCAGTTTTATTTAAGATTGATAGACCAGAGGTTGTTTACCAAAATTCACAGTAAACAAATTGGCACACCTGGTGGGACCTAGTGCTAAGTTTTATACTTTTTGTTAACCTTATCTATCTTGGTGAAGAAATACTTTCGTGGTATGCTATTGAGAAGTGGGAAGTTAGCCACAACAAACGAAGGAAAACCAAAGAGAAGATACACTAAGAGAATGGCAACTAATGCCAACCAACAAGTTGATCCTCAAGGGAGTATTTCAAACACTCAGTCAAGTAGCAGTATGGGGTCTCAAAGCACACCATCACCAGTGTCTTCGACAGGATGACAGACGTCACTTTCATTAGTAGTGTCTGAACCAGGATCAACATGCACAAAATCATATACTCAACCTGTGTTAGAATACATATGACCACAAAGTCCTAATTCACCAACACCCCCAGGAGGAAATTCAATGTACCGGCATGTCCCTCCTCCAGGTTTTCCACATCCAGGGTCAAGGAGTCAACCCTATGGTATGCCTACATCAATGATGCAAAATCTGCAGAATGCTCCACCTGTATTTTCAGAGAATGTAGTGTCTTCGCCATTACAAGGATCAGGATCAGGGGGTCGAATCAATCAGAGTATAGGTGTTGGTTACTCCGTGCAAGCGCCTAGTCTTACAAATACATCCATAAATTATTTGAGACAGCAGATGGATGAAAGTAACATGCAAATGGTGCATACGTTGTCTCAAACAATGGGAGAAGTTTTTCAATCCTTGATTCAGAATACAACTCAAACTAACCAACATTTGGCTGCACAATTGGCACGTATGGCTGACTTTATGGGAGTACCAGCGGTGGATCGAAGAGCAACTATTGTCGAAGATATCCCAAGACGTCATCCACGTCGTGTACCTGAGGTGAACTTGGAAGATCAAGAGATGATTGATCATTTCAGAGTCGAACCACCAAGAAACCACATGCCAATCCAGATAGAGGAAGAACCAGTAGTGATGGTGAACAGGAACCAAAATGCTGATCAGTTCCTTAGACAGGTTCGACATCAAAATCAAGCAGAAGAAAATAATCTTGCAGCCATGGTTGAAAGGATAATGACCAGAAATGGTGTGAATCTTGGCTTCACAAGGCCAAATTATACTTCGCCTATAGTGGATTATATTCTCCAAGCAGAATTACCCCCTAGGACGAAGGTTCCAAAGTTCAGCAAGTTTTCAGGAGATACTACTAAATCTACCGTCGAACATGTGGCTAGATATTTGATTGAAGCAGGCGAAATTGCAGCTGACGAAAGCCTTAGAATCAAATACTTCCCAAGTTCCCTTACCAAGAATGCCTTCACATGGTTTATTACTTTGCCCCCAAATTCCATATACAAGTGGACCCAACTAGAACGTTTGTTTCATGAACAGTTCTACATGGGGCAAACTAAGATTAGTTTGAAAGAATTGGCTAGCATCAAACACAAGGTTACTGAGCCAATTGATGATTACTTGAATAGGTTTCGACTTCTTAAAGCCAGGTGCTTTACACAAGTGCCAGAACATGAGTTGGTCGAAATGGCTGCTGGGGGTCTTGATTATTCCATTAGGAAGAAATTAGATACCCAATATCTTAGAGATATGGCCCAGTTGGCTGATAGGGTTCGACAACTAGAAAGGTTGAAAGAAGAAAAGGCTAAATTCAACAGGGGTAAAAAAGTATCCTTTGTCGAATGTAATGAAGATGTGGAGATTTTGTATGATGAAACATCTTATTTCGACGGAAATGAGGTTGACGTTGCTGAGTTAAAGCAAGGTCCACCTTATGCCTGCAAATTATTAGCTCCTTCAAATGGAAAAAATCCTGTCGAATCTAACGACAAATTTCCTAAGAAAACATACACTTTCGACGTCACTAAATGTGACGAAATTTTTGATTTGTTAGTTAAAGATGGGCAAATGATAGTACCTGCTGGTGCTAAGATGCCACCTTTAGAACAAAGACAGAAAAGAGGTTTTTGCAAGTACCATAATTTTTTGGGTAATAAAACTTCTCAATGTTTTCTTTTCAGGGATTTGGTGCAAAATGCTATCCAAGAAGGGAGGCTGAAATTTGGTGACAAAGGCAAAGCCCAGATGAAAATTGACTCTGACCCATTGCAAGTTGCAAAGGCTAACTACACAGAGCCTCACAAGGTCCAGATGGTCGAAGCCACAAAAGGATTTGATCAGTCAGTCAACATGGTGGAGGTTACTGAGGACTTTGCCACCAATCCTGTGATAACTGAAGGTTTTAGTAAGGCTGCAAATGGCCTGAATGTTGACGGTACCAGTCTAATGTTGGTGACCAAAGAAACTGCTGATAAGTTTGTTGAAATGGATAATGCTGCCAAGGTTTTGGATATGGCAGTGGGTGGATTGAAGATAAATGCCACTGAAGGCATTAACATGGTCGAATTGGTTGAAGAATCTGATTCTAGCTCAGATAGCATCAGCACCAACGAGGCTATGGGCAGAAATGCCCCCAAAGTCCAAGTTGTTAAAGAATTGGAAGATGACATGCTATTGGTAGGAAAGATGATAGACATGGATGGTTGTTTGGTGGAAAACTGGATATGTATGGCCGCTGAACAGTTTTTCAAGATGTCTCCTACTGTCGAAAAGGTTAATGCTGAAGAAATGGTTGAAGCTGAAAAAGCTGCTTAGCAAGAAGCTTCCCAAAAAGCTGCAAAAGCAGCAGCAAGTGGTGGGTGTCTGGCGAAGACCACTGAAAGTCTTGAAGCTTATTTTTCCAAGATGCGCTTAAAGGATATGATTGATGTCAATATGGTCGAAATTACAAATCAAAAAGCTGAACAAGTGAGTAAGGAAGATGAACAAGAAGAGCGCAACAAAATAGCTTATCCTAAGCAAGAGGAGACAATTGTGGATTTTCTGCACCGTTGCCAGAAGAAAGGTTCTGGAGTAATCCTATGTCCTAGATGCAGCGCCATTTTTGATGTGAAAGCTTCCCACCAGTTAGAAGGTGTCAAAAAAGCTGGTGGAAGCTGGGGGGAAGAAGGTAAATAAAGGTCCCAAAAGTTTTGACCATAGACGACTTTCGATAGGATTGAAAACCAAGTACCAGGAGTTAGGCCAGGTACATTCAAACCAGCTGCGAATGTGCCAATAGGTAGTTGGATCAAGCCCATCGAAGGAAGAGGATAGAAGATGAAGTGGGAGAAATTTGATGTGGAAAGAGGTTCTTCATTTGAGTATAAAAAAGAGAACCATACCACCAACAAGTCAACATACATTTCTCAAAATTACAAGGGTAAAAATCCCATGTCTAGATCACAATGGCGAAGAGAGCAGCGTAGGCGAAAGGCTATCAGGGAGGCTCAGGTACAAGGAGAGTCAAGCACCAATATTGATAATCAAGCTGGGACAATTGAGAAGATGCCCATAAGGTGAAAGCTGTTCAATGTTCAGCCAGAGAAGAAAGTTGAAGATGAAGAGAATATGACTGATAATTTCGACAGTGAGTCAGCAGCTTCTCTAGATATTCTTGTGAATGTGGTATCAGTGATGCCAAAAGAATTTGGTCAAGTTTCAGAGGTCGAAGACTTGGATTAAACTGCTGAATTAGAAATGTTGGCACACAAGCCTGTGTGTTATTACATCATGAACAATGGGTGCGCCGAAGAACAAAATGTTTTTTTTGAACGCCCCACAGAGGCAATGAAGGGTCATCTGAAGCCTCTCTACATTACTGGCAAAGTAGAAAATGTTCCTGTTAACAAAATCTTGGTGGATTGTGGTGCAACTATTAATTTAATGCCAAGATTTTTGCTGAGCAAGATTGGGAAGTTTGAGACTGATACCAAACCCCACAACATGGTTCTGTCGAACTATGAAGGAAAAGTTGGTTCCACTCTAGGAGTAATTCAAGTGGATCTTACTGTGGGAACCATTACCAGACCAACAGTGTTTATGGTCGTTGAGACGAAAGCTAACTACATTCTACTCTTGGGTAGGGAGTGGATTCATGGAATAGGAGTTGTACCTTCATCTATGCATCAAAGAATCACCATTTGGAGACCAGATAGGATAGTCGAAAATATTGAAGCTGATCAAGGGTACTTTAAGGTGCCTATAAATCATGTGGATAGTAGATAGTTTGAGAAACATTTGGCGAACATTGCTCCATGTCCTCCAGCCGACTTTGAGTTTACGCCTGATGAAGAAACGTTTTATTCATTGTATTTACACCCTGTCGAAGGTTTCAGATGGGACAGGGAAGTACCAGGAGGAAGGTTGCCATGCTTAGGCTCACCTCCAATAGAGCCCACAGGATGGGGAAATGAATTCAGTGATCATGACTGAGTTTGAAGCTTTAAAAAGAATTCCGGCCTATGTGGCTGAAACAAAACTACAAGCATCTTTGGAAGCTGTCAATGACTATATGGCTGACGAAGCCATTTCTGAATTTTATCAAGAAGGTCCTGGTAAGGACTTCGACCCAAAACCTCCAGATAAGGTTGAAACTGGAGAGCAAAGCCAGAGGCTCGACGCCATCTATGAAGATGAGCCTTTGGGATTTGAGAAGGATCCGTTGGCAAATAATATTAAAATGTTAGCACAAGATCCTTTAGAAGAAGTTGACCTCAGTGAGGGGACAACCAAAAGGCCTACCTACATCAGTGCCAACCTTGATCCCCAATTGAAGGTTGAAGTGGTTCAGTTGTTGAAAGAGTTCAAGGACTGCTTCGCCTGGGATTATAATGAGATGCCTGGTTTGAGCAGCGAGTTGGTCGAACACAGGTTACCTATGACACCTGGAAAAAAACCAGTCAAGCAAAATCCAAGACGGTTCGCACCAGAGATATTGTCAAAGATCAAAGAGGAAGTCGAAAGACTGCTTCGTTGCAAATTTATTCGCACTGCAAGGTATGTCGAATTGTTGGCTAATATAGTACCTGTTATTAAAAAGAATGGGTCTTTGAGAGTTTGCATTGATTTTAGAGATTTAAACTCTGCAACTCCTAAAGATGAATATTCAATGCCAGTAGCAGAAATGTTAATAGATTCTGCAGCAGGACATGAATATCTTAGTATGCTGGATGGATATTCTGGTTACAACCAAATATTCATTGTTGAGGAAGATGTTCATAAAACTGCTTTTAGATGCCCTGGAGCCTTAGGCACCTATGAATGGGTAGTGATGTCTTTTGGTCTCAAAAATGCTGGTGCCACTTATCAAAGGGCGATGAATTCAATCTTCCATGATTTTATAGACATATTCATGCAAATTTACATTGATGATATTGTGATAAAATCTATTTTTGGGAAGAGTCACATTGACCATCTTCGACAGTCCTTTGAAAGGATGAGAAAATATGGTCTTAAAATGAATCCTCTCAAATGTGCTTTTTGTGTGCAGGCAGGGGATTTCCTAGGCTTTGTGGTCCACAAGAAAGGGATTGAAATAAATCAGAATAAAACCAAAGCCATAATGGAGGCGAAAGCGCCATCAACTAAAAAGGAGTTGCAGTCGTTGCTGGGTAAGATCAACTTCTTAAGAAGGTTTATATCCAACCTGAGTGGCAAAACACAAGCCTTTTCGCCATTGCTTCATTTCAACAAAGAGGGTTTTGAGTGGGGGTAATTATAGCAGGAAGCCTTCGACAAGATCAAAGAGTACCTAAGCCACCCTCCAATTCTTTCACCACCTTGTAGAAACAAGAGTATGAGATTGTATATAGCTGCATCAGATAAAACTCTAGGGAGCATGTTAGCTCAGGAGGATGAAAATGGAGTCGAAATAGCCATTTATTACCTTAGTCGAGTTTTAAATGATGTAGAAACTAGGTATAGCATGATTGAAAAGTTATGTTTATGCTTGTATTTCTCTTGTACTAAATTGAAGCAATATATAAAGCCAGTTGATGTGTATGTTTCTTCTCACTTTGATGTTGTAAAACATATGTTATCTAAGCCTATTTTGCATAGTCGAATTGGCAAATGGGCATTAGCATTAACAGAATTTTCTCTAACATATCAACCTTTAAAAGCTGTGAAAGGGCAAATAGTTGCAGACTTTATAGTTGACCACTCCATAAATGAAAATGATTTGAATTATGTTGAATTAAAATCCTGGAAGTTATACTTTGATGGATCAAGTCATAAAAATGGAACAGAGGTGGGAATATACATTATTTCTCCTGAAAAAATTCCAACAAAATTCAAGTACAAGGTCGAAGGACCTTGCTCTAACAATGAGGCTGAATATGAAGCATTAATTGTTGGCCTTGAAATTTTGTTAGAATTGGGGGCAACTAGAGTCGAAATAATGGGAGACTCAGAATTGGTTATAAAACAAATCACAAAGGAATATAAATGTGTTAAAGAAAATCTCATTATGTACTTTGTGATAGCCAATAGATTATTAAAGAAATTTGAGGTAGTGGTCATCCAACACGTACCTAGAATAGAGAATCAAGTTGCTAATGACTTGGTTCAATTTGCCTCTGGATACAAGGTGTCGAAGGAAAACCTTCAAGAAGTAATTGAAACAAGAGGTAAAGTGGTGGCTGTTGGATTGTGCCCATCAGACTTAGAAACAACTAAGCTTGGATGCATAGATGGCAAAAATTTTGAAATTTTTGCTATAGATAATTTGACAGATGAAGACTGGAGGAAGCCTATAGTTGAATATTTGCAAAATCCAACGGCTTCGACAGAGCGAAAAATCGGGTATCAAGCTTTAAGCTATGTACTTTTGGGTAATGAATTGTTTAAAAAGACCCCGAAGGGAGTCTTATTGAAATGCCTTAGTGAAGCAGAGGCATATTTGGCTCTTTCGACAGTACATAGTGGGGCATGTGGAGCACACCAAGTTGGCCAGAAGATGAAATGGCTGTTGTTTCGACAAGGCATGTATTGGCCTACTATGCTGAAAGATTACATAGAATTTGCTAAGGGTTGCCAAGAATATCAAATTCATGCTGGCATACAGCATATCCCTGCAAGTGAATTACATTCCATAGTGAAACCATGGCCTTTCAGAGGATGGGCTTTGGATATAGTGGAAGAGATTCGACCAGCATCTTCAAAGAACCAAAGATATATTTTGGTGGGAATTGATTATTTCACCAAGTGGATTGAAGCAATACCACTGGCGAATATAGGTCAAGAAGATGTTATTGAATTCATTCAAAATCACATTATTTATAGATTTGGTATTCCTGAAACAATCACTACGGATCAAGGATCAGTGTTTACTGGTCGAAAGATGCAGGAGTTTGCCAAAGAAATAAGTTTTAAGTTATTGACTTCTACACCTTATTATGCTCAGGCCAATGGGAAAGTCGAAGCTGCCAATAAGGTAGTGATTGGACTAATTAAGAAGCATGTGGGAAAGAAGCCTAGAAATTGGCGCAAGACATTGGACCAAGTTCTTTGGGCATGTCGAACATCCCCTAAAGAGGCTACTAATACTACCCCATTTCGACTTACTTTTGGTCATGATGCAGTATTGCCTGTTGAGATTTATTTACAATCTATAAGAGTTCAAAGACATCATGATATTCCCTCTGAAGATTATTGGGAAATGATGATGAATGAATTAGTGGATTTGGATGAAGAAAGGCTTAGAGCCTTGGAGTTGTTAAGAAGACAAAAGAAAGGGGTCGAAGAATCCTACAACAAAAAGGTTAAGTCTAAATCTTTTGCATGTGGGGATTTAGTTTGGAAAGTGATTTTGCCTACGAATCGAAAGGATAGAACATTAGGCAAATGGTCTCCTAAGTGGGAAGGTTCATTCCAAGTCATACAAGTTTTCTCTAATGGAGCTTATGAAGTGGAAGAGTTAGACAAAGATAAAAGAGTCTTGAAAGTAAATGGCAAGTATTTGAAAAAATATAAGCCTAATTTACAAGAGATTCGCATCAAAACTTAAGCTTTATTCAATAAAAAGAAAGCCAAAATAGGCCAAGTCAGGCTAATATGGCATACAAAGCAAAGAAGAATCAACACAACAATTTTTTAATCAAGGAAAGGTTATTCATAATCTCTCCAATCTATGGATTTGAGGAAATCCATGTAATCTGCATCTGGTTCATCATCAAAGTCCTGGGTGTTGGAGCGTCCTTTCTTAGAGATCTTCATTTTAGTTTCTCTCTTCTTGGCTTGAGAGGTTGCTCCAATAGAGGCTTCAGGTTTCTTTGTTGCCTCCACCTTTTTTGTTTCCTCAACTGCCTTTGCCTTTCCAGCCATTTTCTTGGTTGATGACTTCTCTGAATTGTTCATAGTTACTTTGATGAATGAACCTGGTTCAGATGGAAGAGAATTTATAGAGGCGAAGTATTGATTGGATTGGCCAGTCAAACGGTGGAAACACGTGAGTTATTCTTGGAAGTATGCCTGAGGGTTATGCTATAAATGTTACTTTAAAGATAGAGGCTTATGCCTTGATGTTTTAAAACTGAGAAAGTTTTGTTTTCCAAGAAAAAAGGCAGAATGTCTTAATTACAGAATTGACTTAAATATGAAGCAATAAATAAAATGCATCATAATATAATATGGGTCGAAAGCAGTTAATGGCTAAATACTAACGATTGATTAATCAATGCCAAAGGCATAAAACCGTCATTACATAAAGACCTGAAAAGGCCAAGAAACAAATGATTGGTTAAGCAAATAAAGGTCTTGAAAGCATCAGAAGGGAAGCCTCGACTCCAACTGGGAAAAGGTTTCTATGTGATGTTTGAGGCGAGCATTGCACAAGGATTCATCAAGTTTGGCTGTGGCAAGCTGTTTCTCAAGTTTTTGGGCTGCCTCAATACGATCCATGGCATGTTTCATTTCCCTAGCCATCTCAGTGGTGTCGAAATTCTGCAAATCACGGTTGCGTTTTTCAGCATTCTCAATTTTAGCTTGTAACTCAGTGATTTGCTACTTCCAGGCTTCAATATTCTTCTGATTGAAGGCTATTTCATTTTGTGTTTTCTTTTGTTCAGCCGTTATACTTTCGACCTTCTCATATGACTCCTTTGCACCACACCAAGCTGAACTCTCAAGACCAGATGTTTCCTCTATGGTATTCCTGATAGATGGAAGCAGCTTTATCTCTGCAGCTATTTAGTTCACCACAGCAGTTAACTCTATCAGAAAACCAGAAACGTCTGGATTAAGAGTGGTGAGTTCAAGCTTTTCAAGGGTATCCTTCAGATAAGCGGTTGTCGATGGGTCTGAGGCCAAAACTCTGTGAATGTCCCCCTGAAGAATTTTTTTCTTTATGGCTTGGAGGATTGGTTTGGCGAAATCATCTGATGCTGGAGTCGAAGAGACAGAAGAAGAAGAACCATACTTCTGCCCGAGTATTAATTTGGAATACTCACGTGGGTTCGACCACTTGAGTGCTGTCAGTGAGTCTCCAGGAGGTGGAATGTTAGCCCGGGTTTGCTGGACCACAGTCGAAGGAGTATGGTGGGGATTAGGATCAGTTTGTTCTTCTTCCTCCTCTTCTTCTAATTCTTCTTCTGATTCTTCTCCTTCTTCATCTTTTTCTTCTTAGACTACCATTTCTTCGTCAGGCTCTTCAGCAGTTGGTCGAATATTCTCCTGGTCATCAGCTGGTGTAGGATGTGGTTCATTTGTCTCCTCAGGCACAGCTTGACCAGGATTGTCGTTGTGTGTTTGAACTTCAGGTTCATTTCTTTCTTCTTCAACCAATTGATCATTATCCATGAAGTTAGCCAGGTTGAAAAGTGGTGGACTTGAGGCATCATCATCATCAGAATTGGCGCCATCAGCTTGTGCGTTTTGAGTGGTGATTTGAACTGGTGGTGTGGTGTGTTCTGCAGCATGTGGATTAGGTTGATTGATCTCACTCAAACCAGAGCCAATATCAGAAGATGGGTGATAAGTTGGCTCACCTTGGCTGTTGAGGAGCGTGGTGGTGAAGTTTACCGCAGTCGGTTGAGGATTGGGATCGTTAATTATGTTGGTGGCGAAATTGCCTGAAGCTGGTTGAGGATCAGGATTATTGATTATGTTTGCCTAAAAGAACACAAGTGGAGAAAATGAGACTGAAATAATTTGGGTGAAAGACGTCAGTATAATGAAAAAATGGTGCACATACCTGAACTTGTATAGTAGCAGGACTTGAGTTATCACTCCCATGGTCACCAAGAGGTGTTCTCAAGGCCACCGTGGAAGGTTCTTTTTCGACACCACTTGTGGTGGGTGCCTTTTCAAGTATTTTGGCCACCTTCGAAGGAGGTGGGCCAGCAGGTCCAGATGCTTTGATTGGTTTTCTTCTTTTCTTTGTAAGAACCTCCTCAGGAGATTCATCTAAAGCATCTGAAGTTATAACAACAGCTGGGGCATCCTTTTTACCTTTCTTCAAAGGTGTTGGAGGTTTTCGACCAGTCTGAAGAGGCAATGCAAATATAAGAAAGAAATTCATATAGTAAAAGCGTAAGCAGGGGATCCGAAATATACCTGTGTGCTCTCTGGTTCTTTGCCACTTTGTGAGGTAGCAGCCCTAGTTGAAGCAGTTTTCCTAGGCACAGCTGAAAGACAGTAAAAAATTGTTACAAGTTAATGATTACGTGGTTAGTTATAAAGCCATGAATTAAGGGTTTCAAACCTTCATATATTTCAGATTCGACACGAACGTCCTGAATTCCTATATGAAGGTGTCCTTTATGTCTAACATATGCTTAGTCGGAACCACTCGTTGGGCCTTTGGCTGAGACTGCTGTCGAAGAAGTTTTAAATGCTCCCCACAGACAAACCAATCTGGAAATGGAGGGGCAAACGCCACTCCAAAATCAGCATTAGGCAGTCGAGGGAACTTTGGAGGAAAAAGTTTAAAAGCTACCTCATAACGTTTCTCACGAGGGACGTTTGAAGGAATTTTTAGTTGATCCAGCTTTTCTAGAAATTTTCTCTTTAGAGTGACAGCAGCCTCATGAATGGTTCGACTAAGATCATCTGGTCGATAGATAGTTTTAAAGTAGTTTGAAAAGCCTGTATTTCTTTGATGTGAGTAAACTTACTCTTTTTCGTCTTGTCCTGCACATTGAGAAAAGCTTGGTCAAGTAATGAAGAAAATGTAGCCACATCAAGAAAGTGCTCACTATAGTGCTTCGACCATCATTGGTGGAATGATGAAGTGCATAGAAAAGAAGGCTCAAAAAACACAGGAGAGAGGACTTTTCTTTTCTCATTCCGGCTGTCGAGTGTAATGGAGACATTTTCCTCGTCGAAGCAGGCAGTGTGAAGAATTACTTGGCCCTTTCTCTCATACAAGCATTGAGGAAAGCTCTGGGCCAGCCCAAACTGTCGAGAGACAAGGTTTGGTTAATAGGCAATCAGTGCTGATAAACCTCTCCCTAAGTTTAGCCTGTGGATAAAGAATCTGGGAATCAAAAAGGCTTCCTAGATAGCAACCGATTCTTGATCAAGAGTTTGGCGAGGATTTGGAAATGGCCTTTTAAACCACACAGGGTCGTATCTTCTTTGAGCAAAAGGTGTCATGCTAGGAGTGAACTCATAGCGCTTGGCAAACATCATAATATAACTAGTAAAGGCCCTTTGAAGGGCTTCACCATCATCATTGGGAGTGAGTTTGGCTAGACGCATCCCTTCGACACTCCTTTCCCTGATTTCAGCAGAGGCTTCATCAACTAGGCCTTTTCTGGGGAGGCTAGCCTCAAAGGTAGCATTAAGCCACAATTGAAGTAGCCAAAGAGGCCCACTCAAGTGCATAGGACCTTGGGCCTCCATATTTCTAAGTCGAGAAGCCCCTTCGTTGATAGACTCATAAAGGTTCGCCAGGATGAGTTCACTCAAGCAGGTTCCTCTGTTGTTGTGAAGTTGATTCGCTAGGGGCAGGTACTTAGCTACCTGCAAAGATTTTGTACAAAAAATATATCTCGACAGCCAGACTGTGAGAAAAGCAATATGTTCTTCATCAGACACTTTTCCATCTTCTTGTTTAAAGTGATGTTTGATGAAGAGAGTGTATGTAAGTTTAGAGCCTGAAATATTGATGGTGTCTTCAGCATCAACATCAGGGTTATAGGTAAGGCCATCTGGGAGAAGCCCTGTGATGGCAGCTACATCGAACAAGGTTGGGGTAACTATTCCACGTGGTAGATGGAAGGTATAATGGGTGCTGTTCCAAAAGTATAAGGACGCTGCCAACATATTCAGACAGTATGGTATGCTGGTCTTCGACAGCATAAGAAGGTCATAAATCCCTATATTCTTCCAATGTTCAGCTTTGACCTTCTCCATCTTCGCCATCCATTGGTCAAATTCCTTCAAGGGATTGACAGCTCTCACCAGCCTGGTGCCATCAGTGAGATAGCTAACGTTGATTTTGGGTAGGGGGATTTCTTCAGGAGAGGTTTCAGCAGCAGCGTTGATTTTGGGAAAACTCTTTTGTCCTAACGGCCTTGTTTTCCGGTAAGAGGGGAGAAACTCACTTAGTTTCTCATTAGAAATGTCAACATCAGCTAGAGGACCAGACAGCGCATAAGGTTTGTCAGAAACGACTAAAGGAATCATTACCTGAGACTTATATATGGCTCGTGTTTCTTCAGTGGTAGGTTCCGGCATGCAACGACGGTTATCCACTATTTGGGGGCCTGGGATATTAGCGAATGGAGGAATGGCTTATTTAAATGGAGTAGCCTTGCCTCTTTGAGTTTTCTTTGGTTGAGGATTGGTTTGGGAAGACTCCATTGTTGAAGAGGACGAAAAGATGGTGTTTTTCAGGGTTTTGCGTAAGAGAAACTGAAGAGAAGAAGATGTTCGCTTGAGAATATGAGAGTGTGAAAAGTTCGCAAAGTGGTGGAAATGGGTATTTATAGACGTTTGAAAATCCCAAGAGCCTTGAATCTACCGTTGAAGTTGAGGAGTTAGTGGGACGCGTGTTCTTTTCCTGGAGACGTGATGAATGGTAGCAGTTATGAACAGACTGCAAACATCTGTTTTCAAGAAAGGTGTTATGATGAATACGGCTGAAGTGACGTTTAAGGATTTGTCATGATGGTATGACGTCATAAGTATGGGTCAAAGAAACTGAACAATTCAGCCACTAAGTAATTAGTGGGGTATTCAGTTGAGGCCATGCAAACAAGCGTCGGAATGGTTATTATATCAAGAAATAACCTTCCTACCAATTCTGGCGAAAGGACATTCCTTGGGGCCAATTTGTTAACCCTCATTTTTTACGCTAGAAAGAATCAAAGCTATTTTAAGTTAAAAAATTATTTTTAACGTAAAGAAGGCTTCGACCCAGTTTTGGTGAAGCCTGAGTCGAATAGGGGTTTTGGAAGCCTAAAAAATGGCTAAGTGTTGGGAAAGGTTTCGACCATGAGAATATTGAAACGTGCACTGTAGTTGTTATACTAAGGCTGGAGGGAATTTCCAATGTTTGAAATTCAAATAGGAGTAGTTGTGAACGTGGGAACAGTTGAGGCCAAGGAGAAGGCGCCAAAGGGACACGTTTGAAGCAATAACCACCACTTAGTAGTTATTTCTTAGCACTATAAATAGGAGTTAGTTCTATGTAATAAGTGTGTTCATATTTTTGTACAAGTTACTCAAAGAAACTCAAAGTACCCGCGTGTAGAGAAACGAGTTCGTGAGAATGTACGTAATATAACACCACCCTCTATTTCTTCATTAATGAAATTTATCTTCATCATGTTTAAGCTTCAAGCATTTACTTTCCATGTCTTTACGTTTTCCTGAATTTTACTTCTCATGTCCAATTTACTTAAAGTCTTGTTTTTACACTTTCATTTAAACTTCCTGCATTTACTTTCGACTGCACCTTTATATTCAAGCATTTACCTTTAAAGTCTTTATTTTCTAGAACGTGGAGTTCATCTTTATTTCTTGTCTTTTATCTTCAAAGTCTTTTATTTTTAAAGCCATTTATCTTTCCGCATTTACTTTCGACAGCACCTTTACATTTCAGTTTTAATTTTCAAGAACGTGGAGTTCATTGCATTTTATTTTCAAAAGCTTTTACATTATTGCATTTACCTTCAAAGTCGTTTATTTTCTTGCCCTTTACTTTCGACAGTCATTTACTCTTTCTGCGCCTTTTACATTCAAGAACGTGGAGTTCAAGCACTTTTACATTTCTTGTTGTTTACTTTCGACAGTTGTTTATCTTCCTGCACTTTTATTTTTCAAAGTCATTTACCTTTTTGTCTTTTACATTCGACGCCTTTAAATTCTGCATCATTTATTTACAGCCCTTTACATTTCCAAGCCTTTACTTTATTTGCAAGTAGTCGAACGTGGAGTTCATGTAGTTTTCTTTTACTGTCGAACGTGGAGTTCAATTTACATTTCTTGCCTTTATCATTGTCAGTTACATTTTACCTTAAATTTAGCACATGTCCTAGGATTTGTGTGGTCGATCCTGCAAGTTAGTCAGTTTTATTTAAGATTGATAGACCAGGGGTTGTTTACCAAAATTCACAATAAATACAAGGGTGCTTTAAATATTGCAGATCTTTATAAGGTGCACCAAAGTGTTGATATTTACATTCAACACACCTTGTCTCAACCTGACTACTGTGATGTTGTCGTTGATAATGTTGATGAGGGCCCTGCTGAAATTGTAGAAGAGGTGGAGGAGTTACTTAGTAAATTGCATGATGAAGCTGCTGGAGTTGAACAACCCACTGTTGTGATGGAGGAAAGTGATGTTGGAGTTGAACAAGCCACTGCTGGGTTGGACGAAGGTAATGTTGGAGTTGAACAAGTTAATCCTACAGTGGAGGAACGTACTATTGGAGTTGAGGAAATTAATGTTGGAGTTGAACAAGTTAATCCTGCAGTGGAGGAATGTAATGTTGGAGTTGAACAAGGTAAAGTTGGTGTAAATAATGATGACTTAAGTTCTGATGATAGTGAAGACGGGGGCTACAATTATGATAGTGCTCAAGAAGTGGCTTTTGAGGATGAGTCTGATGGGTATGATGACATTGAGGAAGATGAATTTGATACCCTAATTGGGTATGAAAGTGGTGGTAATGGAAAAGTCCAAAAACTTAAAGAAAAGTCTGTAGAAGATAAAGGGAGTGACAATGACAGTGAGGACATGCAAAGTGGTTGTGATAGTGATGATAGTAGTGGAGTTCCAAGAAAAAAACATCTAATTTTCAGGCAGCCAAAAGACATGTCAGATTACAAGTGGGATGTGGGAATGTTTTTTAGTTCAAAGGGTGATTTTAAGGAAGCAATAACATCCTATGCTGTGCAAAATGGTAGAGACCTAAGGTTTGTAAAAAATGACAGAGTTAGGATAAGGGTTAAATGTAAAGTTGGTTGTGAGTGGAAAGCTTATTGTAGCAATTTGTCAAATGAAGACTCTTGGCAACTCAGGAAAGTAATTAATAAACACAGTTGTAGTAGAGAGTATAATGTGAAGTTGATGAGTACAAAGTGGTTGAGCAAAAGAATTCAGAATAGCTTGAAAAATAATCCAAGGATGACCATAAAGGATATCAAGGAGAAGGCACAAAAAAGTGGAATGTTGAAGTCAACAAAACTAAAGCAATAAGAGCAAGATTTGCAGCTAGAGACTATGTTGATGGTTCTTTTTTGGGAGATTACACAAGAGTCTATGACTACTGTCATGAACTGTTAAGAGCCAATCCAGGGTCAACAGTTAAGATCAATGTTGATCCTAGTCAAGAAGGTGTTGAGGATCACAAGCCATACTTTAGAAGGCTTTACATATGCTATGTTGCGTGTAAGGAAAGCTTTAAGTTGTGCAGACATGTAATAGGTCTGGGTGCGTTCTCAAAGGGTTGTGTGGAGGGCAGATTCTAGATGTCATAGGGAGGGATCCTAATGACCAGATGCTTCCTATAGCATATGCAGTTATGAAGGGTGAAAACAAGGATAGCTGGACTTGGTTTTTAGAGCTATTAATTAATGACCATGGAGGCAAAGATCAATGCCTGACATACACATTCATCTTAAACCAACAAAAGGCGAGTATTCATTTATTGTTATGCTTTTATATTCTTCTATTTTGTAAACAAAGTATGTTATGCTATATTGTTATGCCATATTTTTCTCTATTGCAGGGTCTTCTACCAACTATGGATGAGCTATTGCCAAGGGTGGAGCATAGGTTTTGTGTTAGGCACCTCTATAACAATTTTAGGAAGAGGTTTCCTAGAAAGATGTTGAAGGACATAATATGGAAGACTGTCAAGTCAACATACCCACAGGCATGAGAAAGAGAGATGAAGGGAATGAGGGCCATCAATTAAGAAGCATTTAAACATATGATGAAGACCCCACCAAGGTTTTGGAGTAGATCTTACTTTAAAACCACAAACAAATGCGATGTTGTTCTCAATAACATGTCTGAATCCTTTAATATTGTCATTCTTGAGATTTGGTACTTTGGATGAGAATGATATATTGCCCAATATTAGAAAGAAAATTGATGTCACAAGCACATACACCAACAACTAGCTAGTAAGGTATATAATATCAGCATACATTATTACTTAATTCCAAACATTACAGTTCAAATATATGACTGATATATTCTGTTTGTTTATTACTTTTGAAATTCTGGCATAGCAGATAACAAATGTCTTAACCAATGTCAAGACATTGTTCTTTGCACATCTTTAAAAACAAGAATTGAACAAACAAACTGATATTCAGAATATCAGTAACAACAGCAAGATAGATGTTTTGACATCTATTACAACCTGTTAATCAAAACTGAACTATAAATTGTGGAATGATAAACAACACAGAATAGTATAACCCAGTTCGGTGCAAATCACCTATATCTGGGGGCATACCAAGCCAGGAAGAAGAATCCACTATCAGTAGTATAGTTTTATGTAAACAACCGTTGGTTTACAATAAACAGCCTCTGGTTTACCTATCACTACCCAATGAAAACTTTATCTAAGAACTCCATCCTCGATAAGAGAAACCCATCTCACTCCCTAAATCACAACCTGTGATTATCTAACAGTTATAGTCACAATAACTGTATCATCCTACTTGAAAGACACCCATTTCAATCCAAAGTTTGGTCAAGAATTCTTGACTAACAAGCTAACTTGGATTTGCTTAAAAGCATCATCTAAGAACAATACACGATTCATTACCTACGGGTTTCTGAATCTGTACAAGCACCTATGTCTTCCACAATGTATCAAATCGATACAGAGGGAGACTTACAAGAAAGACTACACCTCTCAAAACCCTAAACTCTATTTTTTACTTTACAAAAGTGTTACAATAGATTCTGTTTTTCAGTCCTAGGTCTTGGTCTTCTTTTATAATCTTCTGCTTCTTTGGGCTTCAAATCTTCTGTTGATTTCTTCCTTAATCCACGTTCTAATTGTTCCTTAAATCTTGGACCAGATTAGCAACACCTACTTTATCAAGTCAAGATGTCGAGACATACGCTAGGACATCATGTCTGACAATTCTTCTTTCACCAGACTTCTTCATGTTGGAACATTGCATTCGACATCTTGTTTTACCAAAAATTTGCTCAAATCTGCAGAGCCTTCAACTTTAGGATGTCTGATGAACATATATTTGAAGTAAGGTACTTGGAAAATCAAGCTGATAAATTTTTTGTAAACCTGGAAGATCATATATGTTCATGCAGAAGATGGGAACTCGCGGGACTCCCATGTGTTCATGCTTTATCAACTATGAAGAGTAGGAATTTCAAAATTCATAGTTACATTCCAGAGTATTATAGGGTTTCAAGGTACAAGTCAGTTTATAAGCATGTGATCTACCCTATAAATGGATCAAACTTGTGGGTTAAGACACCATATCCAGATGTGCAACCACCCAAGTTTAGGAAGATGCCTGACAGACCTAAAAAGAGGAGGAATCTTGAACAAGGAGAAATTGATGGGTTTGATCGCAAAATGAGAAGAATAGGTTTCGTGGTAAAGTGTAGTAGGTGTAAGAAAATAGGACACTAAAAGTCTACTTGTAAGGACACAACAACACAGACTGCTCAACAATCAGGCCAACCCTCTCAAACGCTAACCCAGGTTTATCAACAATCAGGCCAACCTTCTCGGACTCCAACCCAGGCTGCTTAACAATCAGGTCAACCCTTTCAGACTCCAACCCAGGCTGCTTAACAATCAGGCCAATCATCTCAAAATTCTAAGGGAAAGACTACTCAACAATCAAGCCAAGCATCTCAGACTTCTAAGGGAAAGGCTACTCAGAAGACTCATGGACCTGCTAAGGGCAAGATACAAAAGATGTCTGTTATGAAGCCAATAAGACCTTTTGTACCACCTAGGCCTACAACTAGGTAGAGTGTTGCCAAGAATTTCGTTGGCCCAGTAACAAGGTGGTATGCTCCAACAAAGAGGACCACGCCAAAGAAGAACCTCTAGATATAATTAGGCTATCATTTCATGCATTTTGTGTTTTTTTGGAAACCACAGTCATGTTTAATTAGGCTATCAATTTATCAGTTTGGAACATATTTTCAGTTTGGTGCTGTTTGGAACCAGTTTATGTATTTTGGTATTGTTTGGAACCACTTTATGTATTTTGGGGAACACGTGTATCAGGTTATGTAGCTGTAATAGAATGGAACCAGATTGTGTCAAAAATTGTGTGTTGAAAATTATGTGTAAAAAATTGCGTGTTGAAATTTGTGTGTCAAAAATTGGAACCAATGTATCATGTTCAGTGTTGAAAACTGATACAAATTCTTATATAAACCATTACAGGTCATGCTCAAAATTACAGGTCATGCTCAAAATTACAGGTAATTCTCTTAACAGACCAAATATTGTAAACATATTCAAATTACACAAATTCAACCAAATTATTACATGTAAGAACAAGATTTGGTTCTGCATCTTGTCTCTATGTTTTGATGATAACAATGAAGTATTTGTGTGAGAACAATTATGGTGCTCTAACGTTTGTTATTCTGATGGTTTTAACAAACAGGTTCTAACTCTGATAAAAACCAGGTGCTACGTCACTCTAATATTCTCTATGGTCACTTCTGTGTGAAAAAGCGCGAATTGGTTCTAATCTACTCGGTGTCAGAAAGATTCTGAGAAGATACTATGCTGTTGTTATAACGTCTCTTGGATCTAATCTCTGATTGTGACTCTGATGTTCTATTGCTGAATCCTGTTTAGCTTCTGAGGTCGTTAACTTCTGATGACTAAGTGCTGAAGATTCTAAAGACAAGGTTCTACTGAACAAAGTTCTGAAGATTCTGAAGACTTAAGGATTCTGAAGATTAAAGGTTCTGAAGACTGAGTGCTGAAGATTCTGAAGACAAGGTTCTGTTGAACGAGGTTCTGAAGACTCTGAAGACTTAAGTATTCTGATAACCAAGGGTTCTGAACTAAAAGCGCTGAAGACTTTGAAGATAAGGTTCGGCTGAACAAGTTCTAAAGACTCTGAAGACTCAAGACTCCAAAGACCCAATGATTCATTCTTCTGATCATGCTTCAATCAAATCAATTAAGAAGCCTTTGATGAATAGAAGAAGATGAAACGTTTAAGTGGGAAAATAGTACATAGTACAGATAAAGCACGTTCCTTTCCACTACCCTAATTTGGTGGTACAAAGGACAACTTCAGTGTACGATTTTCAACCCAGCATAACTACTCTATTTCAAGTCGCCAGTACTCTTATCATATTACTGATTTGTCCTTCAACGGATCTTTTTCTGGCTATATATAGACTTGATCATTCAATGAATCTGATGTTGATGAGCATGAGCGTAAGAGAGCAGATGTATACGTGCAAGCATGATTGAATGTGAGTGAGCAACAAATGATGTAATACTCAGTGTAAAAGAAAAAGTATCAGAAACACTGATGTATATGAAGAAAGAACTCAAGAGATGAAGAAAATTATGAGTGAACAGTAAAGCACCACAATACAAAGAAGAAGAATGTTATTATTGTAGTTTCTCTCTAAGTTAGATTAAGCTTAAAATGTATGTTTACCCTGCTTGTGTAGAAGCATTATTATTGTAAACAAACCTTGTAGCAGACAGTTATTTGTGTTCCCTAAAGGACCAGTTGGGTCAGAATTTTTAGGGAGACTAAGACAGTGTGTCTTAGTGGTGTTAGTCACTTGTAGTTGGCTTGTGCGTTGTATTCCTTAAGAGACCAGTTGGGTCAAAATTCTTAAGAAGTCTAGGACTAGTATGTCTTAGAGGTTGCTGGTCACCAGTAGTTTGCTCGTGCAATTATAATCAATTTAGTTATAGCGAATTAAGTCCTTGTCTAAGGCAAAATCACCTTGGTGGGTAGACTGGATTAGCTCGATAGTTTTCAAATGAACCCGGATATATCGTGTGTCTTTCTTATTGTTAGTTTATTTATGATCTTTGTTTGAGTTTCATAAAAAGCTTTCAAAATGAAAAACCCAATTAACCCCCCCCCCCCTTTCTTGTGTTTTTGTCACACCTTCAATTGGTATCAGAGCTCCGGTTCTGATTGTGATAAACGTTTTATCAGCAGTTAACAGTGTTCAGTACCGATCCAGTATTTGTGTGAGATATCATGGTAGCTCCTGCTAAATCCACTACTGAAGGGGAAGATCATTACAGTGCCAAACTACTAGTCGTTGATGGTGAAAGGTTTGACCACTGGAAAGACAAATTAGAAAGGTTCTTTCTTGGTTTTGATGTAGATCTTTGGGATTTGGTAGTTGATGGCTACAATCACCCAGTTGATGCTACATGTGCTAAAATATCATGAAGTGATATAATTAACCAACTGGAGAAAGATTGTAAGAGTCATCATAAGGCAAGAATCATATTGCTAAATGTTATCTCTTATACTAAGTATGAGAAGATGATGCCAAATCTATTCTTGATTCTCTTAGGATGACTAATGAAGGAATTGCTCAAGTTAAGAAGATAAAAGGCGATTTCCTTAATCCAAAACTATGAGGCATTCAGTATGGAGGATAATGAGACAGTTGAGACCATGTCTTCAAAGTTTCAAATGCTAATAGCAGAACTCAAAGTTCTGGACAAAGACTACTCAACTGCTGGACATATGAAAAAGATCATCAGAAGTCATCCTAAGTAATGGATACTTATGGCAACAGCTCTAAAGATATCAAAAGATCTCAACATCACAAGTCTTGAAGAACGTGTTAGTTCCTTAAGAAATTATGACATAGAGTTGGAGGAAGAAGAAGAGTAAATCCATTGTTCTTAAGTCTAAACTCTGGAAGCATAGGAAAGGAAACTTCAGAAGAATCAAAGGTCGCTTAGAGTCATCATCTGAACAGAAGAAGCATAACTCTGGAAAGGAAGTTATCTGCTACGAGTGTAATGATCCAGGTCATTACAAGAATGAGTGTCCAAAGGTCAAGAAGGACAAGAAGTCTAAGAAGAACTTCTCCATAGCAAAGGAAGGTCTAATGGAAACTTGGGACGACTCTGACTCTGAAGAAGATGAATCTGATGAAGAACAAAGCAAATGTTGTGTTAGTAGCAACAACTGAAGATGAAGTTTCTGGAGAACCAGAAGACTAAATATCATCAGAACCTGAATTAGACTCAAACTCAGACTCGGACTCAGATTCTTGCTCAGAGATCTCCTTAGCAACTCAGTTGAAACACCAGGGGATGATAACTGAATAGTAGTTGCTCGAGACTCATGACGAGAAGAAGGCATACGTTTCAAAGTCTATAACTTAAGCCTGGAAGCTTCGTCAGTTTCTGAGGAAACCAGAAAGAAGAAATCATTGGCTCTGAATTCGTTGCTCATAGTGTTTATTGTTAGGATATTCTGAATGCTCTAAAGGCTACAAAATCCATAACACAGAAACAAGAATTGTAGACGAATCAATTCATGTCAGACGCAATGATAAGCTTGACTATGAAAAGTCAAAGCTAGTTGAAAGGTTACAGGTCTAAAGGTTATGTCATCAGAATCTAAGAAGTAGAAGATTCAAGAGAAGCAAACAAAGATGCAAATTCTCCAGATCCAGACACAACCTTATCAGAAGCTGGGAATAACCCATCTCATCAGAAGAAGAACAGATTAAAGAACTCTCATTCTGAAGAATTGATTCTGAAAGATAAAGCAGATCCAGTCATGAACACACCAAAATAATCAGCGCGAAATAAGCATATTGGAAAAATACAACGTTTGGTCTGATTTTTAAATAAATTTAGATAGGTTTTTCTATAAATCCAACAAATTTATTCTGACTGACATTTCAGATACTTTGCAAGACGAAGTGCATGTTATACTATGCAGACGATGCGAAACGAAAAACAAAATCTTAGGGTAAAAAATTAGGGTATAACACCTATACCCATGAGTCCACAGAACCTTGCTTCTGAAGATAGCAATTGGATTGATCCTTCATGCTTGTGGTTCTTCTGTGTTAATCAATTTTTCCTGATGCAGTATCTTTTCTTTTAAAATACCTAACTTTTTCCTGAATTTCTCTTTCGAGTCTTCAATCCATTTGGATGCTTTTTTTTGCCTAAATCTCTTTTTCGGGTTTTCGACTTAGTAAGCTCACATATTTTGTTATCCCTAATTTTTTTCCTAGACTGCCATTTGGGGTTATCAGTCCATCAGGATGCCATTTTTTCCTAAGTTGCCCTTTCGGGTTTTTGACATAGCGGGTTGTCTTTTTCTTAAGCATAATATCTTTTGACTGCATCAGAGTTCACCGGAAGTGGAAACTCTTCGCCATCCATGGTTGTAAGAATCATACCTCCTCTAGAGAAAGGTTTCTTTACAATGTATGAGCCTTTATAGTTTAGAGTCCACTTCCTGTGTGAATCTTTATGTATGGGAAAGATCTTCTTGAACATGAGATCGCCTTCCTCGAATTCTAGAGGACAAACTTTCTTGTCAAATTCCCTCTCGAGTCGTTTTTGATACAACTGACTATGGCATAGAGCTATCATGCGTTTCTCGTCAATGAGGTTCAATTGGTCGAACCTGTTTTGAACCCATTCATCCTCTTCTAGCTTGCTCTGTATCAAGATTCACATTGATGGGATCTCCACTTTGATAAGAATTACTACTTCCATACCGTATACTAAAGAGAATAGAGCTGCCTATGTTGAAGTGCGGACAGACGTCTGGTATCCGTGCAATGCAAAAGGTAGCATTTCATGTCAGTCCCTATAGGTTTTCACCATCTTCTGCAGAATCTTTTTTATATTTTTATTCACTGCTTCTACCGTGCCATTCATCTTTGACAGATACAACGATGAGCTATGGTGTTCAATATTGAAGCTCTCACATAACTCTTTGATTATCTTTTTGTTCAAGTTTGACTCGTTGTTAGTGATAATTTTGCTAGGAATTCCATGGCAACATGTTATCTCTTTCTTGATAAATCGGGCAACCACTTGATAAACCGGGCAACCACTTGCCTTGTTACATTGGCATAGGAAGCAACATCTACCCACTTGGTGAAGTAGTCGATGGAGACCTGGATGAAACGATGACCATTAGAAGCTTTTGGCTCGATGAGACCAATCATGTGAATTCCCCACATTGAGAATGGCCAAGGAGATGTCAAGACATTCAGAGGAGTAGGAAATACATGCATCTTATCTGCATAAATCTGGCACTTGTGGCATGTTTTGGCATAGTGAAAATAGTTTGTTTCCATCGTCATCAAGTAATAGTCGACCCTTAGGATCTTTTTTGCCATAGTATGCCCATTGGTATGGGCTCCAAAGGATCCTTCATGTATTTCTTTGAATAACATGTCTGCTTCGTGTCTATCCACGCATCTGAGCTTAACAATGGCATGGTTTCTTTTATATAGCACATCAGTACTTAGGAAGAATTTGGATGCCAACTTTCTCAAAGTTTTCTTGTCCATGGTTAAATCATTTGCATGGTATTCCTGTTTTTGGAGATAGCACTTTATTTTATAAAACCATGGTTTACCATCAGTTTCTTTTTCAATTGACTGACAATATGCCGAATCATCTGTATGATTCATTCTGTTGATTAGAGCTTTGTTATGGAAATTCACTTGGTACATTGACGCTAATGTAGCTAAGGCATCTGCCACTTGGTTTTCCTTTCTTCAAATGTGATGAAAAGTGATCTATTCAAAGTATTTCATCAACTCCATGACATGAGCATAATATGGGATCATCTTAGGATGACGAGTTTCCCATTCTCCTTTCACTTGGTAAATAACCAGTGTCGAGTCTCCATACACCTCCAATATTTTGATCCTTAAATCAAGAGAAACTTCAATACCCATGATGCACCCTTCATACTCGGCCATATTGTTCGTGTAATTGAAACATAACCTTGCCATGAAGAAGTGTATACATTCCTTGGAGAGATTAAGACAGATCTAATCCCATGCCTCAAGGAATTTGATGTGCCATCAAACGGGAGCTTTCATCGAGCTCCTGATTCGGCCACTTCATCATCACCTATGACCTTTTTGTCACTCCATACCATGATGTCTTCATTAGGTAATTTAAACCGCATGGGTTGGTAATCTTCCACTAGTTGGTGTGCGAGATATTCTGAAAACACACTGCTTTTTATAGCCTTTTGAGTGACGTACTAGATATCATATTCAGATAACATCATCTGCCAGCGGGCTATCCTCCCAGTCAGGGCGGGCTTCTCAAAGATGTACTTGATCGGGTCCATTTTGGATATCAACAAATTAGTATGAGTTAGTATATATTGTATCAGGCGTCTGGAGGCCCACACTAATGTGCAACATGTCTTCTCGAGCATTGAGTATCTTGTTTCACAATCTGTGAACTTTTTACTCAGATAATAAATGACGTGCTCCTTTCTTTCAGTTTCGTCATCTTAGCCCAACACACACCCCATCGACATCTCAGGTACTGTTAAGTACATTATGAATGGCTTACCTGGGACTGGTGGAATCAAGATAGGAGGCTCCTATAAATATTGGCTGATTTTCTCAAATGCTTTTTGGCAACCAGCATTCCATTCAATTGCTTGATCTTTTCGAAGCAATTTGAAGATTGGCTCATAAGTAGCCATCATGTAAGAGATAAACCTAGAGATGTAATTCAATCTTCCTAGGAATATTTTGACCTCGTTTTCAATTCTAGGAGCGGCCATTTCTTGTATTACTCTAACTTTTTCATAATCCACCTCAATTCCTCGTTGGTTGACAATTGATCTAAGCAACTATCCAGATCGGACACCAAATGTGCATTTGGCAGTGTTCAACCGCAGCCTGAATTTTTTTAGGCGTTCAAACAATTTTTGCAAGTGGCCATATGATCCTTTTCACTTTGAGATTTGGAAATCACGTCATCGACATATACTTCAAACTCTTTATACATCATGTCATGGAAAAAGGTAAACATCGCTCTTTGATAGGTTGCCCCAGCGTTCTTTAGACCAAAGGGCATTACCTTGTAGCAAAACGTTCCGCATGGGGTGATGAATGTGGTATTTTCTATATCTTCTAGATCCATATTGATTTGGTTATACCCATAGAATCCATACAAGAAGAAGAATACGAAGAATTTGGTAGTGTTGTCTACCAATACATCAATATGTGGTAGAGGGAAGTCGTCCGTTGGATTGGCTTTGTTTAAATCCCTGCAGTCAATACACATTCACACTTTGCCATATTTCTATGTAATGGGCATAATATTGGAAACCTATTGAGGGTATTTGGTCAATGCTAGGAACCCTGCGTCAAACTGCCTTTTGACCTCTTCATAAATCTTGATAGACATATCACGCCTAGTCCTTCTTAGCTTTTGCTTCATTAGCGAGCATTCTGCTCGAAGTGGTAATCTGTGTTCCACAATGGTTGTGTCTAATCCAGACATATCTTGATATGACTAGGAAAACACATCCACATACTCGTGCAGGAGTTTGACCAACCTTTCTCAGATGCTTGCATCTAACGAGGTTCCGATCTTGACTTTTTTTCTTCTCTTGCTTTGTACCTAAGTTGATCAATTCCACCGGCTCTTGATGTAGTTGAATGGCTTTGGACTCGTGCTCAAGCAGACTTCACAGTTCTTTAGAAATATCACAATCGTCCTCACACTCTTCTTCAGCTTGATTAATGAGGAGCTCAAAGTTATGAGGGACTGTAGTATTATTGGACTGAACAGGTTCATTTATTATTCTGCATGATTTTATGATGACCTTTTTCAGAAAAAGAAAATAAAAATAAAAAAATGCAAAAATAAAAGTGTTTGTTTTTTAGAAAAGGTCATCGTTTTATTACAAGACAAAAATAAATTAAAATGTGATTGAATAACAAAACGTATTTATTAATGATGATGATTATTCAAAGATAAAATGGGCCTTACACATGATCCTTAAGCCTTGGATAAAGCAAAAAGGATTTGAAAAAAAATATACTTTGACAAGGGAAAGATCTCAAGTATATAAATGACCTTCCAGTTGTCGAAAGTGGTGTCGGGAGCACAACGATACACCAAGCTTAACGTTTTTGATTCCGTTGTATCATTTTTTATAGCAACTATCTGGTTCTCATTGATGAAACCGCCATTGTAGAATACTTCTTGAAAAATCTAGATGTTGGTCTTTGCAGGACCCTTGGCTTCTCTCTCTATGGGAGGTCCATACCCTAATCCAAAGTGATTTATCTTCTCAGAGATATTAATCAGCTGACCTCAACCTTCAGGGTTACCTTTCTCTAACTTCTTCTTTGCACTCTTCAATGAGGCGAATGACGAGCTTGCACTTTCTTCATGGTTATTTTCCTCCATGATTACAATATTGGCTATCTCCAGGTCTTGGAAAGAGGTTTCCATTGCTTCCTTATCGGCCTCTATGTACTAGAATGAAGAAAGATGGATGACCAATAAGTCTTCCTCACCGGACATAATGATCAACTTACCCTTGACCACGAACTTCATCTTCTAGTGTAAAGTGGATGTAACCGCACTAGTGGCGTGGATCAACTTATCCAAGCTTTTATCATGGGCAAAGATTTAACCTAACCTTGGTTTTATCATGGGTTAATCGAGAACCGGATGAATCACGGGCTGAACTTTCAAACCTAAACTAGGGCTTGATCACACAATCCCCAAACCAAAGCTTTTTACGGGTTTAGATTCTAACCCAAAAATAATCCCTAAATGGATAATATTCAACCAAGGTGTATACAAAATATTCCCTTGGTGAATTTTACAATTCCACCCTTCCAAAATTGCAAAATATCCCCACTCACAAAAGGTCTTTCTTGCAAAAGAACTTGGGCTAAAATATTAGTGAGAGAAAGTAAACAAACATTTTAGAGAGAGGGGGGAGGGTGAGAAGTGTCAAAACACGATTCTGGATAAAATAAAATAGAGGAAAGAGACATCTATTAATAGGCTAGAGGTTAGATCAAAAAGGAAATTGGATTTAATGCCTTTTAAGACAATATAATCGATTAATACATAATGCTAATCAATTAGATATTAAAATTATAAATGTTTATAAGTTCAAAATAGGAAAAATGGATATCTAGTAGTCGCACATCATTAAGATGCTATAATAATAGTTTAGGAATCAATTTCAAATGATCTAATTGATTAGACAAGTGTACCGATCGACTAGAAAAGACAAAACTTTGCTCATAGCAATTATGAGAGCTCCCATTTCATATGGTACAACTTCAAGATATTTTTGAAGGTATTGTCGTGAGAAAAATCAATTTGAAAATAGGTTTTCAATGTGTGTGTGCTTTAGCCATGTACTTTTATAAGAACTACCTTTTGCCTTACCAAGATTTCACGCATACTAATTAAGGTAGGGCTTTCTTGCACTTCAAGAATTTGTCTGGTGCTTTATTTAGCAGACGCTTGCTTTAGTCACTTGATATATGGCTTGAGCTTATATTCCATTTAGTTGCCATCATCGGATAGTCAAGTCCATCAAACACTAGTACTTAGGTTTGCATGTTTGAACCGCTTAACCCCGTATGCTTGACTTGTCCTTATTGGTTGTCATCTTCAAAAGTAAAATAATTTTCCTTGTTAAAAGCATATCACCTGCAAAACAAGGTTCCACAAAGGTAAGTTGGACCTCTAGCTTGGGAATTATATAAAGCAAGTGCAAGTGGAAATCCTTAATTTTCACTTGTATTTCTCTCTCAAAAACCATGATTTTGAAGTGAAGAGAAGAAACAAGGAAATGGAAGCAAAAATTGAAGGAGAAAGAGGGGAGAAAAGTTTTTGATCATCATTCATTCTCTTACATGTTGGTTTATTGAAGTTCTTTCGAGGAAAGGCATCAAGTCAACTTGTGGATCACCATTTATCTTCATCATCACCATCAATTTCGCCTTTCAAACTCAAAAATCATAACTCATCATCTTAAGGTGAGTTATAGTTAGGTTTTGATTTGGGAAATTAGTACCGACTAGGTATTTCCATAATGGAGAAAATGGCTTAGGACGTTGAATTAATGAATGCGTGATTTTGTGTTGATGTGCATTGTGTGATTAATATAATCATGAACTTGATGATCTATGTTGATTGTTGTGTGCATTATGATAAGACTAAGCATGACTTTCTTGATGAAGTAGAAATATTGCATCAAGATTAGTATGAATGATGATGATATTAGGTATTCTTCATAGTATGAGAATCGCTTATTTGATTTGGAAATTGGATATGAAATCAATGCATGTTTATGTTAGTATGTTTTCCTAGTTACTATCATCTGAATTAATCAAGCATCATTTGAGTTGTGGATGTTTGGATACAAGAATGTACAAGAAAACCTGAGTTTTTGGTTTTGGTGGGATATGTATTCAACTAAAGGTTGTTTGTATTCTAATACAAGCGACATAAACTGGGTTATGGACCTCTGGTTAAAGTTGTATTTGAATAAACCTAGTATGTATTCAAATACAGTTTGTTTGTATTCGAATACATGGCTGAGAAAATGTATGGTAGAACTAAAAATAACGTATCTTGAGTTTTGTAACCAAGAATGAGACGTGGTTGGATGCTAGGAAAGCTAGTTTAAAGCCCTATCCTATGGTGATGTTTTGACAATGGTTTATGCATGTCTTATCTTTGTAAATTGATTGTTCCTTTCCATGTATAATTATGTGTTATGTTTCTATGTGAAATAAATGAAATAACATATCCTTGTATATCTCTTGTTTTACTTCAATAATGTGAACAAGTGTCATCTAAAGATAAAGGGTAGAAAACACTTGGGAACTCACTTTTATTGCTTGTGTGATATATGAAACCGAAACCAGTAACAAGAATATATATGCATTATATGTTAGTATGTATGATCAAGAGTGGTCGTCTGGGCCGGAAACTCTTGATACACATGTGTATTATTGTAATGCTTGGCATTATGGTCGTTGTGTGAAATTGATATTTTGATTATAACTATTGTTCGAGTAAATCTCTATTGGTCTCCCAAAATAGGATGATATTGAGATCCTAATAATGTGTTAATGGTTGCTTACCTAAAGGTGATAATTGGTAAGTGAGGAAAACCTTAGGTTGAGTGCATAAACCTTCGGTGAGAAAGTCCCATCTGTGGGTAGAAACTTGTGAAGGGTATGAATAATAGATCTTTCCTAAGCGATAGTTCAGAGAATATGATATTAAAGGATCTCCTTATTTAATTTCTTGAGGATAATGAGACTCAACAATAAGGCGGCCAAGATATTTCCTCAATCGAATTTATAAAGGTAAGTCCCAAACATAGGATATTAAGGAAGATCCATAGTTCGTTTATTCAGGGTAATGAAACCCAATAATAGAGTTGATAAGATACTTTCTCAATATTTTTTCCTTAAGGGCAGCAAATTAATTGTATCATAGTGATTATACAACACAATTATGCATGTGTAACTCCCAATGTTTTACCAGGCAATGGGGATTGATATGTCAACCTTCATGTGCGTTATGAAGCGATAATTGCTTCGTCTACTATTTTCCTTATCAGAGTACGAGAGTCTAGTAATAGTGAACCGATTTAAGGATAGTAGACCATGTAGAGCAGAGTGGACTCAATGGTGTAATCTAGGACTCACTGAGATTAGTATCTCATCCCACTCATGTTGAATATGTTTAGGTAGTTCGAGGCATGAGAAATGCAAGGGAAAGATGACCTGAGCCAAATGTCGTAGATGTTTCAGTTGTTTTATTTTTGGCGTGTTTTGAATCTTATGGAGTTATGTTGGATATCGGAGTATTTCATGTACTTAGTACTTATCTTTTGTATCATACATGACTTATTATCTTATATAGATACTTACGTATGATTTTTAGTACCATATTAATGTCAGATATATCACTATTCTAGACACGTATGTATGAGGCACTACAATTATTAACCTTAATTTTTAGCCAATATGAAACTTTTTAGTGTGATGAAATAATAGTCCACAATTGATATCGAAAGGAGGATTTTTGTGGGGGCTGAGGTAAGACAATGCATGTTTGGGTTGTATATTCATTGGATAACTTGCAATGAAGCATTTCGGTAGGGTTATATATTCATCAAATAACTTACATAAAAGTTATTTGATATTATAATCTTTACCAAATTACTTAGTTATAAGTTTTTCGATAGCTACTATGTTGTTCATTAGATAGCTTGCATATAAATTTTTCGGTAGTTTTCCTTTTGTTCACCGGATGACTTGATTCTATGTTTTCAGATAGTTTTCTTTTTTCAATGCTATAATAGACGTCAGCTTGAAAACCATTTCCAAAAGTGGTCATACCACTGTTAAAAACGTCGATAAAAGTATACAGATCACTAAGAATTCCTCAAGCTAATCAATATAAAATTAATGTATATCCTTTTATAGCTTCCATAAATCAAGACTTATGAAATTAAAAGATATGGATTCCACAAGTTTTAAATCTTTATTCTATTTTCTTTTTTTCTCTTTATTTCTCTCGAAACAAAATAAAGAGTTTTGAAGTTTGAGTTTATATATATATATATATATATATATATATATATATATATATAGATGAGACGGAGAGAATTAACCCAAACTTCAAAACTCTCTATTTTGTTTCGAAAGAAGTAATGAAGAGAAAAGGAGGAAAAGAGAAGAAAGACTTAAAAATTGTGGGATTCACGACTTTTTACTTTCATAAGTCTTATCTTATGCAAACTATAAGAGGATATAAATTAATTTTATTTTCATTTGCATAGTAAATGTTTCATGATCTTTCTACTTTTAGCAACGAATTATATACGTGCTCTGACCACTTTTGGAGACGGTTTCCAAGCCGCGGTCTATTTTGCTTATAAGTTTTCCAATAGTTTTCCTTATGTTCACCGGATGACTTAGTTATATTTTTCGATAGTATTCTTTTTTTCCTCAACATTTTTCAATGAAATAATAGACCTTATCTTGAAAATCGTTGTCATAAGAGGTCAGACCACGTTTAAAAACGTCGATAAGAGTATAAAGATCATTAAGAATTCCTCATGCTAATGAATACAAAATTAATGTATATCCCTTTATAGCTTCCATAAGTCAAGACATATATGAAAGTTAAAAGATGTGAGTCCCACAAGTTTTAAATATTTCTTCTTTTTTCTTCTTTTTCCCTTTCTTACTTCTCTCGAAACAAAATAGTGTTTTAAAGTTTGGGTTAATCCCCTCCTTCTCTCTCTCTCTCTCCCTTTCTCTCTCTCTCTCTCTCTCTCTCTATCTCTATCTCTCTATCTCTCTTTCTCTCTATCTCTCTCACACACACACACACACACACACATACACACACACACACACCTACACATCTACACATGCACATGCACATGCACGACACACACACACACACACACACACACACACACACACACACATATATATATATATATATGAAAAGGAGAGGACTAACCGAAGCATCAAATTTCTTTATTTTGTTTCAAAAGAAGTAAGGGAGAGAAAAGGAGAAAAAGCGAAGAAAGAAATAAAAAATATGTGGGATCCATATCTTTTTACTTTCATAAGTCTTACCTTATGGAAACTATAAGAGGGTATAAAGTAATGTTAGTTTCATTCGCATGGAAAATGCCTCGTGATATTTCTACTTTTAGAAAAGGTTTTTATATGTGTTCTGACCATTTATGGTAACTTTTGTCAAATCACGGTCTATTTTTTCATTAAAAAATGTTGAGAAAAAATATTAAACCTAGACAACCAACATTTTAATGCAAGGTGTTAACTAGTTTAATCAAACTACATTAGGCATAAATTTTAGGCAAGGTGTAAACGATTAACATATTTTTCTTTTATTAGCTTCTTAATTTTAGACACAATTCATCTCTACCGACCCTTCTGTAACAGCTCCCAAATCGCAGAGATCCATTATCACTGACACGCTAATTTTTTTTAATTTTATTATTAACCTTGATGTTCAACCAATATGAAACTTTTTGGTGTGATGAAATAATAATCAACAATTGATATCTCAAAGATGATTTTTGTGGGGGCCGGCGTAAGGCAATAAGTGTTTGGGTTGTGCACAATTGAGCAGGATTTTGGTGGATGCCAAGGCAGGACGAGGGTTGTGTAAGCTTAACGGTGTGTGTGATGCAAGTGTTTGGGTGCCAAGTAAAAATGCATAAAAAAATCCATTACCATGTGCCCCAACAATTAACTTTTAACCCCTACATTTTTTAATTATTACAATTATACCTTTTTTTATTTATTATCAATTTCTTTTCAAAAATTGAAATATTTATACCCCTACACCAATTTACCGGAGAACGTTACTTAAAGAATTCAGGTATCCGGTAGGGTTATATGTTCACCAAATAACTTACATAAAGTTATCTGATATTATAATCTTTACTAAATAACTTGGTTATAAACTTTTCCGCTAGCTACTATGTTTTTCATCGTATAACTTGATTATATATTTTCCGATAGTTTTTTTTTCAACATTTTTTAATGACATAATATACCTCAGCTTGAAAACCGTTGCCAAAAGTGGTCATACCACGTTTAAAAACGTTGATAAAATTATAAAGATCACGAAGTATTCCTCATTCTAATAAATATAAAATAAATTTATATCCCTTATAGTTTCCATAAGTCAAGACTTATGAAAGTAAGAAGAAAATGGATCCCACAATTTTTAAATGTTTCTTCTCTTTTCTTCTTTTTCCCTTTATTACTTCTCTCAAAACAAAATAGAGAGTTTTGAAATATTTAAAAGGATATAAATAAGGGAAAAGATAAGAAATATTTAAAAATTATGGGCTAAACATCTTTTTACTTTTGATCAGAGGGGACCAGGAGGAGATCGTCGCAGCCTTCGTGTAGGACAAGAGTAGCTGCTCGTAGGAGAGGAAAAAGGGGTGGAGGTACCTGCAAGGTACTCTGATGCCAAAGTAAGTATTTGGTCAAAAGAAAGGGGGAAAGCAAGTAAGAGAAGTCAAGTATATGATTTGTGATACCTGCCCCTCTCAAGCGAGGGGGTTTTTATAGAGATTGTTGGCGAGCAAAGCGTCTGATCGACCAATGAGGTATTGCCAGATGGAGGGAAAAGGGCATGTTTTTTCTAACTGTTCCCGTGATATCTGGGGAGGCAGTTGGTCGCGTGAGCTACTCTGCACGTGAAGGGGACACGCCCAACGGCTACATTGTGCCCAACGGCTATATTGTGCTTATTGGGCCTGTTCGCTAATTATGATGGATTGGGCCTGGCCCTTAAGGGCAGAAAGCCTTGCCCGGTCCAGAACAGGAGCCCCCAAGTCGTTGCTCTGTTGGAGAGTAATGACTTTAGATAGCTGTGACTTCGACCGTAGTGTCGGGGAAGTGGTTCCTCGCGTAGAATGTTCCATTCGTGCCCCGACCAGATGTGGTCGTTAGCTACTAGCGCGAAATGTCGATCAGGGTTTTCAGCGTCCTCGGAGAAATAGGAGCTTCTGCTCGCAGACCTGCACGGACGTGTTTATTTTGACGGGGAGACTTGCTCGTGGGACCCAAGGGCTAGTGCATTTTTTTGAACTAAACCAGCCGAAGAGTCATAGTGACACGTGGTGAGCATTTATGGCCTTTGTCAGTCCTAGGGGCGCATAGGTTATGATGACCTTCACGATTCCCCACGATCAAGTGGTTATAAAAAGGTGGGGGAAGGTTTCATTTTCATAATTTCACAAGTTTTTTACTCTTTGCCCTTATTTGCTCTGCAATCAATTCTTCGCCGGAGCTTCTCTTCGCCACCGTCAACCTCTTCTTTTACTTGTAAGTTCGTTCTTCCCTTTCTGTATATTTTTATGGGTTTTCCGGTTGAAGTTCATGTTTTCTTCGATGAACACGTGAATTCCTGGAAATTTTATGAAGAACATGATGAATTTCAGGATTTTCTAGGATTTTGTAGAATCTTGTTAGCGTAGATCCTTGTAGAATCTGGTTAGGTGTAGATTTTAGTTTGTAGTCGGGCACTAGGCCTGTTCGGAACTTTGACGTGACTGTGAGGCAAACACGCGTCCTCGTATGTATATCTGCGAGTTCTGGTCGCGGAGACCTCTCCTAGCGATTGGTAGGTAGTTTATACGGGCACGCGGTTGTCCTCGGACTTGTTAACGCCCTTTCACTTGATTAGTGGTGGAAGGGTGGATTTGATCGCGGATGTCAAATTCACTTCTCTTCCTCTGCTTTTCAGGTGAAATGGTTGAACCTCGCGATGAAGTTGTGCCCGACACACAGGAAGTACAGGAGGGGCCCAGTGTGTCCGCCGATTACTCGAATATCAAGGTCGCAGGAGGGGACCTTGACTGGCTCGCACATGAGCCTTTGTCGTTTCGATCAACTTTCTCAGCCGAGGAGATACGGGACTTCGACTTGTAGTAGAGGCGTGACGAAAATGCTCCACGGACATGGAAAGCATTTTGCCCCGGGGAGTATGATAGAATCTGTTCCTCGTATCCGGGATTGCGCTTTCCAATGTATGAGTTCGCATTTACAGAGGCCAAGATGCATTTCCCTTTCACTGACTTCCAATCCTCCCTGTTCACCCATCTGGCCTTGTGCCCGTCCCAGCTTCACCCGAACGCCTTGGCTTTTATCCGGGCTTTTGAGTTAGTGTGTCGTTATCTCAATATCGGGGCGACCACGAATCTCTTCTTCTGCCTCTTCCAGATCCAACGGAGCACGGCGGGGATGAAATAGAGTTGGGTATCATTCAAGCAACAGAGTAGGCTATTCTGGCCGTATTCTGATTCGATACGCAACTTCAAGGATAGGTTTCTAATCGTGAAGCCTATCACCGAGGAGGCAAAGAGGAGCATCTCGACTATTGAGAGGGTGATAGTGGATGGTCGGGAGAAGGATGGTGTGGTCTCCATCTTTCCGTTGGAATGGGTCTACACCCATTTTAAGCGTAGGACAGATCAGTTTCTGGTGAAGCATGAGCAGCTTTGCCCTGCGGATAAGGAGTCGTATAGGATCTTCCATGCTTACGTGGAGAGCTTTAGCCCGGCTTTCGTAGTTGATCGGGACGGGAAAGAGTTAGTTGGGGATGATGGGCCCGTCTGAGCAGCTAGATATATCAATGTTAAAGCTCTCCTCGAGTGTGACAACGACGATGATGCAACGACTTTGCTCGGTATGCTCCACTGTTTAGTTTTATTTCTTTGAATTCTTAGTCCTGACTTGATATATGTGTTTGCAGGTATGATGGCTGACATGCGCGAGCGTTTGATGAGGTCGCAGGCGGCGAAGGTTCACAAGAAGGCGACCACCGGTACCAAGGCCGGGGCGCCTAAGCAGACAGTGATGGAGAGTTTTGCTGCTGGATCTACCCTCATCCCGGAGAGAGCCTCGACGCTGCTGATCCCAGAGGGTTCTCTTAAAAGGAAGAGAGATGCCGCGGGGACTCCTGTGGCCGCTGGTCCCGGGGGGTCCGGTGCCGGTCATTTTGTCCTGCCCGCCTGCTACACGCGCCGAGATTTGTTCGTTGAAGGGGATTCGATAGAGGTCCATGATTCTGAAGCCGTGACTATTTTGAACGCCAACTCCAAGGTGAGGAGAAAACAGTTGTGCCAGGATGCGGCGGGCATGTTCAGGGTCCTTGAAACTGCCCTTGTCCTCGCCGACGATGAAGCTGCTACTCGGGCGAGCCTCGTGACGTCCCAGAATAGAATAGCCGAGCTGGAGGCAGAAAACAACAAGTTGTTCAACGATTTAAAGCAGTTTGAAGGTCACGAGGAGGCCAAGGTGCTGCTCCAGACGGAGGTGACCCAGCTGAAGTTAGTTGCGCTTGAGGCTGACGAGGAGAAGGCGCGTCTGCAGGCGAGGATCACTGAATTGGAAGGTTTGGCTGCAACTGTCCAAGATGAAAATGACGACGAGAAGTCTCTGAAGTCACAGGCTGACTTGATCGGCAGGATTAGAATCCTGGGCGAGGACAACCTGAAAGCTGCTGAGTTCGGCTTCAATGCTGCAAAGGAGCAGATGCAGGCCCTCAACTCTGATGTGCAGCTCACGACGGATGGAATGGGTTTGTTCAACAGAGTGGTGGACGGTCAAGTTGTCCCAGCCGAAGAGGAGAGTGAAGTCGCAGAGTAGGACTTTGTTGTTTTTAGCATGTTTTGTGGGTCTGCGTACCCTTATCAATTTGTATTTATCACCTTGTATGGGCGCTGTCCCTTTTTGTATTTATGACATTACCCGGTCGTGGCCGGTACTTTAATATACTTGGATTTTGTGGACGTTTTATTATGGACTTTGCTCTTTTCGTTTGTATGTATGTGTGTGCTTGGATAGGCGTGAAACCTACCGAGGAGGGCGAAGTGGTTCTGCCCATGATGATGCTAGGACTTCGTTTGAGGTACTAGTCTCATAGGCTTGGACTGTTCCCATCGCGAGCTGGGTGTCCTGCCTGAATGGTGCGGCAACGGCGGAGCTCGGTTGAGGTATCCCCGTTGTGCGCAGGATCTGCTCGTTTAATGAACAGAAGCTGGCCGGCGTTGTAATGCGTGTCATGCTTCACCAGGGCATGATACGATGGTCGCGTAATTCTCCCCGTTTTGGGTTGATTACGTCGGCGACTTGTCTATCCTCGTGGTTAAGGACTTAGCTATAGTATTGCTTGAGTTTTTCATCATTCCACGGTCGAGCAAGTTGTTTTTTGTCTAGTGTTTCCAAGTAATACGCTCCCGTGCCCGTTTTGGACTTGACCCTATAAGGTCCTTCCCAGTTCGCTGCCAGATTCCCTTCGCGAGAATCCTTCTGGTTTCTGCGCAGGACCAGACTGCCTACGGGGAAGTCGCGCTTTATGACTCTGGCGTCATGTCGCAACATTATTTGTTGTTTCAACGCGGCCTCGCGGAGGGCAGCCCTTGATCTTATTTCTTCGACCAGATCAAGCTCCTCGCGTAGAGCCTCATCATTCATTTCTTCGTTGAGGGGAGCTTCTGTCCTTCTAGAGGGCTCCCTTATCTCCACCGGTATTACCGCCTCTGTTCCATACGCTAGTCGGAAAGGGGTTTCCCCGGTGGTGGAGTGAGGTGTTGTCCTATACGCCCAGAGGATGTTGTGGAGCTCCTCGACCCACCTTTTCTTGGCCTCGCCTAGTCTTCGCTTCAATCCGCGTAGGATTACTCTGTTCGCGGCCTCCGCTTGCCCGTTGGTCTGGGGATGCTCGACTGAAGTAAAGTGTTGTTTCGTTCCCAATTTGGCGACGAAGTCTTGGAATTTTCTATCCGTGAATTGGGTTCTGTTGTCGGTTACGAGGGCCTGGGGTACCTCGAATCTGGCGAGGATGTTTCTTTTGTAGAAACGCAGTATGTTGAAGGCTGTGATCTTGGCGAGCGCTTCGGCTTCAATCCATTTTGTGAAATAGTCGACGGCCACGATTAGGAATTTATTTTGATAAGATCCCATTTTAAAGGGGCCTAGGATGTCCATCCCCCACCAGGCGAAGGGCCACGGCGAGGAGAGGGTCTTCAACTCGTTGGGTGGTGCCAAATGCATGTCCCCGTGGTGCTGGCAACGGTCACATTTTTGCACATGTTCTTTGGCGTCGTGCTGCATGGTCGGCCAGTAATATCCTGTGCGCAAAGCTTTTCGAGCCAGGGATCTCTCCCCTAAGTGTTGTGCATTGATGCCCTCATGGATTTCTTGTAAGATTTCGGGGACCTGGGCCTCGTCGACACATTTTAACAGGGGGATGGAAAACCCTCGTCAATATAACTTGTCCTCGACCAGTACGTACGAGCAGGCTCGTCGTTTAGTTCCACTGGCCTCCTTACTGTCTTCGGGAAGTTCCCCTTTGGTGAGGTAATTGTATACCGGGGTCATCCAACAATGGGGTCTCCGACGACGTTAACATCTACCAGGTCGGGCTTTGTAATGCTCGGGCTAGCCAGTGTTTCTTGTATGACGGATTTGTTTCCACCTTTTTTCCTGGTGCTGGCTAATTTGGAGAGGATGTCTGCTCGGGTATTCTGTTCGCGCGGGACGTGCTGAACTTCCCATGCTTCGAACTCTGTCATTTTTTCTTTCACCATGGCCAAGTATTCGGCTAGTTGGTCGTTCTTTGCCTGGTACTCTCCTCGTACTTGGGATGCCATAAGCTGGGAATCAGTGCAGATTTTAATTTTCCTCGCGCCGACGTCTTTAGCCAGTCGTAATCCTGCGAGGAAGGCTTCATATTCGGCTTGATTGTGGATGTTTTCAAGTAAAGGATCAGGGACACTTCGATCAGGGTCCCTTCCTTGTTTTCGAGTATAATTCCTGCTCCGCTGCCCGCGGGGCTTGACGCGCCATCCACGTAAATGATCCATTCTTGTGTCCCTCCCGGAGGGAACGATTCCGGAGTCATTTCTGCCACGAAGTCGGCCAGGACCTGCGCCTTGAGGGTTTTCCTTCCTTCGTAGTGAATGTCGAACTCGGCCAGTTCAAGGGACCATTTTAGCATCCTGCCCGCCATATCTGGTCGGCTTAGCAGCTGCCTAATTGGTTGGTCAGTCCTGACGATGATAGTGTGCGCCATGAAGTAATATCTGAGTCTCCTCACGGTAATTATGAGAGCAAGGGTCACCCGTTCTATTTGCGTGTATCTGACTTTGGGTCCTTATAGGGATTTACTGGTGAAATAGATGGGTTTCTGCCCGTCAGTAGTCTCGCGAATAAGTGTTGCACTTACTGCTTCGTTGGCCACGGAGAGATACAGGTATATGGCTTCCCCGCGGTCTGGTCAGGACAACACTGGTGGTTCGGACAGAGCTTGTTTATAATGGGCGAGAGCTTGCTCGCACTCGTCCGTCCACTCTAAATTCGCCTCCTTCCTGAGTAATTTGAAAAAGGGCAGGGCATGCTGGGTGGACTTGCTTACGAAGCGAGCAAGGGACGCGAGCATCCCGTTGAGAGATTGTATCGCCTTCTTCGACCGCGGCGTGGGGAATTCCATGAGTGCTCGACATTTGTCTGGGTTTGCTTCTATTCCTCTTTCGGTGAGGTAAAATCTGAGGAATTTTCCTGGTCGCACGCCGAAGGTGCATTTTTCTGGATTAAAACGCATTTTACATTTTCGAGCTTGGTCGAACACCTTGCGCAAGTGGGTGGTATGGTCGAATTCCTCTTGGGATTTCACGATCATATCATCCATGTATACTTCGAGCATGTCACCGATTTCTTACCGGAAGACTTTGTTCATCATGTGTTGGTATGTGGCCCCGACATTCTTTAGTCCAGAGGGCATTACGTTATAATAATAATTCCCCGAGGAGGTCATGAATGTCATGTATCTCTTGTCCTCTTCTGCCATTGGGATTTGGTTGTATCCCGAATAAGCGTCCATGAAGGACAAGAGCTTGAAACCTGCGCAATTATCTACGAGTTTATCTATGCTCGGCAGTGGATAAGCGTCTTTCGGGCAAGCCCGATTGAGATTAGTGTAGTCAATGCACATGCACCACTTTCCATTATTTTTCTTTACAAGTACAATATTTGAGAGTCAGGTCGTATACCTGGCCTCGAAAATAAATTTTGCCTCTAAGAGGTCTTGTACAAGCTTTTCGGAAGCCTGTGCCTTTTCTTCGGATTGTTTCCTTCTTCGTTGGGGAATGGCGCGGGCAGCTGGATTAATTGTCAAGTGGTGACATGCAGTTTCTGGATCAAGGCCGGGCATATCCGCTGCACTCCATGTGAACAGGTCAGCGTTGTCGTCGAGGCATTTCTTCAAATCCTTCTTTACCTCTTCGGGGAGACCAGCGCCTATCCTCACTCCCCTGCTGGGGTTATTGCTGAAGGTGATGATCTCGAATTCCGCATCTGGAACTGGTCGCAGCAGTGTAGGAGACGGGGAACTTGTCAGTCCTAATTTTTTGTCCTCGTCCCGATCTTCATTTCCATCTTTAGTAAGCCTGCTGTCGAGGTCAATGGTGTGCACGGGAAGCGTGGGCTTTTTCTCTGGCTGGCCCTCTTCGGCTGGAACCTCGTCCTCTCTTGTGTGATTTGCCGACTTTGCTTTTGTCGCGATCTGGTTCTGCCCTTTTATTGCGGTCTCGAAGCATCTGCGAGCAGCCTCGATGTCACCGTGCAGAGTTGCGACGTATCCTTTCTCAGTATAGTACTTGAGCTTGAGGTGGACCATAGAGGGGACAGCAACGAGTTCGACGAGAGCTGGTCTGCCGAGGATGCACTGATAGAGCGACGGGCAATCAATGACTAAGAACTGTGTTTTGATTGTCCGTGATGCCTCTTCTTCGCCAAACGTGACTGGTATCTCCACGTAACCCCAAGGTCGGGTCATTGCTCCGTTGAATCCTTGGAGATCAGATCCCACGTACGGGGAGAGATTAGACTTATTCAGTTTCAGTGCGCAGAACAGGCTAGAGTACATGATGTCCACGGAGCTGCCCTGGTTGACCAGGATTCTCCGCACATCAGTAGACGATAATTTGACCCTAATCAGCAGAGGAATGTGGGAATTCGGCGATCCTCTAGGGAGTTCTTCTTTGTAGAACGTGATCGGCTGTGAACGCCCTTTACCCTTGCCGATCGTGTACAACTGATAAGGGCTGCTGTCTATCAGCTGTTCAAACTTTTGTTTGATGGATCCTATCGTGAGCTCATGGTACCCCCATATGAGATAACCATGGCTGCAGGAAAGGCTTCCCAGGTGATGTGTACGGATGCTTGGGAAGTCGGATCGATTTGGTCAGGAACGAAGAAGTCCTCTGGTCGGCTGATGAACATTGCGACCTGCGGGGGAGGACTGGAGGGGGTTGATTCTGCTTCTTTCTTCGAATCAAACGTGTCTCATCGGGAGGACTCTCCCTTCTTCACGTATTGCTTTAGGTGACCCTCTTTGATGAGGATTCTATAGCGTCCTTAAGGTGCACGCAATCTTCCGTCACGTGCCCGTGACTACGGTGGAAACGACAGTATTTGCTTTTGTCAACGTTTCCTTTGGACGTGGTTAGTTTAGGGAACCTGACACTCCCTTGTTTGAATTCGGTGTTGATGCAGTCGAAGAGAATACGCTCGCGTGAGGTTGTGAGCACAGTGTATTCATTAAATCGGCCAGCTGGCCCTTTGCCTTCACGGGGACGCTCCTCCCGCTGCTTTTCTTTCCCCTTGCAGGATGGCTCTGGCTCCTCCTTTTTGGGTGCCCGGGGTGCTTCACGATCTCTTGCGTCCCGGGCACGGTATGCGGCTTCCTTCTCCTCGTAGCAGATGTAATCTTTGGCCATGTGAAAAAGCTCTGTCAGTGTTCGAGGAACTTCGATCCCGACAGCTTTGCGGAAGTCGCTTTTTGGTCAGAGTCCTTTCTCGAGGAGGTACTTCTTCATGTGATCGGAAGTTCTGACTTCCACTGCCTCTTTATTAAATCTCTCGATGTAATCCCGCAGAGGTTCTTCCCTGCCTTGTATGATCGCTTCCAATGTTGCCTCCGTCTTTGAATGTCGTCGGGAGGCTGTGAAATGGCGGGTGAATTGGCCTTTGAGCTCGCGCCAGGAGGAGATGGATCCTTGAGGGAGTCTTTTGAACCATGTCATCGCACCCTTCCTCAAGGTGATGGGAAATATTTTGCACCTGATGGCTCCGGAGACACCATGGTACTGGAGCATAGCTTCGATGTTCTCTAGGTGCTCGTGAGGATCTGACGTGCCATCGTACGTAGCCAGTGTGGGAGGTTTCTCTAACCCGCGGGGGATCCGGGTGTCCACAATATTTCTCATGAATGGGCCTCGAGCTTCGTCGTCACTGCTAGAGCTGTGAAAAACCGACGGAGAATGACTGTGGTCTCGACTTTGACTGCGGCGAGGAGAGTGTCCACGGGTACGCCTATGCTCGTACTTGTCCGAATGTCGGTGTCTTTTAGAAACAGGGGAGTGCCTGGTTTCCTAGGAGAACGACGATGTCGGTGAGCAAGATCGGGGGTTGGGCTCCCTGATCTTGGACACTCTTTGACCGGGGAAAGACTATCATGTCTCCGTTTTGAGTGAACTCGCGGAGGCGGGGAGAGGTTCAGCATCTCCGAGGTGCGATGCTCTTGAAGGGCATGCTCGAGGGCACTGATTTTTTCTCCCTGCTGGAGGATGAAACGATTGGAGTTGTTTAAAGAGGCGATGAGCGTCGTGGTGGTCGGATCTGCGCCTTGAGGAACCTAAATGGGTTCGAAGGAAAGTTTCGCGGCTGGCGCTCGTGGTCTTTGTTCGTCAGGCTTTGGGGAAGGTAGCCCACCGTTGCACTGGACGTTTTCGGACGGGATGTGGCCGACGACAGCATCTTTGTCGGTAGTGTCTGCGGTGGTCACAGGTTCTTGGCGGATGTCACTCTTGATGAAAGCCATGATGATCTGGGGTTTTGGAGAGAGATGAAAGCTTTGGTCTTTTGGGTGAAAAGATGAGGGATCTTGATTCAAAAAAGACGGGGAAGTGAAGTTTCCCACAGACGGCGCCACTGATCAGAGGGGACCAGGAGGAGATCGTCGCGGCCTTCGTGTAGGACAAGAGTAGCTGCTCGTAGGAGAGGAAAAAGGGGTGGAGGTACCTGCAAGGTACTCCGATGCCAAAGTAAGTATTTGGTCAAAAGAAAGGGGGAAAGCAAGTAAGAGAAGTCAAGTATATGATTTGTGATACCTGCCCCTCTCAAGCGAAGGGGTTTTTATAGAGATTGTTGGCGAGCAAAGTGTCTGATCGACCAATGAGGGATTGCCAGATGGAGGGCAAAGCGCGTGTTTTTTCTAATTGTTCCTGTGATATCCGGGGAGGCAGTTGGTCGCATGAGCTACTCTACACGTGAAGGGGACACGCCCAACGGCTACATTGTGCCCAACGGCTATATTGTGCCCAACGACTATATTGTGCTTATTGGGCCTGTTCGCCAATTATGATGGATTGGGCCTGGCCCTTAAGGGTAAGAAGCCTTGTCCGGTCCAGAACAACTTTCATAAGTCTTACCTTATGAAAATTATAAAAGGATATAAATTAATTTTATTTCCATTTGTATGGTAAATGTTTCATGATCTTTTTTACTTTTAGCAACGAATTATATATGTACTCTGACCACTTTGGGCGATGGTTCCCAAGCCGCGGTCTATTTTGTCATTGATAAATGTTGAGAAAAAATATATTAAATTTAGGCAACCCACAATTTGAGGCAATGTGTTAACTATTTTATCCAAACAAAATTAGGCATATATCTTTAGCAAGGCGTGAACAATTAACATACTTCACTTATTAGCTTCTTAATTTTAGGCACAACATATCTACCAACCCTTCCGTAATTGCTCCCCAATCGCGGAGATACACTACCACTGGCACGCTAATTTTGTTTTTAATTTATTATTAACCTTGAGGTTTAACCAATATTAAACTTTTTTGGTGTGATGAAATAATAGTCCACAATTGATATCTCAATGAGGATTTTTGAGGGGCTAAGGTAAGGCAATGAGACTTTGGGTTGTGCATAATCTAGTAGGATTTCAATGGATGCCAGGGCAGGGTGATGGCTGTGAAACTTGAGGGTGTGTGGTATGCATGTGTTTGGGTGCCAAGTAAAAATCCATAAAAAAAAAGGAAACTTTTACCTTATACCCAACAATTCTCTCTCAACCCCTACATTTTTTAAATATTACAATTATACCCCTTTTTATTTGTTATCAATTTTTTTTTTAAATTGTAATATTTTGCACCACTACACTGATGTATCGGAGAACGTTACTTAAAGAATCCAGGTACATAATTTTTCTTCACCAGATAACTTGCAAATAGTAGGTTATATGTTCATTGGATAACTTACATAAAAGTTATCTGGTATTATAATCTTTACCAAATAATTTGGTCATAAACTTTCCACTAGTTATTATGTTGTTCATCAGATAACTTGCTTATAAGTTTTCCAATAGTGTTCCTTATGTTCATCGGATGACCTGGTTCTATGTTTTCCGATAATATTTCTTTTTTTCAACATTTTTCAATGAAATAATAGACCTCGGCTTGAAAACCATTGCCAAAGGTGGTCAGACCATGTTTAAAATAGTCGATAAAAGTATAAAGATCACTAAGAATTTGTCATGGTAATTAATACAAAATTAATGTATATCCCTTTATAGCTTCCAAAAGTCAAGACTTATGAACGTTAAAATATGTGGGTCCCACAAGTTTTAAATCTGTCTTCTCTTTTCTTATTTTTTCCTTATTTACTTCTCTCGAAACGAATAAAGGGTTTTGATATATATATATATATATATATATATATATATATATATATATATATATATATATATATATATATATATATATATATATATATATATATACACGTGTGTGTGTGTATGTGTATATATATATATATGTGTGTGTGTGTGTGTGTGTGTGTGTATATATATATATATATATATGTGTGTGTGTGTGTGTGTGTGTGTGTGTGTGTGTGTGTGTGTATATATATATATATGAAAAGTACATGATTAACCCAAACATCAAAACTCTCTATTTTGTTTCAAAAGAATAAAGGAAGAGAAAAAGAGGGAAATAAAAGAAAAATTTAAAAATTGTGGGATCCACATCTTTTTAATTTCAAAGTCTGACCTTATGAAATTATAAGGGATATAAATAAATTTTATTTCCATTCGTATGGGCAGGGCTTCGTGATCTTTCTACTTTTAACGACGGTTTCTATACCAGCTCTAACCACTTTTGGCAACGGTTCTCAAGCCGTGGTTTATTTTGTCACGGAAAAATGTTGGAAAAAAATTGAAATTAGGCAACACTCAATTCAAGGCAATGTGTTAACTAGTTTAATTAAACTAAATTAGGCATAAATCTTTGGCAAGGCGTGAATGATTAAAATATTTCCAAAAGTTTTCCTCCAGGATGTTACTTCTCAACCTTCTGAAAGAGAAGTGGACTTTTCCATTGACCTGGTACCAGGAATTGCTTCAGTTTTCGTTGCTCCGTACCGTATGTCGCTCATCGAGCTTAGAGAGTTGAGTAGTCAGTTTGAGAATTTTTTTGGATAAGCATTTTATCCTCCTGAGTGTGTCTTCATTGGGAGCTTTGGTCTTGTTGGTAAAGAAGAAGGGTGGTGGAATGCACATATGCATCAACTACCTCTAGTTAAATAAAGTCACCGTCAAGAAAAAATATCACCTATCTCATATAGATGATCTATTGGATTAATTGATAGGAGTATGTGTGTTCTCGAAGATTGATTTATGATTGGGTTACCATGAAATATGAGTTAAGAGTTTTGACTCACCGAATACCGCATTTAGAATGTGTTATGGTCATTACGAATTCCTTGTAATGTCAATCGTGATGAAAATGTGTCTTTCGTCTTTATTGATTACATGAACCGGATATTCAATCCTTACCTTGACTAAATTGTTGTAATCTTCATAAACGACATCCTTGTCTACTCTCGTTCTCCACAAGAGAACTTGGATTGTTCTATCGATTTTGCAGGAAAAGTAACTCTTTTCCAAGCTTAGTAAGTGTGAGTTTTAGATGACCGAAGTCAAGTTCCTTGGTCACGTCATATCTCAAGGAGGTGTGGCGGTGTGTACGTCAAAAGTATAAGTCATAATTAACTGGAAAAAATCGATGAATCCTTAAGAAGTCATAAGCTTTTTAGGGATAGTAGGCGTTATCAGAGATTCATCCAAGGGTTCTTTCAGTTGGCATTACCAATGACCAGACTCACTCGGAAGGAATTTCCTTTTGGTTAGGATGTTGAGTGTGAGGGAAGTTTTCTCAAATTGAAGAAGAAGTTAACAATCTCTCTCGTTCTTATAATCACGGATCCTAATAAATCTCATGAAGAGTTTTGTGATGCCTCAAAGAAAGTGCAAGGTGTAGTTCTAATGCATAATGGTCAAGTTGTGGCATATGTGTCCCGTCAATTGAAGCCTCACAAAGAGAAGTATCCAACTCCCAGTCTCGATTTGGCAACTGTTGTATTTGCTCTCAAAGTGTGGCGCCATTATTCGTATGGAGTCCACTTCAAAATGTTTGACAATCATAAGAGCCTGAAATACCTCGTTGATCAAAAGGAGTTGAATATGAAAAAAAAGGATATGGATAAAGTTTATGAAGGATTGTGATTTTAAGCTAAAGTACCATCCAGGAAAGGAAAATAAAGTAGTGGATATGCTAAATCGGAAAGGGATACATACAACTAAACTGATGATTTTCAAGCATGATTTGTTAGAGAGATTTTGAAACCATAACCTCTAATTCGTATGGACTCGGGATGGTGTCTTAATGGGAAACCTGAGTATCATGTGTGATTTGAGGGAAAGGATTCAACATAGTTAGATGTCCAATTTGGAGTTGCAATCTAGGATTAATCAACCGTGTTTTACTCAAGACATCGATGGAGTTCTGCTTTTTAATCAGAGGATGTGCATATCGAATAACTTGGAGTTGAAAATATCCATTATAGAGGAAACACATAAGAATAGGTTTACTATTCATCCTGGTTCTTAGAAGGTGTAGCAAAAACTAAAGAAGAACTATAGGTGGCCCGAAATGAAGAAGGATATTTTTGAGTATGTAGCCAGTTATATGGTGTGCCAACAGATGAAGATCAAGCACCAGAGGGCAGGTGGTATGCTACTGTCATTAGAAATTCCATAATGGAAATGGGAAAGTATTCCATGGACTTCATTATGGGATTACTGCATACACTTAGTGGTCACGACTCAATTTGGGTGATTGTGGATCGATTAACCATAAATCAACCCATTTCTTGGTCGTGAAAACCACTTATAAGGTTATTTACCTTGTAAGATTATTCATTGCGTAAATTATAAGGTTGCTTGGTGTTCCCTTTAGAATTGTCTCCGATAGGGATTCAAAATTCACTTTAAGAATTTGGAAAGCTTTTCATCATGCTATGGGGATGAAATTGAACATGAGCACATAAAATCATCCTCAATCGGACGGTCAAACCGAGAGGAAGATTCAAACCTTGGAAGATATGTTGTGGGCATGTGTGTTAGAAAGCGGGGGAAGTTGGAAGAGTTACTTACGCTTGATCGAGTTTTCCTACAACAATAGTTATCATGCAAGCATCAAAATGGCTATGTATGAAGTCTTATATGGAATAATATGTAAAACACTATTGTGTTGGGAGGAAGTTGGCGATAAGGGGATTCTTGTACTGGAAATTATCCAAGAAACCACCGAAAAGATAAAGATGATCAGTAATAAGATGAAGAAAGCCCAAGATCGCCAAAAAAGTTATGCAAACCGACAATAAAGGTCGTTGAGTTCGAAGAGGGGGGTCACATATTCTTGAAGGTCATCCCCCAAAGTTAAAACTAACTGGACCCTTCATTATAAGGAAGTTGAGCATGAGATATGTTGGCTTGTATCAAATTATAAGACATGTAGGTGAAATGGCGTACCAATTAGTGTTCTCGCCTCCATTATTCAGTCTTCATGATGTTTTCCACGCATCGCGACTCCAGAAATTTGTCCCTGATTCTCTTCAACCTTTCCTTCTGGACACTGTTGAAGTAAAAGCGTACCTTTCCTTCCAACCTCAACCAATTCGAATTGGCGACCTAAAATAGGAAAATTGTAGCCTAAAGTTTTGGGAGATGGTTTTCCAGACATGGAATATATGGTCGTTGCACAATTTTTTAACTTTAGCACACAGTAATACAAACATGTAGCCTAAAATGGGTGAACAGATCATGATTTATTCAATTTGTTTAGACCACGATTTATTTTCAGCTATAGTTGTAAATCTATTCCCTTACATTTAAGCAAACTCAAATTTAAGCTACGATTTATTTTTTGTTATAGCTGTAAAATCATGGACATCGAACACTCTTTTAAAAAATATTTGATCTATAATGGAGGGACCAAATTGGTACTCTCTCACACATATATTTAAGAGTTCCATTGTGTGTTTAAAACAGGTCAATAACATGATATAGGGTCATCCACAATGGATATACTAAAAGTTCTAAAAAATTTAGACATGTCAATAACATTACAAACATATCTACTGAGGGACTCTTGACAAATCGACCTCTGTAAGGCGGCAGCTCACTCTGCCCAAACATGTTCAATCTCATAAATATATTCCTCCATATATATATTTTATGCATGACATTTTCAAAAGTCCAAATGTTAAAAGACAGCATAATAATGCTCGATAAATTTAAAAATTATTTTAAAAAGGACAATCAAAATACCCTTTTGGTTTGAAGAAAAAAAATCATCTTACTACACAGGTGTTTTTATTGTGTCAATCTTCATCAATGATTCTTACTGAAAAGATAGACATGCATTCCCCCACCCCTAAAAAATTTGAAATAAAAGTATGTACCTGGAAAAGTAGTGTATTAGTTGTTGTATAATTTGTCACCAACGAAACTCGATCACATCTTCTGATAATCAAAAATATTAATCCTGCAAAATAATAAACGTTAAATAAACCTGAGGCGTGTAAGTACATCGTCCTTAAGGATTTATACGCCTCATACGCGCAAATCCCCCAGGATTCAACAGGCTCTTTCTAGAACAAATCTGAGGCAACAGAACAACAAGAAACATATTGACCGGATGATGTAATTAGGAAAAACTAACAGGAATAAGGATTTGGAGACAAAGAAAGTTTTTCACGTTATTTTTCTATATTTTTCCAAAAGTAAAAGAGTCCTTATATAAGTAAGAGAGAAACAAGTTTATTGACTATGACTAAGTCAAGTCAACATTAGAATAAAATCATTATTGATCAATTAAATTTTGTTATAAATTATAAATAAATTAAATAATAATAATAATAATAATAATAATTTTCTTTAAAAGAATTTTCTCATATTTGTCACTTAAAAATTAAAATTAAATATATTTAAAACTTTTGAAATAGAATAAAAAATTTCAACAATCCCCCACATATTTCAAAAGTTCAAAAGAAGAAAAAAAAATTCTGAATTAACATCATGGATGTGACGCATCAAACTAGTTTAGCAAGCTATATGAACTAGTCCTAGAATGATAATACTTAACATACAGTGAAATTGGTGTAGCAAGCTATATGAACCAAAGACACTTTACGTATGTTAGAGGTCTACCACCCACTTCACACCCCCAAAATTCTTGTTGTTGACGCTGTGGTGCGCTAATAGGCCGTGCGCGTGCCTGGTTATTTCCATGAGTGCTCTAGAGATTTTGCCAAGATCTCATACAAGCGGCCCCACTCGACACTCATATAGGTGATTTCATCAAGTGTATGCTGCAAATCATACACCACCAATAAATGATATGAAATTCATTAAAAGCTATATAAGCTTATCCTCTCAATAATGCAGTATCTAGCACTTTCTCATTACACCATAAGAAATGGACGAAAACAAAAATTAGTTAAATAATTTTTTGTGCTAGCAGAACTAACAAATGACTTGTTCTTACCCATATGAACCTTTTTCATGGGATCTCCAATCACAAAGGTTGGGTTTCCATCATTTGTTAATTTCAATTGGCTTTAAGTCCAATTCTCCTCGATGTGTTCACAAATCAATTTCTTCCTGGGGCTTTGTCAAAGGATCAACTAAGATCACTTTGATCTGACTTCACATAAATAGAGCATACTTACCTTGTTATTTAGTAGCTACTTTATATACAAATGAGGAAGACACATAGTTTCTTCCATCAATAAATATTGACTAAGACGTCTCTAAGTCAATCAATCTCAAAAGTTTATTTAATAAGTATATAATAATAAATTAAATTTCATTAATTAGACTTATAAATGTCTACTTAGATATCTAAGTGACTTCACCTTCAATATATATATATATATATATATATATATATATATATATATATATATATATATATATATATATATATATATATATATTGTTTTCAATAAGATATAAAATAAATTCTTTTATGAATTTATAATGCAGGTCTACTTAAAATACTTTTAAGTGACATCATCTCATTGAGAAATAAAATTAAATATATCTACGTATAAATTTAATTTTCTATAAATTAAATTCACGTAGCATTGTATTATGCTCAAGCATGCAAGCAACCTCCCATGAATTCACTATTTATGATAAAATCAATCTCTAAAATTAAATTTATTCATGTCTACTTATACTTCTAATAAGCGACATCGTTATTTTTCATTAAATATAAATCTATGTTTAAAAAAATACTTTGGTCTCCACAACAGATTTATATAGGTTTGCTTATATAATTATTAGACGACATCATTATCGACAATGATAAATATAAATCTGTTATTTAAATATTTATTTTGCAGGTCTGCTTGAATGAATTTCAAGCGACAACTTTTCATTGGATAAAAAATAAATATACATATTTATATATTATTCTCATTAGAGTCATATTCAATTAACATCATTGTATTAATTTAATACAATGTTACCGCCATTAAAAATAATATTATAATTTATATTATCTCTTCAAAGATTTTATGTAATTAAAATTATCATAAAAATATTTTCACAACACTAATTAAATATAATTTCTCACAAATATCTTTTGATTCTATCAAATGCTCAAAAAATTTATACATCAATACGAAAATTATATCTAAATATCACTATTTATATTTCACTTATTTCTCTCATTCATATTATATATGTATCACCAAAAATTACTTAAATTTTTGTCAGTAAAATAATTAAATAATATCTTATAATGAAACAAAGTATCTCAAATTATTTTATTCATACACATATACACCTATTAAATTAAATTCTTCTAATATAAATACTATATGCCCCCACATTCAAATATATTCCAAACAAATTAAAAGTGGACACATTAATATCTTATATACTCACAAAAAATTGAGTCATAACAAAAATATATTTCAATTCTATACTTTTAACTCAATTAGTTATTAATATTAAATCAATATTAATTTATGTTTAACTAATATTGATGAGAATTAAACTCAAGATTCAAATCCACTAAAGCACATTAAGTGAATATATATATTAGCATCTAAATTAATTTAATATGATAAATAATTTTCCATACATAAAGCTAACACAAAAACTCCATAAAAATGAAGATAATATCATGTGTTGGAATTTAAATAGAAATATTTTTTTTTAATAAATAAAAAGGAGAAGATAAATCTATATTTTACAAGTTCATGTGATTCATAATAAATTTTTTTTTTAGAGTCACAAAATAGATCTATCTAATTATTAAAAATGACATACTACATATTTACACTCAACTAAATAATTAAAAAAAAAACATTCATCAATATTATAACTTTCCAAAGTTATAATTTTTCAAAGTCACATAATAATCTAATAAATATTCATTATTAAAAATATTTATTTTAATGGATAATTAGTAAAAATTAAATTTCATTTACACACTAGAAATGACAATTAATCTACAATCATCCGACATTTATTGTAAAAACATAATTAATTTGTATTAATACATGAAATAATAGCAATAATATCCATCCAGTCAGTTTCTAATATACATATACATTAGAGAATTTCCCTTTATCTCTTAACCAATGCCCCAGGGGCACTCGTTAGCATTTCCCTTTATATTATATAAAAAACTTCTATCTTTATAACGTAATATTAATAATAATTAATACTATATAATTAATATATATAATAAATATGTAAGGAACAATTTTTTTTATATTTTAATTTTAGGTAAAAACGACTATCTAAATAAATAAATAAATAATTAAGGTGCAATGCATAATATTAAACCAATATGTTTTTTTTGTAACAATTCATAATACTTTCATACTTTTTTTTCAATAACAAATTTAATATAAAGTAATATGTTAAATCATATGTAGAGACAATCATATAAAATTAATTTCATAATCGAAGTATAATAAACAATTTTTTTTTAATCTAAATTAAAAGAATTCATTTTTCTTCCTAAGAATAAAACTTAATTAAATTAAATTTTATTTTTCTATAATTTATCCCACAAAACATAAAAGAAAATAAATAGTAGCTTAATTCTACATATTACAAAATATCAAACAACAACTTAAATCAGACATAATTTCCAATTATCATTGGCTAAAAATCCATTATAGACAAACATGAACAATATTATTTTCACATATTATATTTTTCACCTACTATACTATAATATTAGTGATAAATAGCACTAAAACCTTTAGAATCACAGTCATGTTATTAAACGTATAAAAAACCAGAACAATATAATATGAGTTTAAAAATATAGAACCCGAAGGTTAAACAACATCAACCATGAGAATGTATAAATCCTTAAGATTGTTGTATAATTTGTCACCAACGAAACTCGATCACATCTTCTGATAATCAAAAATATTAATCCTACAAAATAATAAACGTTAAATAAACCTGAGGCATGTAAGTACACTGTCCTTAAAGATTTATACGCCTCATACGCGTAAATCTCTCAGGATTCAACCGGCTCTTCCCAGAACAAATATGAGACAACAGAACAACAAGAAACATATTGACCGGATGATGTAATCAGAAAAAACTAACAGGAATAAGGATTTGGAGACAAAGAAAGTTTTTCACGTTATTTTTTCAAAAGTAGAAGAGTACTTATATAAGTAAGAGAGAAACAAGTTTATTGACTTTGACTAAGTCAAGTCAACATTAGAATAAAATTATTATTAATCAATTAAATTTTGTTATAAATTATAAATGAATTAAATAATAATAATAATAATAATAATAATAATAATAATAATTTTTTTTAAATGTTTTCTCATATTTGTCACTTAAAAATTAAAATTAAATTTATTTAAAACTTTTGAAATAGAATCAAAATTTTCAAGATTAGTAACCTTCTCATAGTAGGGCAATGCATCCTTCATTTTTTCAGCATTCATTAACAAGTCACCATTTAATATATAAGGGTGGATTATAATTACAAACAGATACAGAAATTTAACAATCTCATTTAATATATAAGGGTGGATTATAATTACAAACAGATACAGAAATTTAACAATCTAAGAAACTTTATCATCTTAAGCCATCAATTTCTTTTTCCTATATAATTTTAAATATACTCACATGAATATTGTAGAGAAGAAAAAAATATACATGTTTTAACGAAGGAAATGATGGCAGTAATATTTTGGCATGAAGAAAGTGAAACAGGGACGAAATGCAAAGTCACAATAACGACGGCGACTAAAAAGAGAGAAGAGAGATAGGTTTCGCGTTTGTTCGTGTGACTGGGAGAAAAAAAATTGTTTAATAGGTTTCCTTTAACTTTCTTTCTTTAAAATAAAATAGGTGTTTTCTATAAAATACCAAAGGCTAAACACACTTGGTTAATTTAGAGGAAAACAAGCAGCAATTTCGGGTCTCAAAATCAAAATTCAAACCACTTCCTGGAGCTGGCTAATAAGTAGGAGAAAACTAGCTTCAAAAGGAAGATTGATTATCATTCAATGTTTATGTAATAATTAAACCTTTAGTGGTATTTGAACCTCACCCGAATTATTGCAAGGGTCAAGGGCCATTTGTACTCTTTTCAATAATACTCGATTTTGCTTATAAAAAACACTTGGTTAATTTAGTTTCTTAAGTTTTCTGTAATGTTTTAAAATAAAATAAATAAATGATATTTTTCAATAAAACAGTAACGTTTTTAGAAGGAAAAATATTATTTTACATATGAATATCTAAATTTTAATTTTAATTTTAATGTGATTAACTAAAATATTGTATAATTATATTATTTTTATATGAAATTAATATTGAAGCAGTAACTCTATAAAAGTTTTTTACACATATATTCAATTAAACCATGCTATATGATGAGGTTATATTTTATAAACTATAGGAATTTATAAATAAAAAAATTATATTATTTCTACGGTTCAAAAATCACGGTCTAAAATATCTATTGTTTATTTAAAATAAAATAGGCTACAGTTACATTACACTCACGCTTCAAAAAAATGAAGCTTAAAGTGAATAGGCAACCAATTTTTAATAAAAAAGAAAGGATTTCTTAATACACCACCCATATTTTTTATATACCACGTGAAATTTTTATTTTGCCTCCAAATTTCGGATGTGCACATCCAGACGCACCGTTTTTTCAAAAAACACTGATGTGTTCTGGATGTGCACATCCGGAAGCATGAAATAGCTTTATTTTTAACAAATACCGGATCTGCAGATCCGGAAAAAAGTGTAACTTAATTTTTTTTTCTTAAAAATCGGTTTTGTCGGTCGGTCGCAAACGTTAATATATCAACGCAAGTTAATATACATTTGAATAGAAAACTCTGTTCTCCGTATCTGTACAAATACGGAGAACAAAGTTTTCTATTGTTAAAAAAAATTAAGTTACACTTTTTTCCGGATCTGCAGATCCGTTATTTGTTAAAAATAAAGTTATTTCATGCTTCCGGATGTGCACATCCGGAACACATCAGCGTTTTTTGAAGAAACAGTGCGTCCAGATGTGCACATCCAAAATCTAGGGACAAAATAAAAATTTCATGTAGTATATAAAAAATATGGATGATGTGTTAAGAAATCCTAAAAAAAAAATAGAAGTTGCGCTCACGCTTCAAAAAATGCAGTTTAAAGTCAAAAGGCAACAAATTTTTAATAAAATTATAGAAATATGCCAACATGTATAAAAGGTCGTCTATACCATCTTTGGTTATAGGTTTTAAACTGTTGTCTACTATTTTGTTGTCAGACGTAAAAAATGGTGCAGTGATTGCATGAGTAAGCTATTATTGGATTCTTGAGGGATTTAAGGAAAGTAAAACCACCAGCAACCTTCTCAAATCCAAGTTTTTAATCTCTAAGGTGCATTCAATTAGATATGGAAAATGTATTAGCCTTGGTAGGATTTATTGCATGTGGGTTTAGGAATTTTTCTGAGTGCGTGCATATGATTGTTTATGTTAGGGATGACAAAATGGATGAATTGGATGGATATGAATTGGATTGTTAATGGATGAATCAAAACAATCTATTAGTCCATTAACAATCCATTAATTTTTTTTTTAAATTATTCAATCAAATCCATCTGTTAAGAATAAAATTCATCCAATCCATCCATTAACATATTTTTAAATGATGGATTTTTCTTTTTGAAAAAACAAACGTATTTTAAAAAAAAAAATCAGTTTATTTTGGGAAAAATTTGAATTTTTTGTATTTTCCAAAAAATCGATATCTAAATTTAACAAAAAAATTGATTTTTTTTTCGGAAAAAAATTTGTTTTTTAAAACAAAATCGGTTTTTTTTGGGAAAAAATTCGGTTTTTTATTCGAGAAAAAAAATCGATTTTTTTTCAGGAAAAGAAATGTTTTTTTTCGGAAGAAAAAAACGTTTTTTGTCGAAAAAAAATCGGTTTTTTATTCCGAAAAAAAAATCGTTTTTTTTTACGGAAAAAAAATCGGTTTTTTTTTATAAAAAAAATATTTTTTATTTAAAAAAAAAGTCGGTTTTTTTTTTTTTTTGAAAAAAGTTCAGTTATTTTTGAAAAAAAATCATTTTTTTAAAAAATAAATCTAACGGAGATAAAATAATCCATTGAATCCTTAAAATATGTTGGATGGATTGAACTATTTCATGCAGATAAATGGATGAATTTAATCCAATCCAATTAACTTACTTTTTATGTGATTGATGGATTGGATGAATTTTTTGGTGGATGGATTGGATGAATTTTGCCTTAATAGATCCAATTGTCACCCCTAGTTTATGTTACAATGAATTTCTTGTTGCAATGTGTTCTTAATGTTGTTATAAGTGATTGATACATTTTTATAGACAACATGTTATGCAAGATGTCATGACATGATGTTGAGACATATGGTCTCTAAACATTCAAAATCGGAGGCAAAGATGTGGAGCAGGATGTTCCACAAATTATGGAGCATTCTGCCTCTAAAGCTGCTGCGCTATATCAGAATCAATCGCCTGATATGTTTCCTTATTTATCTATGTGTTTATGCGCTTTTTGAAATTAGGAAATAATTCCTAAAAATATTAAAGATCAATACCAAATCATATATTGGTAGGGATTTAATTTAAGACAGATTGCAAATCAAATTAAATCATATCGAGTTTTCAACAACCTTAATCCCAAGCTCTAGCTGAGTGTGTTGCTATTTAAGGAGACTCTCTCCATAACAGAAGACTCAGACCTTGAGAGATATTACAAGGCATTTATATTTGTCGAGTCTTTGTGTTTTCGTGTATTTTACTTGTGAAACTCTATTCATTTGAACATTCCTATCCGAAGGAATATAGTTTGATTTATTGAGTTGTAATAGTTCTGTCATTCCAACCTTTTGTAATCTTTCCAACACATGGGATAGTTGTTGAGAGAAAGTGAGAGTGGTCTCATATTTAGGGGGGTCCTAAAAAGAAATTCATGGGTAATATTAAGGAAAAAAACATTGAACTAGAAGAATTCATATAAGACCAATCTGTACTTTTACTATTAAGAGTGTATTTCTTTTTTTTGGTTAGCGCCCTCCAGATGTAAGTGTTATTGCACCGAAGTGGCATACCAATTCCTTGTGTTTAATTTACTTTATTTTCGTTTTAATTGTTACTACATCCGTCTTGTTATACACATTGTTTGATACATTGTGTTTGACATATTTCCATAGGGAAAACAATTTTAATTGGCATCAAAGCAGACACATTGTACTGCTTGGATGAGCTCCAAGGAACTTATAAGTTATGTTCGAATGGATAACAATAAAGAAGGATGATCTCTTAACTGAACACCTATTCTAGATGCCCCTTACAATGATTATTGGAAAGCTCGTATGATAGATTTGGATAACAAAACATGGAAGGCAATCATCAAAGTGTTGACACATCCAATGGTTACTGCTCCAGATGAGACTAAATCCCTAAATCCAGAAGCGGGTTGGTCCAAAGATAAAGATGATGAATCTCATAGAAAATCTCATCCGCTCAACACCATATTCAATGGAGTTGACAAAATTGTCTTTCGACTTATTAACACATTTACTGAATACAAATAAGTGAGGGAGATTCTCAACACTGCTCATGAAGGAACCTCAAAAGTTTGGATGTCTATACTTAAACTTCTCACCACCAAGTTTAAAAACACGAGAATGAAGGAAGATGAAACCATAGATGACTTCTATGTTCGTGTTCGTGACATATTAAACTGCTCATTTGCTCTTGGTGAAAAAATGTCTGAAGAAAAACTAGCCAAAAAAAAATCCTCAGATCTTCTCCAAATAAGTTTGACATGAAAGTTACAGCAATAGAGGAATCTCAAGACATCAGTTTGATCAAAGTGGATGAATTTATTGGCTCATTGCTGAATTTTGAAATGACCATTAATGACAAAGTTGAAAAGAAAACCAAGGGGTTGCTTTCAAAGCTGGTGTAGAGGAAGACAATGAGCAAGAAGTAGAAAATATTGATGAGAACCTGTCAAACTCTATTGCTCTACTTGCAAAAAGGTTTGTCAAAGTAATGAGAAGATTTTAAAAACGTTCTAGGAACAATGTCATGACAATTGTGAAGGGCAAAGTTCCTGATAACTCAAGAGGCTTCAACTCCGAACGCATGATCAAATATGGAGACAATTTGTACAAAGACAATGGGATACATTGTCATAAATGTGAAGGCTTTGGACACATCCAAGCAGAATGTACCAATTTCCATTGTAAGCAAAAGAAAGGATACTCGAATACTCTTTCGGATGAAGAAACTAAAGATGAGAATGAGTATGAAAAGGCTAATACTGTAAGTGCGTTCACTACTCTCCTAGGGAACGAGACAAATGATCAAAATGATGGTGAATCTAGTTAAAAAAAACTCAGATAAAGATGTTGTTGAAGCATATAGATTGATGTATGTCAAATGGAAACAAGAATGCATGTTAGGTGAGAAACAAAAGTCTCAAATAAATATATTACTTAAAGAGAAAGCTAATCTCACCAAAATCACTGCTAACCTACAGGAAGGAGACATGCGTCGAAACTCAAAGCTAAAAGGCATGACCAAGTCAGTCTGTATGCTTAACTATGGATTTGAGATTCTTGATGAAATCCTAGTTGTAAGGAAAATAGTTAGACATATGAGGGGTGTGGGTTTTTACTACATTTATATGAATGAAAAGAGAATAAATGTGTTCCTCCTAAACAAAAAACTAAGTTCTATATGTCAGACTATATGTTAAAGCAACATGTTCGAGTTTATTACCATAGCATAAGTCCTTTTAGGAAACCTTTTTGGAGATGCCATAAATTGCATGGTAGACCCTTCTATCCTCACAAATAGCAAACAACCAAGCAGACACCAAGAAAAAAGCACGTTTAACATGTTTGGAAGGTTAAGGAGGTAACTACAAGTCATATTTCTCACACCTCTTTAAGAGCATCCTCTCGTGAAGACTAGTATTTTGATAGCGGATGTTCTAGGCATATGACAGGAGATAAGAACTATCATAAGGAAGTAAAACCCCGCACCAATAAGTATGCTACATTTGGTGATGGTGCTAAAGGCAAGATTTAGAGAAAGAGAAAAACTAGTGTATCCAAGTCTTCCATATTTAGAAGATGTAATTCTAGTTGAAGGAATGAGTGCTAATCTCATTAGTATCAGTCACCTGTTTGACCAAGAGCTTTGTACCAATTTCACTCATTCTGAATGCATTGTCATGAACAAAAACTAGAAGGAAATCATGAAAGGTACAAGGTCTTCTGGTAACTATTACATGTGGAGATCTCAACCAAGTAACCAACCCCTAACCTTTTTAATGCTAAAGAGGATAAAATTAATTTGTGGCACAAGAAACTTGGTCATCTAAATCTTAGAAGCATGATAAAGATCATATCTTCAAAAGCCATCAATGGTCTTCCCAACCTCAAGATTGAGGAAGTAAGAATATGTGGAGACTTCCAGATTAACAAGCAGACCAAGATGCCTCACAAAAGCTCCAACATCTTACCACATCAAAAAATTTAGAGTTACTTCACATGGATCTCATGGGACCCGTGCAAGTTGAAAGCTTGGATGGAATGAGATATGTCTTTATGTATGTTGATGGTTACTCAAGATTCACCTAAGTTGATTTTCTTAGAGAAAAATCAGACACTTTTGCCATATTTGAAAGATTATGTCAACAACTGTAGCGTGAAAAGGGGAAGGAGACTAGCAAGATTGTTAGAATACAAAGTGATCATGGAAGAGAATTTGAAAACTCCAGCTTTTCTGAATACTGCTCTTTAGAAGGAATTACTCATGAGTTCTTAGCTCTAATTACTCCTCAACAAAATGGAGTGGTTAAACGCAAGAATATAACACCTTAAAAGACAGCCAGAGTCATGCTTCATGCAAAGAATTTACCTTGTTACTTCTGGGCTAAAGCACTAAACACAACATGTCATATTTATAATCGAGTAACCATCTGTCCTGGCACCAATGCTACTCACTCCAAACTATGGAAAGGGAGAAAACCTAATGTCAGATACTTCCATGTCTTTGTAAGTAATGCTACATTTTGATTGATCATGAGAAAAGGCGCGAGATGGATCCTAAGAGTGATCAAGGAGTCTTCTTGGGTTACTTTGTCGATAACAGTGCATAACGTGTATATAACAATCACTCAAAGACCATCATGGAAAAAAATCAATGTGGTGATAGATGATACTCCTCAAACTGTGATGAGTGATGACGAAGAAGACTACATACACAGAAATGAACAAAATGTGATGACTGAAATGCCAAAAAAATGTCCTAACTTCTTACTGAATATTGAGGCTGAAAAAGATGAAGAATAGGGGTCAACAAACAAAGGTCCTTCTATCATAATTTAAAAGGAGCATCCTATAGAAAATATGATAGGAAATCTCAATGACATAATTATCACCAAATCCAAAGATGTGATTGCTAACATGTGATTTATCTTTATAGTTAAGCCAAAAAATGTCAAAGAAGCATTAACTGACAAATATTGGATAAACGCCACCAGGAGGTACTTGTTCAGTTCGAAAGAAACAAAGTGTGGGAGCTGGTTCTCAGGCCTGACTCAATCAACATAATAGGAACCAAATGGATCTACAAAAATAAGTCAGATAAAAATGGTAATGTAACTAAGAACGAAGCTCGCTTTGTAGTTCAAGGATATACTCAAATAAAGGGTGTTGACTTTAATGAGACCTTTGCTTCAGTTGCTCGTCTTGATTCCATTAGTCTTCTACTAGGAATCTCTTATCTTCTGAAATTTAAGCTATATAAATGGATGTCAAAAGTGATTTTCTAAATGGGTTCCTGAATTAAGAAGTTTATGTTGAATAACCCAAAGGATTCATTGATCCTAGTGGTTCAAATCATGTATACAAGTTGAAGAAAGATCTATATGGGATAAAACAAGCTCCAAGAGCTTGGTACGAAAGACTTACTGAATTTCTCACCATTAATGGTTACATCAGAGGCGGTTTTGATAAAACTTTGTTTGTCAAGAAAGAAGGAGGTAAACTAATGATTGCTCAAATTTATGTGGATGATATTGTATTTGGAGGAAAGTCAAACAAGATGGTGGAACATTTTGTTCAACAGATGCAATCTAAATTTGAAATGAGCTTGGTAGGGGAACTCACATACTTCCTTGGGTTCTAAGTAAAACAATTTATTTATTACAAAGTTAATAAATAAATATTTAAAATGAAATTTTAATTGATATTTGAAATAAATGAAGACCTGCGATTAAGGGTGTACGTGGGTCTGTTTGGGTTGGGTTTGGCCAAACCAATACCCAATCCATATAAGACATTTTGGCTTGGCTGTGGTAAAATAACCACCCATTATACTAATGGATCGCTTTGGGCAAATCCACTAATTTTCGGGTTCGGTTGGTAGGGTAGTGGGTTGCCCAAATAATATTTTTGTTTTATTAATATTAAATTATTAAATGATGAGTCATCATATTTTTTTTCATAAAAATTACTCAACATTTTTATCTTAAATTTAGATAACATATTTCTACTATTTTTTAGTATCATAAAATATTAAATGCTAACATCAACTGATAAAAATTATCATAAAACACTAGCAACAAACTAAAGTTGCAAGACATAAAATTGTATTAGCATCAAAATAACCAAAAAATAAAACATTCAAAATTAGTTAAAGTCACGGTTCGCTAAAATAGTAAATGATAAGAGAGTAAAATTGCAATAACTAAGCTAGTATTCATCAAAATCATTAAAATTGTAATAATAAATTTTTTACTAATGGGTCAGTAAGTTTATTGGGTTTGGGTTCGATTTTATTTGAAACCCAGTTTTTTTAATGGTTTTTTTAGTTTTTAATCCCATATCCACCCAATTACCTGACCCACCCCGCATTTTTGAAATTTTTTGTGTGGATTTGACCAGGTTTTGTGGATTGACCCATCCCATTTACACCCATACCTGCGATTTTGTAAGGGACAGAATGTTGGGCATTTAAGAATGACCACGACAATACAGTAAGTGTAACACATATGAGGATGTTTTGGTGGATGTGTGGTAAAACTCGTCAGGATAAAATTAGAAATGAAAATACTATAGACAGTGTCGGGGTAGCGCCTATAATAGAGAAGATGGTGGAAACTAAACTTAGGTGGTTTGGGCATGTAGAGAGAAGACCTGTAGATTTTGTAGTAAGAAAAGTATATCAAATAGAGAGAAGGAAAACAATTCGAGTAAAAGGAAGACCCAGAAAGACTATAAGAGAAGCTAATTAATAAATATTTTAGATTAATGATTTGGGTAAAATCATGGTCCTTGATAGAACATTATGGCAAAAGTTGATCCATGTAGCTGTCCCACCTAGTAGGACAAGGCTTAGTTGTTATGTATTTGAAATAAATGAAGACTTTCTTTTCCATTCACGCCCAGAACACAAAAATACTTCATTTCCACTCAATTTTCCATAGTTGAACCCTAATCCTAATTTATCACTTCTCCTTCAATCAAACTAATTAAAGCATAAATATTAGTTGTTTTCTCAATCCAAACCAATCACTATCAAGTTATTCTCATAATCAAGCTGAAACGACACACTTTATAGGTTTCATCACGTTCATTTTATGTGAATATAACGAAAGGAAGTCCTCAATGGGATAATGATGAACAAGTCAAATACTATATAAGGTATGTTATTGTCCTCTTTGCAAAGTCACCACAATCCCTCTTGTTTTCTTCTTTATTTAGTTTGTTGTGGTCCACCATCGTTTTTCAATGTAAACATGTGGTCCCAGACGTTTTGTTGTCTATTTTTTATATTGTGGTCCCATTGCATGATTATTTATTCAAGTTACATTTCGATTAATTCTCAGGCCAGCTAAGAGCCATAAGATTAGGTTAAGGATACACCATATATAGAGATTAGTTGAAGAACTTGTAAAATGGTATGTTGAATGGGAAGTATCCGATATGAATTGGAGCTAGGATATGGATTACATGTCATACATGGATTTGGAGGGTTTAATTAAATCTGAGGGTTATAAGAACATAAAGTGTATGTGGTATTGGAACACTAAGTATAGTTTTTCTAGTGGTTTTAGACCATTGAATAATGATAAATATGTTCTGTAATTTGGCAAAGATGTGATATGGTTTGAGGTAATAGATGTATATGTTGAGCACATTGCAGACAATCCTGAAATAGTGGATCCAAGTGAGCTAGGTACCAACTTTGATGATGATGATGATGTAGTATAATGCAATGATGTTAGGAATGAAAATTTTGTTACTAATTAACAAGTGAATATTCATAATGAGCCTGTTGAAGAACATGTAAGTCCTAACGTTGGTGGCAATAGTAAGCCTGTTGAAGAACATCAAAATCCCACTGTTGGTGGCAATACTGAGCGTGTTGAAGAACATGTAATTCCTAATGTTGGTGGCAATACTGAGGATGTCAAAGAAGGAATTGATGAGGAATATATTGTATGTGATGATAATTATGAGGCTCATTGTTCAGTACTTTGAAATTCATTGAAATTCACTATCCTGCCAAAATCGTCGCTAAAACCGTCGCCATTTTCGTCGCTAAATAAAAAACCGTCGCTAAAACCGTCTAAAACCGTCGCTAATTTTGTCTCTAAGTTGTAAAAACCGTCGCTAATTGGCAGGAGGGACCAAAAGTTAAAATAAAAAATTTTATGAGGACCATTCTTTGAAGGAAATTTTTTGAGGGACTAAAAGTGAAATTGAGATATTTATGAGGACCAAAAACTTCATTAACCCTTATTAAAAAGATCAATGTGGGACTTCACATATAATAAATCAACCACTTTTAACAACATAATAACACATCAAATTCATCTAACATCAATTGCAACAAATTCTCACTAACTATTCTTCACTAACATAAGTTAACAACATTTTTTCTCTTGAATTCAAGCCAAACAATAACAAGTGAGGGTCATTTAGCAAACTGTTCCAATGCCAGCAACAATGAGGTTTCATTGCCAAGCCAGATTCACTTCATGGACATATCAGTTCATAACCATAACTAATTCAAACATAGCTCTAACTATCACATTTTCAACTCACTAACAACCCCACATTTAAGATTCACATATTTCACATCAAACACCAACAATTCAAAATTCTAAACTCAGTTCAAGTTCATATAACTGGAATTCAAACTTAATTCATACATAACAAGTTATTGCATAACATTCATTAACAACTAATTGGAACCCACTGCATAAATAATTAAAAACTTCTAACCAATGTTGCAGCAAGTCTCAGTTAATAACATACATCACTGTCAAAATTCTATACCTGTAGCAATGCAATAAGATTTCGTTTACAAATTCTAACCTCATCATTCAATTCAAACACACACCAACCTAATAGAATTGAAAATGGACTCTAGGTATATAGACCATGAGCCCAATGTATTTAATATATATTTTGTATAATATATTTCTTAATTTAAAAACAAAACAAAAATAAAAAAAAAATTAATTAAACATCAAATTTATAATTCATAATAAAAAATTAATATATAATATTTTAAAAACAAAATGAAAATAAAAAAAAATTTAATACAAAACGAAAATTAAAAAAAAAATTAATTCAAAATTAACCAGTCAGCAAATTAATATAGGCCAGTGTGCAGATTCCCTCATCCAGTCAGCAGATTCCCTTATCTAGTCAGCAATATGGGGGAGTGAAATTAGAATCTTGGTTTGGTGAGGGGGGATTAAAAAAAATACTTCAGGGGGTAAAACCAAAACCCCCTACATTGGCAGGGAGTGAAGTATATTTATCCCCAAAAAAACTGAGGATTATGTGGCTGAGTACTATAGGTATGATCATGTTTTAGTCTGAGTAATATGTAATGACTTTGTCCTGGTCTGAGTATTTATTTATGACCCTGTCTTGCAGGAAATCAACATTTGAGAATACTTACTCAAACATTGTCTTTCCAACAAATGGACCACAACTGTGGCCATTAGTTAATCAAGTATTAGTTTGTCACCCTATCATGATATGGCCAATTAGTCAACCAAAGAAGATGAGAAATAAGACAAGTGATGAACCAAAGAATCATCATATACTTTTAAGGAGACTCTCAACAGTTAGTCGTAAACAAATATGGCAAACTTGGCCATAACAAAAGGAGATGTAAAGGGAAGATAACAACTGATAGGGCAATTCTTAAGGGAGGTAACAAGATAAAGAAGGCAAAGACAACTAAGGGTGGAAAAGGAAATAAAAAAACCAATGATAACCAGTCTGAAATTCCACAAGTATCTCAAGCACGTCAAGCTACTCAACCTTCTCAAAATTAGATGAATTAAGTAGTTTAGGCATTTTTTTTGTTTAATGAATTAAGATATTTTGGTATGATGTAATGAACATCTTTCATGCTGTAATGAGCATATTTTTGTATGTTGTAATGAACATCTTATGAATTATATAAAAACTATTTTGGTATGTTATTGAAGTTATATGTTATCCTGTTGTTGTCAAATAATCACTTATGGTATCCTGTTTTGGTAATGAACTTATGTTGCAGGCCAAGTAATGCCAAACTTAGGCCAAATGCAGGCTAGGTCAGGCCAATTGCAAGCTAAGTCAGGCCAAACTCAGGCCACTTGCAGGCCAAGTCATGCCAAACTCAAGCCAATTGCAAGCCAAGTCAGGCCAATTGCAAGTCAAGTCAGGCCAATTGCAAGCTAAGTTATGCCAAACTCAGGCCAATTGCAAGCTAAGTCAAGCCAATTGCAGGCCAAGTCATGCCAAACACAGGCCAAATTCGAGCCAAGTTGAGGTAATTGTAGGCCAATTGTAGGTTAATTTATGCCAAACTCAGGCCAATTGCAGGCCAAGTTATGCCAAACTCAGACCAAATGTATGCCAAAATCCTTATTCATTGACTTTTGACAGTATCATAATAATTGAATTCATTCATTAATATTTAACAAATGAATTTCCTAACCATTCTTCATTCATTAATCAAATGTATTACAACATTGTGGATACCTTGTTACAACATAATAACCTAAAACCTAATCACCTTAAAACTAACCAACACATGATTTGAACACAAAAACACCTAAAACCTATTTGATTAATGTTGAACCAACTAAAGCAAACAAAATAACGAATGTGATTATTCATTTGAACTTTAATTGCTTCTTCAATATCTTCGTTTTAATCTTCATTTCCTTTGCCCTAGGATTCATCTCCTCATCCAACCAAACAAAATGGTTGCATTTCTTGTAATCTTGAACCTGGAAACATGAATGAAGATGAAGGGAGATAAATATACGACAGACCGTGAACTGGGTAAAACATAACAACATTAAAACATTACGGAAATTAAAACATACCTTATATACACCCCACGTCCATAGAAATAACTATCTGGGTTCACATTTGTCCATGTTGTCATCAAAGGAGCATCATGACCACACTCGCATTCATACCTCAAACGATTGTATCTATTTCCATGGCTGAAAATCGATTGTAATCAAGGTGCAACGAAAATGAGCGAAGAAGATGCGAACCTAGGTGAAGAACATGAACACGAACAAGTAGAAGGACAAAGATCACGAATTTGAAAACAAGAATAAAGATTTGTTTTCTGCAAATTTTAAGTGTAAAATTAATATATAAACCAATGGTGTCAAATATTTTTTCTCAAATAATAACTTATTTTTAAAATAAGTAAAAAATGCTTACATGACGTCACTGTTGGACTGCCAAGTCATTAATAAGAAAGCCACGTGTGCAAAAGTCACGGGGACCAAATAAATCCCAAAGAAAGTGCAAAATATAGATAAAAAAGTTGAGTTTTGAAATAGGAGGCCAAAAAATTAAAATCACCAAAATAAGGAGACCAAAAGTGCATTTAAGTATAAAATTAATTTATATTCTCTTATAATTTCTATAAGGCAAGACTTATGAAAATAAAAAGATGTGAGTTCCACAATTTTTAAATCTTTTTTCTCTTTCCCTTCTTACTTCTTTCGAAACAAAACAAAGAATTTTGCTATAAGGCAACCCAAAATCATGGCAATGCATGAACTCGTTTAGACAAACTAAATTATGCATAATTCTCTGGCAAGGTACAATTCATCTTTACCGACCCTTCCGCAACAACTTCTCAATTGCAGAGATTTTATATCACCGATTCATTGAATTTGTTTAATTAGAAAATTATAGACAATATGTAAGGTAACCGTTTAGACCACCATTTAAGTTTAGGCAACAATTTTCATAACTTTATGTCATTGTTTTTTTACTGTTGCCTAAACTCATTTTTACTAATAAATTATTCGAAATGCAATTTTTTTAATAAAAATTTCCAGATACAATATGGATCAGATAACTTTGTAGAACATGCAACGATTTCATTTAGAAATGCTATATTTTTTCATTGTTACCTAAACTCATCTTTGTTGTAGTCATTAGATAACTATAAGTCATTTGAAATGCAATTTATTTAATTTTTTTGGTATTTTTTCTAGATATAATACAAGGTTATTTTGATTAAATTAAATGAATTGTAGTAGTGGGAGAATAATTGTTGGAGTTTGGGACAAATTTTTCAAAAAAGAAATGAACAAAAATGAGAGGTTTTATTCTGCCACCTCCCCCCAACTTGACTTGGCTCCCCTAAAATTGTAGTGCATTTATCATAATATCTTATGCGATTTTTTACGTTTTTGTAAAATTGTGTGTTTTTTAGATTTTTGAAAATTTCTGAGTTTTTAAGGGGTTTTTGAAAAATTTCACGAGCTTTTATCGGATTTTTTGGGTATCTATGACTTTTTACTGGATTTTTAAAAAATTACTGAATTTGAACTACCTGGTTTTTCAAAATCCTATAAATTTTTATTGGATTTTTCAAATACAGTACCAAGTTTTTAAAAAAAAAGTATGAGTTTTATCCGATTTTTCAAAAGTATGATTTTTTTATTGGATTTTTTGAAAAATCAGATAGTGTTAATTTCAATTTTTTTTCCTATTAAAATGAACTACCTATTTTTTAAATAAACCAAAAAATTACCAAACATACCAGAATTTTTGAATTGCGGTACCGAATTTTTTATTCTCTCTTTTTGATTAAATTTTGACAAGAATTTTTTAGTTATTATGGATAGTATTACTAAAAAAATCCTATTGTTGGTAAGAAGTTGGTAAGAAGGCCCAATAATTTGGCCCAGAAATTCCAAAATGAACCAAAGAAGGAAAAAAAAAAACCTGAAACCTAATTTTCATTTTCATTCCTATATACACAGAATCCATCATCGCCGTCACATAACAGGGGTGAAAGTCGAGAACACAGAAAAGCCACAATGAAGTTCAACCCTAGGGTTTCCAGTAGCCGTCGCAAGAGCCGCAAGGCCCATTTCACCGCCCCATCAAGCGTTCGACGCGTCTTGATGAGCGCACCCCTCTCCGGTGACCTCCGATCGAAGTACAACGTTCGCTCATTGCCCGTTCGTAAAGACGACGAGGTGCAGGTTGTTAGAGGAACCTTCAAGGGACGCGAGGGAAAGGTCGTTCAAGTTTATCGCCGAAAATGGGTGATTCACATCGAACGCATAACACGTGAGAAGGTTAATGGTTCAACTGTTAATGTTGGTGTTAACCCTTCCAAAGTTGTTATCACTAAGCTTCGGTTGGATAAGGATCGGAAGTCTTTGCTTGATCGGAAGGCTAAGGGGCGTGCTGCGGCTGATAAGGAAAAGGGTACTAAGTTCGCAGCGGAAGACATTATGCAATCAATCGATTAGTTTGTCTGCTTATGTTTTTCTTTATAATCCTATTGTTACTTCTAGAACTTGATTTTGTTATGTTTTTGTGGTTTAGATCTGAGATATTTCAGAATTTTGAAAATTTTATGGTTTGTTTGATTTAATGAAATGCTTGACATTATCATTATTATAGTTTGTTGTTTTATTTATATTTAGATTGTTATGTGTAGATCTTTTGCATATAGTGTAGAGCTTAGATTGTTGAATTTAGGTAGTATTACTTGTTAGGGGCAGTGCCTAGATTGTTGACTTCGATTAATTTTAGGGGAGTTTACCAGAAATCGTCTAATGTTTTAGGGGCAGAGTTTACCGTCTTGTGTTTTAGGGGCAGAGCTAACCATAATTGAGTTATGTTTTTAGTTAAACTAAGTTTTTAAGTTTTCAATGAGTATTTATATGTATATTATTATTGTATCTTCAACTGTGGTGGGATAGAGCCTTGGTGTAGTGTACTGGGCGGCCACTGCAATGTTTTATGCCATCAAGCTTTGTTCTGATCGTATGGATGGTGTTTGATGCCGTGATTTGCTCCCGTTCCCAAATTGCTTTTGATATTCCCACCGCAGCGGCCACAACCAGGTAAAACGTTTGAAACTGTTAAGTTTCCTTCTGACCTGGGTAGACTTGGGAGATCTGAGCGTTGATGTGTACTAGGTTTAAGGTTAAGATAGTTTGTACTACTTGAGTCTAATTCGCTAGTTAGACTTTATAGAAGTGAACTGGGGGGTTCTTTACAGGTAGGGCCTTGTCTCAGTCCGGGACACCGCCTTTGATTTATCAATAAATCAATTTTGCAATCATGGTCTTCTGACTGTGCTAGATAAGCAGGTTTACATGCTTGATATGTGGTTGTCTTTAATGGATGTTTGAATAAACTTGTTCTAATATCTGAACAAACTTGTTTTAAGCAGAATCTAGTTAAATTTCACATTAAGTGGTTTTTGTTGAATAATTGGTTGCTATTAGTTTGCATATTGAAATTCTACGCCGTGTGTTGCTGTGTGATAGTGGTGTGGTATAGTGGACCTGCACTGCAATTTATTATGCCAGCAAGCTGCCTTCTGCAGGTATGGTGTTTTCTGCTGTGATTTTTGCCAAAATTTTGATAATATTGGCACTTTGATGGCTGCATTAATGTTTTTTAAATGTTTGAAATGGTTAAATTACCTCCTTAATTTATTGTTAATTAAATTTTCCAATTACCGGCTTCTATCTTTGCTACAGTTAGGTTTACATGTTATGTTTGATACGATATGTAGTTTAAATAACTTGTTATTTCATCTTAATGAATAACTGAGCTGTAATTTTAGTTGTGTTATGTGTGGTTGCTATTACTTAGAGAACTCGTTTTGGATGTGCCAAACCAACACTTATTATTAGTTAATGAAGGTTACATTTAGTTATTTTTAGGCTTAATACCCTTTTTGGTTCTCTAGCTATAGGGGTAGGTCCAAATAAGTCCTCTACCTTTTAAAAGTTTCAAATTGGTCCCATACGATTTTAAATAGGTTCGTATTGATCCTTTCCGTTAAATACATGCTAACGGTGTTAAAAAAACTGATGTTCAGCATCTTCTTCTCTAGGTTCACAATGTTATCTGAATCCTTATAAATTGAATCCCAATCTCAAACCCTAGGTTCACAATTCATCCAAAATTCACATTTGAAAGGGAAATCAAGTATCTTCAAGAACCGTTTGAAGCTGCAAGGATAGGCGAAGGAACTTGTCAGAACAAGAAAGGACAAGAACATCTTCTCTCCAGCACAATCTCAAACTATCCAACAGAGTTATGCTTTGTTTTAGTGTTAAGTCTTGATAATTTGCTTCACCGGGAACTAAATTTGGAATGGGGACAAGACTGGATGTTGTCAGTACAGAATCTAGAGACCCTGCTATTTCCTGAAACCTGAGGCAATTGAAGACATGAGACCCATATTTCTAATAATTCAGGTATTATAAATTTATGACCATCTTAAAGAAGAGAATCACCTCAAGGAAAAATACACTCCAAGATTCCATTGCTACATGAACTCGGTATAAATTGCTTCATATCGAAATTTAGCAACAGCAGACCTGGACGGACAGTAGCCTTGCATAAAACCTTCACCACCATTTTCTTCCACTGACGGCAGCAGAACCTCCGTTAAATAACCTAAACCATATTACAAACTCAATCATTCTTCCTTGAATCAAACCAGAAAATCACAAAACCTCACGCAAACCCAACGCAAACAACCACCTCTCAAACCTTCCTTCACAAACTCAAACAACCCATTCTTATAACCTCAACTCGTACACCTTCAGACAATAACATCTCGTTCTCATCTCCTTCAACACTTCAACCTTCATTTTTTTATTCTCCATTTCAACCCACCTCACCTTCAGACGAAACAAAGCAAACCTCACACCAAATCGAAACCCAGAACAGAAACGGTAGAGAAGAAGAGGAAACAAGAAACTCAAAATGGAACCAAAACCCATAGACCAATCCATAAACCTGAAACAGATTAAATCACACGGAAGAAGTTGAATCGTATGGATGAAACAGAGCCTAAGCAAGACGAAGGAGATTATAAGCGAGTCCATGTGCGGTGGAAGATCATTTGTGATGTTGATGATTATGAACGCGTAGATTTGGAACGATTAGTGTGAAGGTTGTGACGGCACGGTGGTCCTCGTTTTCGCATCCAACCAGATTTCGCTGTTGACCCGCTTTTCCGTCTTTGACATTTTGTTTGGTGTTTTTGAACGAGTTCCGTTCTCAACATGCTGCACTGAAACCCCATTGCTCAAAGAATTTTTCTCCGGTAAATTCACATCTCCATTTGACCAGTCACAAGGTACACTAGGAAGCTCTTTTACCGTGCCAAATCCCCATTAAAAAACGTACACCTCAGCACAACCCATGCCATGTCATCAATATTTTAATTGAAATTTTAACTTTTCTAACGGCGAGGACAAACGTGAACCTATTTAAAATCGTATGGGACCAATTTGGAACTTTTAAAAGCTAGAGGACTTATTTGGACCTACCCCTATAGTTAGAGGACCAAAAAAGGTATTAAGCCTTATTTTTATTGCAACTTGGAATTTCAATATTGTATACTTGCAATCTTTCTACTTTTTAATGTCCATTGTTTTAATCATGTTTGACATTCAATCTTTTATCAATGTTGAAAAAGCCTTCCCCTGTTCATGTGTATGGTTATTGCTTGTTTGTATGTCTAATTTTGATATTGTATGGAAAAGTTACATTATGATGATAGTTTAAATATTTTGCTATGGAAGCCAAATTGTATGAGCATGAACCAAGCCATAACATGTTTATAGTTTAAAAAAATTAGAACCAAAACATGTTGATGAACCATTTTCAAAATTTCAAATCTATCCTAACTGTATCTGCAGATAATAAACTTCTTTTTATAGCTGCCACTGTTTCTGGTTAATTGTGAAGTAGTTTGATTGCTCATCTCTTGCAATTTCAACATGAGGAAAAAACCCGTAATAAGAGATCCTGGATTTTGTACCAATGATGCATCATGCATAGATAATATACAAGATCTAATTAAAATCAATGGAAAAATATGCATGTTCATTTCCATGTATGATTTGTTTTGGAGTTGTGAAGGACTATGTCTATATTTTATTATGTATTTTATATTTTTTTTTTAATAAAATAAAAATTAAAAAACAAAATGATACTATATGTTAATATATTTCTTTTTTTTTTGAATTTTTAATTATGTAATAAAATTTAAACATGGTCATCTAAAGACCTTCCTTTCAAAATACTTAAAAAACCAGTTCTCACAAAGAGACCTATAACTAATTCACAAAGAGACCCTTAAAGTTGCAGTTGACAAACAAATTCTCTTCAAGAATTATCTCATAAACTGATCCTTAAGGTTGCAGATGATTAACAAATGCTTCAATCTTTATTCTCATAGTGGATATTTGATTTGAAAATTAATGAGAATTGAGACTGAAGTTGATAATAAATGAATCTGAACATGTTGAAGAATGTAGTTCGGTTCAATAGAGGTTCAGTTCGTACACTCTTGTAGTTCTGTTCAATATAGGTTAAGTTCGGAAACTCTCAACCTAGATAACAGTTTGCTTGGGTTTGCAGTTATTTTGAACAATTTACTATATATATGTTCTAGTATAAAGATAATGATTACCGGGAATGAGAGCGGTGTATGCAAGAAAACAAAGATATAGAAATTAAGTGTCTAGAGAAATCTACATGTTTTGATAAAAAAGAGGATAAGGATGAAACAATAATGGAAAATTGGAGTCATTTGTCATGTTGTCTCTTAAGTGTTATGTGAAATTATTTATATGTCAGATTAAAGAATAAATAGTATAGTACTATGGATTAATAGTATTATGAATTATAGTGTTATAAGTACATTGTTGAGAAAAATCGATTTTGAATATTTGTTAATATTTATGTACTAATATAATTTTGTAAATTAGTTATAACTATTAAATTTAAGTGGAAAGATTGAAAAATGGAGAGTATTTTACTAGAGCTTTCAAAGTAAAAATTTTGGTTTATTTTTACATTAGCCAAGAGTAGTATTTATACAACTAGAAGTGTAACTATCACACTAATGTAATAATTGGACTTACTATTTTATCTTTGACAAATTGTGTATCTACAATAATTTGTCATTACTATTTAGATAAATATTTTTAAATAATAATATTATAATAATAATAACAATAATATAATAACACCCCCTTTGAAATATCTAGTACGATGCTCCATTGAAGTCTTATCAAGGAGAAACTTATGGGAACATATATTGCCTCGTTAAAAATCTTATTAGGAAAAACCCATTGGGATAAAAACCTTAATAAGGGAAAAAGAGTACAACATGATGCTCCCACTCAATAGAGCACGTATAGTTCTTCTTTAAGGATCTCGAAGTTGACGCATTCCAATATTTTGTACATGCTTCTTGTAAATTTATGGAGGAAGAGCCTTTTTGAAGAGATCTGCTATATTATCACATGAACGAATATATTGAATATTAACTTCTTTGTTTCTTTCAAGTTCTTGTGTGAATGAGAAGAACTTTGCAGGGATATGCTTGGTTCTGTCACTTTTGATGTAACCTTCTTTCATCTGGGTAACACATGCAGCATTGTCTTCATACAAAATTGTTGGATTATTATCAATGGGTAAACCAGATGCTCCTTGGATATGTCTAGTTATCGATCGTAACCATCTACATTCTTTGCTTGCTTCATGAAGAGCAATTACTTCAACATGATTTGAAGAAGTTGCTACAAGTGTTTGCTTTTGTGATCTCCATGATATTGCAGTGTTACCATATGTAAATATATATTCAGTATGTGATTTAGCATTATGTGGATCTGACAAATATCCTGCATCTGCATAACCAAGTAAAACTGGTTTTGTATTGTTAGAATAAAACAAACCAGGGTCTGATGTACCTCGAAGATATCGGAATATATGCTTTATTACTTTCCAATGTCTTTTTGTAGGACATGAACTGAATCTTGCTAATAAATTTACTGCAAAAGCTATATCAGATTTTGTATAGTTAGCAAGATACATAAGTGCCCCAATGGCACTGAGGTATGGTACTTCAGAGTCAAGATCTTTTTCATTACCTTCCTTAGGTCTAAATGGGTCATTTTTAATGTTAAGTGTTCTACTCATCATTGGAGTACTTAAAGGGTTTGCTTTGTCCATGTTAAACCTTTTCAATACCCTTTCTGTATAACTTGATTGATGTACCAATATACCATTTTTAGTATACTCAATTTGTAAACCAAGGCAGAACTTTGTTTTTCCCAAATCTTTCATTTCGAATTCTTTCTTTAAGTAATCTCTTGCTTCCTTTATTTCTCTATTAGTTCCAATGATATTTAAATCATCAACATAGGTAGCAATTATTGCAAAACTGGATATTGTTTTTCTTATAAAAATAAAAGGGCATATAGTATTATTTTCAAAGCCTTCTTTAAGTAAATATTCACTTAGCTTATTATACCACATGCGCCCTGATTGTTTTAATCCATACAATGACCTATGCAACTTAATTGCATACATTTATCTAGGTTTTGATGTCTCGGGCATTTTAAATTCTTCTGGGATTTTCATGTATATATCAATATCAAGTGATCCATACAAATAAGCAGTAACAACATCCATAAGATACATATCAAGATTGTTAAATACTGATAAACCAATTAAATAACGAAAAGTAATGACACTCATAACAGGAGAATAAGTTACCTCATAATCGATTCCTGGTCTATGGTAAAAACCTTGTGCAACAAGACGAGCCTTGTATTTGACAATCTCATTTTTCTCATTACGTTTTCTTACAAAGATCCACTTATACCCAACCGGTTTCACATCTTTTGGTATAGTCGTAATGGGACCAAATATTTTTCGATTTTTAAGAGAATTTAATTCAATATCTATTGCATCCTTCCAATTTTTCCAATCATGTCTATTTTGACATTCATTCACAGTTCTTGGTTCGGGATCATCATTTTCATTCATAATTTCACATGCAATAGAGAATGAAAATATTTCATCTATATTTATATCTTTTCGGTTCCACAAAGGTCAATGTATCAACATAATTAATTGAAATTTCAAGATAATTCTTGTTTGCATTTTCATCATCAATGATCTCATTATCATCATCTCGTGCTTCTTCAAGAGCACGTTTTTCAATTGTGGATTTATTATTATCTAGTGTCTTTTCAAGATCACTTTCAATCATATTCACCTTTTCTATCCCTTTTCTTTTTCAGGGAGTTTTGTCTTTAGATCCCATAGGCCGGCCACACTTCAATTGTGCCTTAGATGTACTTGCTACATCATTTAGATTTGAAATCTCAATTCGAGTTGGGACATTTATAGCTGGTACGTGTGACTTTGTCACTCTTTTCAAATCAGTAAAAGAATTTGGCAATTGATTTGCTAAATCTTGTAAGTGCACAATTTTCTTTACATTCTCTTCCCATGATTTATTATATGGGTCCAAATGTAATAAATGGGGTACATACCATGTTATCTCATTTTCTAATTTTTTATTTTCTTCCCCTAGTGTTGAAAATTTTGTTTCGTCAAAATGACAATCAACAAATCTTGCCTGAAAAACATCACCTGTTAAAGGTCCAAGATATCTAATAATAGAAGGTGATTCATACCCCGCATATATTCCCAACCTCCTTTGAGGTCCCATCTTTGTTCTATGTGGTGGAGATATTGGGACATATACTGCACAACCAAATATCTTTAAATGAGAAATATTCGGTTCCTTACCAACTGCAAGTTGATAAGGGGGTATGTTTATGATTAGCACTTGGCCTTAGACGGATGAGTGTTGCAGCATGTAAAATTGCATGACCCCAAACGGTAACTGGTAGTTTAGTTTTCATAATTAATGGTCTAGCAATATATTGAAGACGTTTGATTAAAGACTCGGCTAAACCATTTTGTGTATGCACACGAGGAACATGGTGTTCAACAGTAATTCTAATTGACATGCAATAATTATTAAATGATTCAGATGTAAATTCGCCAACATTGTCAAGTCTAATTTTTTTTTATAGTGTAATCAGGAAATTGAGCCCTTAGTTTAATTATTTGTGCAAGAAATTTTGCAAATGTCATATCACGACTTGACAGTAAACATACATATGACCATCTACTAGATGCATCAATTAATACCATAAAATACCTGAATGGTCCTGACGGTGGATGGATAGGTCCACATATATCGCCTTGAATTCTTTCAAGAAATGTAGGTGATTCTGTCTGAATTTTACCTGGTGAATGCTTTGTTATTAGTTTGCCAAGAGAGCAAGCTTCACATGATTTATCTCCTTTTGTAAGTTTTAAACCTTTCAATGGATGATCGTGGGTACTTTCAACTATTTTACGCATCATTGTTGAACCAAGGTGACCTAAACGATCATGCCATAAAATTATCGTTTTGGGATCTTCTTTTACTGCTAAATTACATTCAATTGCATGTATATAAGTATAATGTAATCCAGAAGGCAATTTTGGTAGTTTTTCTAAAATTTTCTTCTTTCCCAAAACATTAGTAATAATGTTAATATATTTCATATTACCTTCAGTTGCAGTTTCAGTATCATATCCTTGACGATATATGTCATTAAAACTCAACAAATTTCTCTTTGATTTTGGAGAGTATAAGGCATTATTAATAACAAACTTTGTTTCATTTGGTAATATGAACATAGCATTACCTGTTCCTTCGATCAATTCTGTAGGACCTGAGATTGTATTTATTACACCTTTAGTAGAATTTATTTTAGTGAAATATTTCTTACATTTGAGGATTGTGTAGGTAGTTCCACTGTCTGGAATGCAAATGTCTTCAACATGTTCCATGTTTAACCTTCTTGAAATAGAAATAAGATTAAATAGAATGTAAATCAACACAACATATTTAACATTATTATTTCAAACATTGGATACACCAAACAACATACAAATACTTAAGTTTGTACATAGTTCAAATATAAAATTAATACAAGCATATCACACACATTATTCAAAAAATTTCTTAATTCATTATTCCTTCAACAAAATCAGCAACCTCAAGACATGTAGTATCATTTTCAGGTTCAATTTCATTAAAATTTACTTCCTTCTCTTTTCCCTCTATAGATGCCTTGTTTCTTTTACACAAATGTTCTGGTGTTCTACAGGTCTTAGACCAATGACCTTTCTTTCTGCATCTATAACACAAATCATCATGATTCATCGAGAGACCCTCTTGGCTATAAGTACCCCTACCTTGACGATATCTGTTAGTTTGGTCATATATTTGGGAAATCTATAATTATTCATATAACTTCGTCCACAACCTCGACCACGAAAGTAGTTTCGTCCGTGATATCCGCCTCGACTATGACCCTCAAAACGAGCATAACCTCCATGTTTTTTATTAGGATTATAGCCACCACACCTTTGATTAAATGTTGTGGCATTTATCTCAGGATATGATATTGTACCTGTGGGACGCGACTGGTGGTTTTTGATAAGGAGCTCATTATTTAGTTCTGCTACTAGAAGAGCTGCAACTAAGTCAGAGTACTAAGAAAATTCCCTCATTCTGTATTGTTGTTGCAACAAAACTTGGGATGCATGAAAAGTTAAAAAAGTTTTTTTCAATTTTTCTTCTTCGGTTATAACTATGCCACAAAATTCTAATTGTGCTATAATTTGGTGCATGGCAGAATTATATGCAACAACACTTTTATAATCTTGGAACCTTAATTTGTTCCACTGATCCATTAATGAGGGCAACAAGACTTTTCTCTGGTGTCCAAATTTTGCCTTAAGTTTGTCCGACAAAATCTTGGGATCTTTTGCATTTGAATATTCTGTTTGTAAACCATCGTCAAGGTGGTGTTTGATTATTCGATTTACTTTTGATTTTTTCATTGCCATCTCTTCTGGGTCAACAACTGACTTTCCTGAAATTTCTCCTTAAAGGATTTTATCAAGTCCCTCACATGCAAGATACTCTATTAAGTTGTTATTCCAGGTTATGTAGTTGTCCCCAGTTATGCTTAAAATTTTGAATTGATGTTTAACATTTGACATGATTCTATCTAGTGTGGTAATAACTTCCGATAGAAACCATCATGCTGATAACGTGTTGAGAAAAATCGATTTTGAACATTTGTTAATATTTATGAACTAATATAATTTAGTAAGGTAATAACTTCCGATAGAAACCATCGTGCTGATAACGTGTTGAGAAAAATCGATTTTGAACATTTGTTAATATTTATGAACTAATATAATTTAGTAAACTAGTTGCAACTATTAAACTTAGATGAAAAGATTGAAGAATGAAGAGTATTTTACTAGAGCTTTCAAAGTAAAAATTTTGGTGTATTTTTACATTAGCCAAGAGTGATATTTATACTACTAGAAGTGTAACTATCACACTAATGTAAATAATTGGATTTACTATTTTATCTTTGACAAATTATATATCTACAATAATTTATCATTATTATTTAGATAAATATTTCTAAATAATAATATTATAATAATAACAAACATAATATTATAAGTTTTTAGACCTATAAATAAGTGCTTCTGTGAAATTACGAAGCACTTTGTAAGAAAAACTAGTTTGTGTAAGTTTTTTAAGAAACATGTAATAATCTACTAGGATTTGGCTTGACACTTTTTTTTTGTTTTATGGTTGATTTTCTTGTATCTACAATTACTATTAATAAAATTATATTTTCACTTATTCAAGAAGCAATAGTGGACCGAAAATCCGACTTAGTAAAAATCATGATCACACATATTGACTTTCCTTTTCATTAGGTGTTATATTCCCTCCGTCTCAAATTATGAGACGTTTTAGGCTTTTCACACAAATTAAAAAATTTAATTATTATTTTATAGGAAAGATAAATTATGTATAACTTTACAGTAATGCCCCTCATAATTATATATGAGAGAGAAATTAAAAGAGTTGAAAGAATAAATAATAATAAATATTTGAGGGTATATTGGGGAAGATGTCATTTATATTGCATTGAGAATGTAAGGTGACTTATAATTTGAGACAATTTTTTTTGACAAAATGACTTATAATTTGGGACGGAGGGAGTAATGTTATTATAACATTATATATTATGGGAAATTGATTAATGAGATACTAACCAACATAGCAGATGCACAAGGACATACTTATATATAATTATTAAATAAAAAGAAATTTATAGAACTCAAGAGAAATATAAAAAAAGTTGAACATAGAAATAAAATATGATATATTCATATAGGAATAATACAAGGATTAATTACGTCAACTTTTTTTAAGAAGGAATAATGTATTTAAATTATACATAGATCTAATACATTAATTATTTTATAAACATAAAAATTAAAAGTTACTTATAAAAAAGAATGGAAAGAGTAATTGATAGATAAAATATGAAATTTTTTTAACACACCACCCAACTTTCTTAGGCACCATGCGCGCTGACGAAAATATCCTTGTGTTTTGGATGTGCAAATTCGGACGCACCATTTTTTAAAAAATTTTCAATTTTTTTCAGATGTGCAAATCCGGACGTATTTTTTTTTTTTTTTTTTTAATTTTTTAGTTTTTTTCGGATGTACACATCAGGAAAAATTCCTGATCTGCAAATCCGGAAAAAATCAAAAGAAATCCATAAAATCATTTACTTCTAAATATAATTAAATTCAATATAATTAAAATCTAATATAATTAAAATTAATATTATTTTTTAATATAATTAAATCCAATATAATTAAATCTAATTTAACTAAAATCTAATATAATTAAAATTAATATAATTTTTTCAATATAATTAAATCCAATATAATTTAATTAATTTTAGAAGTAAATACCATATAATTATAATTATAATTTAGAAGTAAATACCATATAATTTAGAAGTAAATACCATATAATTTTAAATACCAATATAATTAAATCCAATTTTAGAAGTAAATACCATATAATTTTAAATCTAATATAATTAAATTAATTTTTTCAATATAAAAAATCATTTAGAAGTAAATACCATATTAATCATTTAGAAAAAAAATCATATTAATTTTAATTATATTGGATTTAATTTAATTGGATTTAATTATATTGAAAAAATCATATTAATTTTAATTATGTTGGATTTTAATTATATTGAATTTAATTATATTTAGAAGTAAATGATTTTATGGAATACTTTTGATTTTTTCCGGATCTGCAGATCAGAAATTTTTCCTGATGTGCACACTTGAAAAAAACTGAAAAATTTTAAAAAAACGGTGCGCCTGGATGTGCACATCCGAAAATTGGGGACAAAAACGAAATTTCACGTAGTGTCTAAGAAATATGGGTGGTGCATTAAAAAACCCTCTAAAATATTCGGATAATGGGATGGATGGAGATTTTAAATACCACAATTAAGAGTGCAACAAGATGAAATTTAAAAAGACAATAGTGCAACACAACGAAATTTAACATTTTTTTAAAAGACAATATGTCTTTAGCTACTATTAAATATTAATTTTGATTTAGTCTCTAAATTTTACTAGTCCTCACATTTTTAATAAAGAGAGTTATTCTTTCCATCTTTATGTGTGTTCTTCCACCATGGTAAAAAGTCATGAATATCCATAGCATTCAGAAATGCATCTCCGGACATATGTTTTTAATTCATTTCTCATATTAAATTGAAGAGAGATTTTATTTATTCAAAAATATAATTTGGGGATGCATCTCAGCATGCGTAAAAGGTTAGTCCAAAAATGCATATCTGGAAATATCATTTATTCAAAAGTTTGAGGGTGATCCGGAGATGCATCTTCAGACATTTTTTTCCTTCATATTATCGCGCCAGATTCTTCCACATCCCCCCTTCCTCCTTCTTCATTTTTTCTAAAGTTCTAAAAAAATATACTTCACCTCTCACTACCTTTGAAGCATCTCATCCTTTCATTCAAGCTTATACAACTAGAGCTTTTTCTTCTCCTTTCCAGCATCTTATAACATTAAAAGCTTCTCTTTCTCATTAATTTTATTTGGTAAGTTTTTGAAATTTTGGTTTCTTTTTATGTTTTGATTTGTAGTTAGTTTTTTTTAGCTACAGTAGTCATTTTAAGTACATTAGATAGCAGTGTAAACAAAAATGGTAACCTACAAGAACACACTTTGAGAAATTTCTGGAGGGTTAGGGCAGCTATGGCGTTTCTGCCAAGGCTGAGAATCGCAGGTTGGTTCGGAGATGCATCTCCGAATTTTCTCAGTGATACTTTTGAATATGTATCTCTGGAACCGGCTTATTCTGTGGATTTGTACTTACATGTCGTTTTTCTTTTATGTCGGTTTGTAATGCAGATGCAATGACCGATAAGAATCCTAGCAGGGTTAGACTCAGATGTGTGTCTCAAACTGCATCAATACGACGTAAGCAAGCCGCAATTAAGACCACGAGGTCACTCGTTAATGATAACTCGTTTGATGGTTCACAATCATCAAGTTCGCAACGCCGAGGTTCTGCTTCCCCTAGTCGTCTCTCTCAGGCATCCACTTCACGAGGCCACGAGTTCCTAGATGATGCATTTGATTATGTAGTCCCTGAAGTCCAGGAGGAAGCCGATGCCGATGGACCATAAGAGAATTATCCATGAGGCCTATTTAACACCTCATAACTTCATATACATGTTGATCATTCTGCAAGGCATATTTGTGAAGGAATGACATTTTTTTTCTTAAGTAAAACATATGTTTTCAAATAATTAAATTGATACTGATGGTGATATTTTATTTTTACATGAGCGTACATATTTAAAATTAATAAACCACGACCGAAAGATATTAGAGTTGGGGCAGCCCACTACTAATTGGTTTTAGGATAATCTTCGTTATTCAAGTTTTATCGATTTATGCACTGTTGTGTACATGACCATATCCCATGGCATGCAAACGACTTTTACAGATTGGTGGCATTAATAGATTTTGTCTTTCTACCTTCTTATAGGCGAGATGACCATTACCTTGGATGACGTCTCATGTCTCTTACATCTTTCTATCAGGGAAAAATTACTAGGCCACAAAAGGCTTAGTAGAGAGGAAGTCGTGGATATGAAGGTTACCCATTTGGGGACTGGCCCAACTAAGGCCGCACAGGAGGCACCTGACATAAGAGGTGCACATGCAAGATTTTTTTTTTTGGAAAAGCTTTATAAAGACAACCTGCAGTGGGTTGTGGATGCCGAAGGTGATGGTATGCAGGTCAAGTACCATCAGACTTGCGCATTAAGGTGTTACCTTTTGTTCTTAGTTGCCATATCCATTTTTATGGACAAACGTACAACCTATGTCGATGTGGCCTACCTTCAGTACTTCATCGACTTAAATGTGATTCAATAGTACAACTGAGGGACCACCTGTTTGGTCTACCTGTACTCGAAGCTGGCCCCGAGTTGTCTTTGGAAGACAAAACAGATAACATGGAGTTGCACATTGCTTACGATAATTTACAGTTACTAATATTTTCATAATTCATTTGTTACACTTTTTAAGCTTAACTGCAATTTTGATCACCCTATTTACCATTTTTTTCGTTTTGATCCCCTAATTTTAAAATCCAAGTTTTTAGTCCCTTATTTAAGTTTTTTTAGTCCCCCTCCTAATTTGAGACCAAAATCTAATGACATGACACTAGGCACAATGTTGTGTCATTGCCACATCTACTATATTTTAATCCATGTCATTTTCATTAATAATTATTATTATAGTATTTATTAAAAATAATTTATTATTATTAAAAATCCAAAAATAATTTAATAATAATAACAACAAAAATAACAACAAATATCTAAATTTATTCATTGCAATGCCTAAATTAAAATAACAACAAATATCTACTTCTTAACCTTCATAGATGAATTCACTATATATATATATATATATATGGATTTATCTTATTGAAAGGACGAGTGAGGTATTCAAACAGTTCAAGAAGTCCAAGTTGTACGTTTAAAAGCAAAGTGAATGCAAGTTGAAGAAATTAAGAACTGATGGCGGTGATGAATACACCTCTTGAGAATTTTCTAGATTTTGCAATAAGGAAGGTATAAAGCATGAGGTAATTGCACCCTATACACTTCATCATAATGACATAATTGAGAGGAAGAATCGAAGTGTACTGAACATGATAAGGAGCATGTTGAAAGCTAAAGATATGCCAAAGAGATTTTAGGCTGAAACGGCTTCGACAACATTATACATACTAAATAGATGTCCAACCAAGAAGATGGTCGAGAAGACTCCTTATGAGGCTTAGACATGTGTGAAGCCGAATGTTAGTCATCTTAGAGTGTTTGGATCAATGTGCTTCAGGCATGTACCTGAACAATTGAGGAAGAAACTAGATGATCGAAGTCAGACTATGGTGCTTATAAGTTATCATTCGACTAGTGCATACAAGTTGTATTCACCAAATGATGATAAAATAGTGATCAATCGAGATGTTCTAGCGAACAAAAGCAAAGGGTGGGATTGGAGTCAAGGGTCAGTTCGACAAGAGTCAGATACAGTTACAACTGTGTTTAAAGAAGATCAACAAACTGAAGTCCCAACCAATCCAAATGAAGAATCACTAGAGCAAAATGTTAGAAGATCGACTAGAACAAAAATTGAGTCTACAAGGCTAGTTGGATATGAGAGATTTACAGATCAGGCAGTGATGCAAATGGTGACTTGATAGAAGAAGCGATGATGATGGGTGAAGCAGAACCAATCAATTTGGATCAAGCCATGAATTATTTGAATTGGTTAGCAACCATGAAATAAGAACTCAGGTCAATCGAGAAGAGCAAGACCTGAGAGTTTGTCAAAGAGTCAGTTAAGAAGCCAAAGGATGTGAAATGGGTTTAAAAGTTGAAACAAAGGTCGGATGGAGAAATTGCCAAGCATAAGGCAAGACTAGTGGTAAGAAGTTTTTTGCAAAAACCTAGTATTGATTTCGATGAAGTCTACGCACATGTTGCAAGGTTGGAGACAAACACAATTGTTGTGCTGACAACACCATACAGAGGGTGGAAGATACATCAGTTGGATGTAAAATTAAAATTTCTAAATAGGCCACTGAAAGAAGAAGTCTATGTCAGTCAACCACTAGGAATCAAAATCAAAGGGTAGGAGTCGAATGTGTACAGATTGAGGAAGGCTCTCTATGTTTTAAAGCAAGCTCCAAGAGCTTAGAATAAGATAATAGATGGCTTCCTGATCGAAGTAGGTTTCACAAAGTGTGTCTCTGAACATGGAGTGTATGTCAATGATGTAGACGGGGTCAGTTGAATCATCATATACATGTATGTAGATGATTTGTTAATTACAGGTGCAGATGAGTTCGAGATAAGAAAAGTCAAGTTGAAGCTGATGCAAGAGTTTGAATTGTACGACACGGGAAATTTGTCATATTTATTAGGGATGGAGTTCAAAGACACGGGCGAAAGAGTGTTCCTGAACCAAAAAGAAGTATGCCTAAGATATCTTGACAAGGTTCAAGATGAGCAACTGTAATGCAGCTGCTACGTAATTAGAAACTGGAGCAAAGTTGAGGAAGAAGACAAATGATGAGTTTGTTAGTGCGACACTATACAAACAAATCATTGGATCCTTGAGGTATATCTATAATACCAAGTCAGACATTTGTCAAAGTGTCGGATTGTTAAGTAGATTCATGGAGAAACCCCAAGAATGTCTTCTCACTTTAGTTAAGAGGGTGTTGAGATACCTAAAGGGTACGATTGGTCATGGTATGCTAATGCCGAGACAGGCAAAGACCAACACAAACGCATAAGTATATGGCTATATTGATTCATATTTCAATGGAGATCAAGACAAAAAGAAGAGTATTGTAGGCTACATATTCATTATCAAAGGCGTTCCAATATCATGGAGCTCAAGGAAGTAAATCATTAAGGCTTTATCATCATGTGAAGTTGAGTACATGGTTGCATCATATGTAGCATGCCAAGAAGCATGGATAGAGATGTTGCTCGAAGAGCTCAAGATAAAGGAACCTGGGAAAAAGAAGTTATTTGTCGATAACAAGTCAGATATCGACCTAGCTAACCATATAGTGTGTCATGGTCGAAGCAAGCATATAGAGAGAAGATATCATTTTCTGAGGGATCAAGTCAACAAAGGAAAGCTTGAACTTGAGTATTGCAAGACACAAGTGTAACTAGCTGACATACTCACCAAACCCCTGAAGAAACACTACAAGAAAATTGGCAAGTTGCGACGGTTAATATTGGCAGATTACAGCGGTTTGAACCGCCACAATTTTCTAGTCGCGACGGTTTTGTTTCTGTCGCAAAAACGTGTGTCCTCAGGCTGTATCGCGACGGTTTCTAAAACCGCCACTCCAACGGTCGTTCTATGTTGCGACGGGTAGGAAACAGTCGTAAATTGAAAATTGTGGCGGTTACAACCGCCATAATAACTTTGTTTTTTGTTATGCAAAGATAAGAACCGTAGGTATTTCCAAAGGTAAATCCGCAAGAAATCTTTTATCCGCTGGTAATTCCGCAGCTAATATATTTCTAAAATTAAATAAAAAATTCAATGAACTTTTAGCACACAGTATTCCATAAAATAAACCTATATTAAAGAAACAACAAAGAACTTACATACAGGAAATTCAAATGAACTTTTAGCACACAACATTGTTTTTATTTACAAAATGAATAGAAAACTTCCAAAAATACTAAACAAGTTGACATTTTGCTAGAAAAGAAAGATCAATGCATATATTAACAGACTGATAACAAAAATGAGAGATGTAGTAGCTCAATGAAAGTATGATCATATTAGCCATGCTCGTTGTAGTAAGCTTTAGGCACTCCCTTAACTAACTATGTCACCTTGATGTCAATATTGTGATCCCAAATCCTGCTTAATCAAATAAATAAAGGGAAACAAAAGGTGTTAGTTCTTTATTTTTAAGGGTTGGCATTAATTTTGTAAAACAAATAATAGCAGCAATGTGTTAGATAGGATAGTTTATCTTGCTAAGGAAGAACAGGTTGAGCAAGGAGTTCTAGTGTGCAATGGAACATGTTGAGCTGAAGTAGTTTCAACATCTGGTATAACATGTCGTATCAAGATGTCCCATGCAGGTTCATTCGACATCGCGCCAGAACTGAAGAGAATTCAGAATTCTGATATGTCTTAACAGATGCAGAAGATTCAGGAAACAATATGCAAATTCCATGTGGCGCTGAATTAAAAGGTCTGAAGATTCAAGTCTGAAATTGAGAAGAATATTGGAAAATATACACTTTCTAAATATGGAGATATTTTAGGAAGTTATAGATTGAAGTCCTATTTTGTAGCAGAAGTTTCTGCTGACTTGTAGCAGCTCATTTGCTGTGTTTTTGTAGGCCCAAATCCAGTTGGGAATAGGTTATATATAGATGCCTTGTAACCTAGTTTTTGCAACGCAACCAAAGATGTAAAAGTTCTAGTATTAGGGTTGGTTCCTATACCACTCGACCTGTGAGTTGGACAGTTTGTAAGTGTGATCCTCGAACCTGTTAAGTAAGAGGAGTATTGTTCTTGGAGGAAGCTTTTAAGTAACTCTAAGCTGTGTCCTGGAGAGGTGTCGTTCTTGTTGAACTGTTGTATAGGTTAAGAGCCGTTGATGCAGTGGTGGATTGTCAACTGCTAGACATCATTGCGATGATTGGGAGTGAGAAGGGTTTCTCATATCTAGAGAGGATCTAGGTAGAAGGGTCATTAGGTAGTGATTAAGTGATAAGCTGTAAACGGGGAGTTTAGCTTTGAATTGATACTGCTGATAGTGGACTTCATCCCTGGCTTGGTAGCCCCCAGAGTAGGTGTGTTAGACCGAACTGGGTTAACAATTCTGTATGTCTTGCTCTTATCTTTTCAGTACCATGATTATTGCAATATACCTTGCCCTTTGTGATCATGTCAGACCAGATGTCGAACGACATGTTCTAGGACATCTGAATTCTGCACATGTATCGGAATTTCAATTGGTATCAGAGCAGGTCATTATGTTCTGTATCTGGATGAGATCCAAGGGAAGATACTTTCTGGTTCATGGTCAAGGTAGAAGCTTTCTACTGAAAAGTTGTTTGAACTTGGAGTAGTTCATATAGGTGTGAGAATGGTCCCTAGAAGTGGAGGATGGACTGTTCGTGACAGGCAGTGACATGTGCTGAAGGTTTTGAGGAGTTTGTGTTTTGACCCGCTGCGTATCTATCTGAAAACTCCTGAGGTTGCAATTGCGGAGGTTATTATTCTCTGAATGTATACACTATGGTGATGAGATATATGCAAATCTGCTTCAACTTACTTTGTCAACGATACTTGAAGTTTTTGTTCAAGTCCACTCATAAAGGCATTGATAAGTGAAGTTGTAAGGAAGAAAAGTAATTTACTTTTACCTCTATTCCTAAAAGGGCTAATCTCCAGTCTTTGATCTCTGGATGTGTTCATTGGAATGATGTCCTATCTTGGGAAGGAGGTTTGTTATTTATAATGGATAAAAAGTCATTGTTTGTATCGCCTGACCAGTCAAAGTAGTCTTTTGTGTGGGAATTTGTCCTTCTTGGGAAACTGTTTTTTTTTCTTGGCACATTGGATACCAGAACTTCGTGTTTAGGGCCTTGGTAGAGGTTGTCCTAGTAGGATGAGCCTAGGTCTTGTCTGGTTGTCTGATGAGTTTTCTTTTGGTATAACTGTTGGTGCTGGTTGTGATCAAGTGGTGTGTCCTTTTGTCTCGTGCTGATGTCCTATACTTTGTTACAACATTTTTGTTTGTCGTGTACCATACTTATGGAGTTGGAAGAAGCAGCATTATCGTCTGAAGTGGCAGTTCTGACATAATGTGGATTAGAATGGGCAGATTCTAATCTTGATGGTAAGTAGTTCTGGAAATACATGGCTACTTTCATGTTGAAGACTCTATTAGGGTGTTATAAGGTTGTTGCCAGGAGGTTTCTTCTTATACAAGTAAAAAGTGGTGGCAGTCCTTATCTTGTGTTGCAAGACATTTGTTTAAAATATGTGAGAAATTTCAAATCAAGTGGACTTGTGTTTATTGGACTTGGCAGACCTTGTATCCAAAATCAACATGGTGAGGCCTTGCTCAACATATATCAGAATAGGGCAATATTGGTGTGATATCATAAAGTGCATTGCATGTTAAGGCTGTTGTCTATAGCCTATTGCTGTAAGTGTGCTGATTTCTGTGTAGCATGTGTGCTAGTCAAGTTTGTGCAGTGTGATGTCAAACTTCATGATGGGACATATCATAGCTGTGTAGGAGAGGTCTAAAAAGCAGATTTGGTGGTTCTGGGTGACTTTATTTTTGCTCTGCTGCCTTGAAGGAATCTAGAAGGGATTGAGAGAAGTCGTCTCAGTATCCATTAGATAAGAAGATGGGTTTGTATAAGGTTCTGTGGAGTCTTGGGCTGATAATTTTATGAGCAAGCAGGCAAACTGTTTTGGTAAGATGTTAGAACATGGTACATGACATGTTTCTCTTGAGCCAAACAAGGAATTATTCTGGTTGGTAGTGGAAGGATAAGGTGAAACACGTGTCTCTGCCTATGCATGGAACGTTATTGGCTTAATTTATGGTAAGATTCAGTTGAGAAACATTTAAGGCAGTCAAGGCAGTTTTTGGAAGGTAGGCATTGAATGTTGAATGGAGTTTTTGGTACCTAAAATAGCGTTTCTTTGACCAAGAACCTTGAAATATTCAAAGCTCGTTAATTCCAAAGTAACGGATCTGCTATTTATAAGGTTTGTTCTCTTCTCCTTCAGCTAAGTGAGTGATCTTGTTTCACAAGTATTATGGCGTTTGTTCGTATTTGGGTAAGCATCACTTGGGTCTGGTTCTGTGAGGGCCTCCTTTGCCAATTTTTGGCTAAAAAGGGGGAGAAAGAGTGTGTGAAATGGGTTATGCAGATGCTTTGTTTGGAATTTGCATTGCCAATTGTTTGCGAAAAGGGTGTCATTTCCTTGAGTTGGTGTTGAGTTCCGATTGTGACTTGTGCCCTGAGTTATGAACACAGTTGTGACTTGTGTTTTGAGTTACCTGGGTTGATAGATTGATACTTCTTAAGTTTTATCTTATGCCACAGGTTGACTGGGGGCGTCTGATCAAGAAAGGTGTGCAGAAATCTCGTATGCCACCATTGGTCTTTTGTGTGAAGACAAACGTTTCTTTTCTGGAGGAGTCTTCTACAATTATCCAGGTCTGAGCTGGAAGGAAAAAGAAATGTGTGGGATTAAGGGGGAGTCAAAAATCTTCTTCCTTATGTACACCAGATATCTTCTTCCTCATGTGCATAACTTCAGGACTTTCTACTTCTTACCTCCTGATGTGCTGCCTGAAGTAATTGTGTTGTGGTGCTTGAAGGTGATGTTATGGAGCTCATAGAAATGTGCTGCCAAAAGAGTTGTCAAACATGATGTCCTAACATCATTCAAGTATTCCCTAGAAGATGATTCTCCAGGATTGCTGTTCATGGTTACTGTTAGGATCAGTAGTTGTTGATGACTACTGACATTAGTATAGAGTTGTGATTGCTGCTGTACTCTGAGTTGTAATATTTATGTATTTGTTTTAGCCAAAATTTGCCAAAGGGGGAGAATGTTAGTTCTTTATTTTTAAGGGTTGGCATTAATTTTGTAAAACAAATAATAGCAGCAATGTGTTAGATAGGATAGTTTATCTTGCTAAGGAAGAACAGGTTGAGCAAGGAGTTCTAGTGTGCAATGGAACATGTTGAGCTGAAGTAGTTTCAACATCTGGTATAACATGTCGTATCAAGATGTCCCATGCAGGTTCATTCGACATCGCGCCAGAACTGAAGAGAATTCAGAATTCTGATATGTCTTAACAGATGCAGAAGATTCAGGAAACAATATGCAAATTCCATGTGGTGCTGAATTAAAAGGTCTGAAGATTCAAGTCTGAAATTGAGAAGAATATTGGAAAATATACACTTTCTAAATATGGAGATATTTTAGGAAGTTATAGATTGAAGTCCTATTTTGTAGCAGAAGTTTCTGCTGACTTGTAGCAGCTCATTTGATGTGTTTTTGTAGGCCCAAATCCAGTTGGGAATAGGTTATATATAGATGCCTTGTAACCTAGTTTTTGCAACGCAACCAAAGATGTAAAAGTTCTAGTATTAGGGTTGGTTCCTGTACCACTCGACCTGTGGGTTGGACAGTTTGTAAGTGTGATCCTCGAAGCTGTTAAGTAAGAGGAGTATTGTTCTTGGAGGAAGCTTTTAAGTAACTCTAAGCTGTGTCCTGGAGAGGTGTCGTTCTTGTTGAACTGTTGTATAAGTTAAGAGCCGTTGATGCAGTGGCGGATTGTCAACTGCTAGACATCATTGCGATGATTGGGAGTGAGAAGGGTTTCTCATATCTAGAGAGGATCTAGGTAGAAGGGTCATTAGGTAGTGATTAAGTGATAAGCTGTAAACGGGGAGTTTAGCTTTGAATTGATACTGCTGATAGTGGACTTCATCCCTGGCTTGGTAGCCCCCAGAGTAGGTGTGTTAGACCGAATTGGGTGAACAATTCTGTGTGTCTTGCTCTTATCTTTTCAGTACAATGATTATTGCAATATACCTTGCCCTTTGTGATCATGTCAGACCAGATGTCGAACGACATGTTCTAGGACATCTGAATTCTGCACATGTACCAGAATTTCAAAAGGCATGTATACATTAGAAATAAAGAGCAATGAATAGAATAAGTCCACAACACCTATTCAGACAAGCTATTAATTCCACACCAATATTGTACCTAACATCTAGATCACCTAAGCTTCTATTTTTCTTAACTGATCTTTATGCATTCATATAGATTCATTGTTGACTCCATGACAATCTCCTTCACCCATCACATTATTAATTTCATCAATGTAGAATTAATCCAAATTATTATTATTAAAACAAATATATTTGGCATTATTATAAAACTACTGTCTAACAATTTATCCCTCATTCATTTTTAATAGCTTAAGAAAGGGAATTACTTGAGTTTGAAGATCTTCTGCCTCAAACTTTTCTTGAAACATATTAAGTGTACTTTACTCGTGTTTCATCCTCATAGAATATGCTTCCATTAAAGAATGAGTAATGGTGTGATAGCTTGTACCGGTCTATAAGATGAAAACTATAATATGAAACCATGTTCAATGAATATGCTTCAACAAAAATCTATAACAGAAAGATAGATATACTTACACATGATTCCTTCCCAACAATCTTTTGTTAAATTTAAAACATGTCAAATGTGAAATTAAGGAGGAATATAATGTGATTAATGTCCATGTTAAAATATGAATTTAGTTCAATGAAAACAAAATAAGTTTATTAGTAAATGATATAAATTCCTGACAGAAACAACTAAATAAAATCAATAAAGTTTACCTTACTTTAAAGTCATCTCCATATGTGGCACACGATAGTAGAAAACATAAAAACCGTCATCGATTTTCATTGTGTCATGATGGTCAAACATGTCTTATGTTTTTAGGCCTTGTCATGTTTAAAACCAGAAGCAAGTCCACGTATTTACCTACTTGAAATATAATACAAGGTCTGAAATAAGACATAAACTTTTCAATTTCATGGCCCTGTATTTCCCAATACTGAATGACATATTCTCCAAGATCTGCATCTAGCACAACAATTTTGATGGCTGCAACACAAACTTCATCCTATTTAAATATTACAACCATTATAACTGATGTCGAACCATAATTGCGGGGAAAATAAGTTTAGAAAAACTTAGAAATACATCACCGAGTTTATACTTAAAATATTCATAACTTTAACTTACTAGTGTTTTTACATATCTAGTAATGTATTTCATTTCGCAGAGGTCCACTTTTTATGTGGATGTCTATGCAAAAAAAAAAAAAGTTTAGAAATGAAGTGAATTGATACTAGAAGAATCCATAGATCATGTATGATGCAATACGATTTTTAATAGAATCAAGTGAGGGAGAAAATTAGATCAAACATTTTAAATATGAAAAATAGTAATAAATAGTACAAAATGTTAATTATTTACAGGATATGCTTTTTGTCTAAGTACGTGGAAAGGTGGATCCACATCTCTCATAAGAGTACCTTATTATGCTATTTGGTCCTTCAGGCCCTAGCTTATATTAGAAAATCATATCCTAAAAAAGAACCATAAATATATAATGAATTGATAGAAAAGAAAAATCACAGTTAAAATGTTAATTAGAAAATATTAGATCATGTAGAAGGCGAAAATCAAATGCTTCCCACCATAGCTTCAATCAACAAATTTTGGTTTATAAGTAACTTTAATTAAAAAAATATTAGATGACATAGTTTATATATAAGGTGGACATCATTATTATTCAATCACTAGATAAACATTTTGGACAACCGGTATTCGAACATTGGTTTGTCTCAATGTTGGAGTTTAGCCCTTTCCACTAAATGCATTGGATTGTTGGCCACTTACACATAAGTTATTATGAGGTAATTATTGAAGCTAACAATACTCCAGTAACATATCATAAAGGTTAATCATCTTTCAAAATTCAAAATATACTCATAGGCTTACCAATAGCAGCTATCTCACACTTCCAATCATGGTTGGTATCCTTAATATATTGTCCTTGCTTTAGATGAGTACATACATCTTATGTACTGAATTACATTGTTCAAGCTTAAGTGTCATATAAGCTTCATTATGATTTCTATCAAAACAGAACATGCAGTAACCGTAGAGATTAAAAATTAATGTAAGATATCTTTTTTCCTACCACACAGAAACCATAAAGACAAAAACAACATCACTCATCCTTATTCACAAAACTTAGTACTCCATACACATTCAAGAAAAATATGTCTATCGTCTAAAAAAATACATTCAGAAAAATCACAAACAACCCTTCCTCTTCAGAAACTACAAGTATGATTTAAGATTCACATAACATTTCCCTCCCTCCAACATGACATAAATCACAAAACCCAAAACCCAACTAATAGAGCTAAGAATTTAAGCAATATTGAACTTTGCATAAACTCAGTTTCTGGAATACAAACAAACAGAACTTTTAAATTCTAAAAATAATAATAAAAAAAAAAAGAAATCGAAAGAGAAAGCAATAACAATATGCAAAAATACATGACCCATCAACAAAATCACACTTCTTATCGACAAAACCAAAACTCCCAATTTAATTAAAAATACCCTCAATCTCGATCCATCAAATCTCCCTATCGCATTCCAATCAAACTCTAATCTTTCCACCATAGACAGTGTATTTTTGTTATCATCAATTGATGTGGCGGCATGAATTTGAAGGTGGTGTGGGATCGGGTGATGTATGTTATGTTTAGGGTAAGAAAGAGAAAGTTGTTGAGATGGAGGTGGTATTGGGAGAAGTAATTTAGAGATCTTGCTTAATTGAGAAAGAAATAATAGGAAATGAGGGATTTAGGGTTTTTAGAAGGACAAAAGCACGCAAAAGACAAATTGATCTTGACTGTGAGTTGGTGGGAAAGAAGGTGAATTCAATGACGGTAAGGATTCTGAGTGGGTCATGAAATGGAAAATGGAAAAGAAGATAGACTCTGGGTTTTTGGGAAGAATGACGTGTGATTGTGAGAGAGAGCACAAAAAATATGCGACAGTTGATCCTAACTGTTGTGACAACCGTCGCAATCCAGGAATAAGGACGGTTTTGTGATAACTGTCGCAACTCAAATGTCGTAAATCTCCTTTTTTCTTGTAGTGAAAGTCAGGTTTGACGAGTTGAAAAGAAGCATCAGGATGAGAAGTCTCGAGAACACGAATTAGGGTGGTGTTAGAAGTTGTAATTCAGTATTCTGTCGAAGCTAGTATTCGAGAGGGTCGAAGCAACTAGTCGAGGGTCAGGAGTCAGTTGTATTCAACGTCGAATACATCATATAGTATTGTCAAAATGTAACTAGTACTTTTGTACTTTACATTGTTTATGTTTTGGGCATGGATTGGTTTGTATAGTTTGGGCCTAGGCTTTAGTTTCCTATATAAAGGATCTTGTATGATGTAAACAATGGACACTCAATCCTATTTTCATAATACAGTTTTTATAGTTTTCTCTCTTTTTTTCTCTTATTCTCTGTCTACCATCTTGCCAACAAATAAAACAAATTGATTAAATTAAACACTCTATACATAAATCCAAATTAATTAAATAGTGAATTAAAAAATTAATTAATCGATGAAATAACAAATTAGATAAATAATCAACACTCTATCCAAAAATCAAACCAAATCAAATCATTGAAAAAATCAAATTAAATCACCAATTTCTAGATTTTCAATCAAACCCATAATGTAAGTCTCATTTTCTTCAACAACAAAAAAAAACTTCATTAACTCAAAAACATTAAGTGCTTGAGAAATTAATTCAAGGAAAGAGTAATTTTTCTTTACAACAGTGTTGATTGCTTCAACATCTTCAAGGTGTACGCTTTCTTCTAATGTGGCTTTACAAAATGTATGGATTTAATTTCAAACATGTTAGAATCAACCCAATAGATGAGAAAAGGAATATTTGTTTGGTAACATAACTCGTGCTATGAGTGGTGGTGATTGTTGGAGCAAAACTCTTTGAAAGAAGTGACGTAAGATTCGAAATTTGCAGAACATTTTGAAACGTGATTCCTCCAAAAAATATTTTAGATTTAAAAAAATTAATTTTTGAGTTTTAATTTAATTGTTGACGTTGAAGATGGTAGTTTTTAGTGATTTAATTTAATTTTTTCAATAGTTTAATTTGGTAATTTAAAGTTCTACAATTATCTTTTTTAATTATCTTTTTTTAATTCAATTAAAATTTTGTTTTTCATTCACATATGAAATATTGCATTAATAATAAAATAAATTATAATTTTAATAATATTAATATTTTTTTAATACCACATACATCATGCTACATCAACAATAGGTTATGTCTTCAAAAATGACTATCAAATAGGAACGGGGACCAAAATTCTGAAGAATTTTTTTTTTGAAAAGGAACTAAAAAACAAGATTTTAAAAATAAGGGGACCAAAATCGAAAAAAATGGTAATAGGAGGATAAAAATTTCAATTAAGCCCCTTTTCTATTAATATTGTATTTGAACAATTTTTAGGGATGGATCATCTCCTACTTCCCTCGCATCACCGGGTTTAAAGTTGCATCTGCCTATAGTAGTAGGATTGGTCGCATGTTGCCACATTTTTTTCATACAGGGAGAATAATGTGGTCGAGCCACTCAGAGTGCATTTTGATCGTCTTGTAACAAATGACATTTGTTTATGCTCATACAGAGATCACCGCAAGACGCGTCCTTTTGACATCATTTCCTTATACTTCAGATGGCTGACATCTGGGTCATCTCCTATGTATACTTATCTGTCCGAACGAGTGATGTAGTAATTTGGCTATTTGCAGATTATTTCGAGACTCCCATATGAGTCTGCTCCTCCCATCATCTGCCGCAAAGATCTGGATGCGATACTTGACGATTTCGAGAGTCACCTGATACTATAGGAGTATTGTTGGGTATCATCTCCTGTATTGTGGGTTGTTGCCGAAAACTACATGACATGGTTCTATAGGGTGTCACATCCTATTATGACACCAAACACTTTTAGAAGACCACATAGGTCTACTAACTAGGAGGTACTTGAGGCTCAAGATGACCACACAAAGAACGTGACGGCGGTCTATCAGCGTGCTGTGGAGATGGGTAGAGCAGACATACAGGTTGTACTCTTTGAGGATGACAGTCCTTAGTTGGCCCTCATGAAGAACATGGTTGTTGAGTTATGAAGTGTCGTGCAGTATAGTCGGAGGCAGAGATATCAGGGGTTCGAAATACTCGTAAGTTTATGTTTGGATGTATTATTTTTTTGTATTTTCCGACAAATAGTATGTATGGTGTTGCATTTTTTTAATTAATGTATGACTTCTTACTTTCATTTAATTTTAATTAAACTGAATTTTACTACAATTTTATTTTGATTTTACGTTAATATAACTTAATCTTAAAAATATATATAATATTGAGATAATGGTATTGTTCTGAAACCATTCAAGGGGATTTTCGAAGATGTATCTCCGAAGTTATTTGTCCTTATAATTAACATGTTTTTAATACCTATAAAAGGACTCCAGGGAACATTTCGGAGATGCAACTTCGGATACATCCAAATAATAGACGGAGATGTATCTCTGGACCATATTTTGATCAAAATGGGATGGATTTCAAAATAACGCATTTTGATGTAATTTGAGTATGTCTAAAAATGGAGCATTTAACTTGACATTCCCCACTTGAACATAGAACCCCTCCATTTTGAGCGAACTTACCTTTTTATCCTTAGAAATTTTTTGGAATTTATGAAATTAACAGTATTATACCGGAAATTTTGTGACCTTACTGGAAATTTGGAAAATTTACTGTGTTATACTGTTCCTGTGAGTCATATACCAGAAATTCTGAAATTTCTGGCAGATAATACCGAAAATCAAAATTTTCGGTAGAGTTATACCGGAAAATATGAAATTTACGTATAGTGTTCCAAACTTCTGGAAATTTCAGAAATTCAAAATTTTCGGTATGAACCCGAAACTTCCCAAAAATATATAATTTCAATGTTTTTGACACAGCGGCCTGCATAAATGGTTCCATAAGAAATTCATCACATATAATAGATACATATTGTCCACAATATTACATAGCAAATTAGGATTACTTTCTAACTTCATCCTCCCAGTGCCTAATTCGTATTGCATATTCTGATTCTCATGCTTTTGCATCTTCAATACAGTTTTGTCTCCAACGGTCAGTGACGGGAGACAATGGACTATCAGGTTTCAACTTTACCTGAACCCAATGGACTATAGGGTTTCTTTTGAAAATCTTAGGTTACAGACGAAATTAAGGTTAGATTGTGAGTCGTGGGAAAAATTCCGCAAAATCGATATCGTCTTAACACCGTGAGCCTCCCTATTATGGAAATTAATTTGTGTACTTGTTATACCGTAGCCTTAAGTACTCACCCCTTTAGTAGTCCCTAATTAGTTTATTTAGTAGTCAGCACCATCCTAAGCACGCACTAAGTAGGAAGCCGATGCAAATAAGTGTATGATCTCATGTTTAAATGGTAAATTGAAAAGAAAAAAAAATGAATGAAAAGAAATGCTCCTTCTAAGTTAGGTGATCCTCACCCGATCATTTAGCCCAACGGTGCAAACTTCTTTATTTTATTGATATTTAAGCGAACGTGCAAAAGAAAAAAAAATTGATAATAATAATGAGATCATAGTCACTAACAGGTTATCCTACCATGAGTGTGAAAGGATAACGGGCTTAATGTGATTGCGCCAGAATGAAAAGGGATGAAAGAAGGATGAGTTAGTTAGGTTTAGGTATAATGACATGATTCGGATTGGTTTGTATAGGAGGGAGGTTGATGACCGCAAAAGCGGGATTGTGTTATTACGATATCCTTAGTGTGTAAGCTAGTACCTATGACACAAACTCAACCGAAGTAGAGTTGGTAGCCTAAGATGAGTATCCGAATGCACTATTTTTCTTACGAGTCATGGTTTGCTTGAGGACAAGCAAATGTTTAAGTGTGGGGGTGTTTGATAACACGAAAATGTATCGTATTTTGGTCTTGATTTACATTCAATTATTATATCGTTTTCGTCTAATATCCGATTTTCTCGAGAATATTTAAGTGTTTTTGCAGGTATTTCTATTTCCAAGTTAAAAGCATGCAAGGTGGAGAAAAGAAGCAAAATATGCAAGAAAAGAGCAGAAAAGAGAAGAAAAACAGTAGAATCTAAATTCTGCTGATGTGACGATCATCACGGTTCCACCACGGCCATGGCAGATACAAATTTCATCACGACCGTCATGGCCTCACCACGATCCTCACGCGCTCAATTATGGATATTATGTTCAGAACGAAGACGTGGAAAAAGAAGCCCAATGCAGTCATGCACTTCACCAATTTCTCCTAGATTCTCTCAACCACCATCCACTAACAGCACTACTTGGAAGTTACTCTAGAAAAATAACCGCCCACTACTTCTCCAACTTCCCACTACTCCCACTTTCTCCACCACTCATTTATGCTCAATGGAAGTTACATAACGAAATTCCCTCTATATATAGTAGTTCCCTTTGCATTTGTAATCATCCAAGTTTCTGGGCGCGAAAGCGCTGTTCATAGTTTTAGGCAGTAAATTACCATTGTAAAAGTGGTAGTTATCTCACATTGAGGAACTACCACACCATTAGTATTTAGGCCTTTAATTTGTAACGCTTGGATCAAAGCTTGCCGTCATTATTAAAGTTAATTCAAGTTCTTTATTTCCGCATTCTACTTCAAGTCTTTACAGGTTCTTTATCGCATTGCTTATTATTATTATTTATCGCTTTCATAAATTAATTATCATAATGCTTTCAAATTCAATTACCATTTCTGTGTTGTTTTCATTTAATTCCATGTCCGGCTAAATGTTTAGAGTCCGGTTTGTGAGGACCGTCGTTCCGACGGGACTCGGTAATTAAATTAGCGTTAACTTATAATAAATTCTGTTTTGGTCTTTGTTTCTAAGTTTAATTTAAATAACTTCGTCACGAGAGTGAGAGGTTATTTAACACTGTTTCGTCACGAGAGTGAGAAGCAAGTAAAGGTTAGAGCCGGCACTGCGAGAGCGTGGGGATCAAACCAGATAGTGGGAACGGGACATTGATCCTAAAAACAGCGAGAGCGCTTTAGGTATCGATTAGGATCTAATTGATTTTCAAAATACGTTTTCTAATTAGAACGGGCGAGCGAGAGCAAAATCCCGTGGTTAGGAAATGTGGCTTTAGTCAATAACGCGAGAGTGTGAGGCGGAGTCTTTAAATTAATATTTTCTACGGAACATACGTAAATTAGCGTCAATCAATTGCTGAGTGCCTGAGGTACACGGGATCCACATTCCGGTCTCTCTGTTCTCAATTACATTTCTTAGTTTTATTTTAGTTTTAGTCTTAGTTTTCCCTTAATCAATCATTCATTAGCCTTAGCTTTACAAAGCAACGATAGATAACGGTAGGTTGACATTGGTATCTGTGGGTTCGACAATCTTTTATATTACTTCGATATTTCCATGCACTTGTGGACGCATCAAGTTTTTGGCGCCGTTGCCGGGGACCAACAGTCAATATTGTGATTCCGTTGTTGCACCGTATAGACTAAGGCACTCCTATAAAAAAAAAATAATAATAAAAAAAAAATTTTAAAAAAAATTTTAAACTATGTATCACCCAAATTTTCTCTATGATAACCACTCACAATATCTTGAGGAGCCGCACCCAAATTTTTTCTACAATTACCAACCGCAATACTCCCAATATTTTGAGGAACCGCAACCAAATTTTTCCTATGATTACCATTCCCAAAATTTTGAGGAACCCCAAGAATCGTACAATTCCAACCTTGAAATACTAATGGAAGATTTCCACGCGACGCTATCTCATTTCCGCCCAAATCACCACTCTCAATATTGTGAAGAACCGCAAGAATTCGTTCAGTCCAACCTAGAAACATTAATGGAGGATTTCATTGAAACATCAACCAATGCTAGACTAGAATCTATGATGGAGCACTTTGTGGACGCACAAACTATCCAGAATGAAGAGCTTAAAAGACAACATCTCGATAATCATGAGACCCTTAGGCGGCTGAACACCGTGGTCGAGTCCCTTGTGACTCACACTGAGGCATTGGAGACCCAAACCTTACTGCTTGTACTGACACCTATAGGTCCCTCCCCTGAGGAGAATGTGTATGTTATAACAACCAGTAGTTAAGGACAACTCGAAAATCCTGAGGAGAGTGATAATGAGGTTGATGAGAGTTATGGTGAGAAAAGAGTTGAGATTGAGACAAATTCATCAACACCATCCACAAACGAGGTTATCGAAGAGGTAGAGAATGAAGCACAAATTGTTGATCACCCTCCATATACCCCACCATATCCTTTCCCGTATAAGTTTGCAGACTCCAAAACGTATGTGCATGTATGGAAAATTATCCACGCACCCTTGTCTGAGGTCTTGCATAAAAAGAGAAAATTTGAAGACCAAACTAAGAAAATCATTAGTGTTAAGAGGGTAAGGTTAGACTTTAAGGTGATGGATGAAATGACTAAGCCCAAACTAGAAAAGCTAGTACTTAGCATAGATCCAGAACCACCACTACAAGTTCAAAAGAATGAACCACCCCACAGAAGGAAGAAAAGAAAAGGTGAGGGATATGTGAGATGGCTTGATAAATGGCCATGGAAATCGAAAATTAACACTTCCATCCGTCGAGCTATCGACGTTAAATAAAGCTCTGCGTGGGAGGAAACCCACGAGTTTTTAATTTAATGTTTTCCTTTTATTGTTTGTGTTTGCAGAAAATAAAGAATTGTATCGCTTGTCACGTCTCAGCTACATTTAGGCAAAAGATCTTTTAGATGACAATCCCTTGAGATGACCTGGTGCCCACGCACATTCCTGCGAATGTCGCTGCTGGTGGTGACACCAATGATGAGTATGATAGGAGAGAACATGTCTCTCCCATTCGTAACTCACATCCTCCTTGTTCTTTGCATGGTCAGGTTCCACCTGCACACACCGCACCGTATTTTTCTAACAATTTTTGCAGGTACTTCCTCCGAAAACAAGCCATATAATGAGCGGCTTCAAGAAAGTGAAGTTTCACCAAATTCAGATATCTCGTAGTACAAGACACTGGAGTAGAAGTGGTCAGCAAAGACAAGGACAGCAAGGGAAGAATCAGAGTGAATTTGGTTATGGTAGCACGCATTGGCAGTCATACAGGTTCTATCTTTCCTTTACCACCTTTTATCAAAACATTGAGGACAATGTTTGGTTTAAGTGTGGGGGAGGAACTCTACCGCTTTCATTTTAACGCATTTTAGTTAGATTTATTGCTTTCTGGCATGATTTTAAAAATTTTTCTATTTTCGTTGCGTCTTTGCATGTGCTGTCAAGTCTTTATATGCGATTTTGTGTTTATCGATTTCCCACTCCCTTGAGCCACACCAAATATTTTGAAAATTTTTGCGTTAAAAATAGGGTTTCTTTTGAAAATCTTAGGTTACAGACGAAATTAAGGTTAGATTGTGAGTCGTGGGAAAAATTCCGCAAAATCGATATCGTCTTAACACCGTGAGCCTCCCTATTATGGAAATCAATTTGAGTACTTGTTATACCGTAGCCTTAAGTTCTCACCCCTTTAGTAGTCCCTAATTAGTTTATTTAGTAGTCAGCACAATCCTAAGCACGCACTAAGTAGGAAGCCGATGCAAATAAGTGTATGATCTCATGTTTAAATGGTAAATTGAAAAGAAAAAAAAAAGGAATGAAAAGAAATGCTCCTTCTAAGTTAGGTGATCCTCACCCGATCATTTAGCCCAACGGTGCAAACTTCTTTATTTTATTGATATTTAAGCCAACGTGCAAAAGAAAAAAAAATTGATAATAATAATGAGATCATAGTCACTAACAGGTTAGCCTACCATGAGTGTGAAAGGATAACGAGCTTAATGTGATTGCGCCAGAATGAAAAGGATGAAAGAAGGATGAGTTAGTTAGGTTTAGGTATAATGACATGATTCGGATTGGTTTGTATAGGAGGGAGGTTGATGACCGCAAAAGTGGGATTATGTTGTTACGATATCCTTAGTGTGTAAGCTAGTACCTATGACACAAACTCAACCGAAGTAGAGTTGGTAGCCTAGGATGAGTATCCGTATGCACTATTTTTCTTACGAGTCATGGTTTGCTTGAGGACAAGCAAAGGTTTAAGTGTGGGGATGTTTGATAACACGAAAATGTATCGTATTTTGGTCTTGATTTACATTCAATTATTATATCGTTTTCGTCTAATATCCAATTTTCTCGAGAATATTTAAGTGTTTTTGCAGGTATTTCTATTTCTGCTGATGTGACGATCATCACGGTTCCACCACGACCGTGGCAGATACACATTTCATCACGACCGTCATGGCCTCACCACGATCGTCACGCGCTCAATTATGGATATTATGTTCAGAACGAAGACGTGGAAAAAGAAGCCCAATGCAGTCATGCACTTCACCAATTTCTCCTAGATTCTCTCAACCACCATCCACTAACAACACTACTTGGAAGTTACTCTAGAAAACTAACCGCCCACTACTTCTCCAACTTCCCACTACTCCCACTTTCTCCACCACTCATTTATGCTCCATGGAAGTTACAAAACGAAATTCCCTCTATATATAGTAGTTCCCTTTGCATTTGTAATCATCCAAGTTTATGGGCGCGAAAGCGCTGTTCATAGTTTTAGGCAGTAAATTACCATTGTAAAAGTGGTAGTTATCTCACATTGAGGAACTACCACACCATTAGTATTTAGGCCTTTAATTTGTAACGCTTGGATCAAAACTTGTCGTCATTATTAAAGTTAATTCAAGTTCTTTATTTCCGCATTCTACTTCAAGTCTTTACAGGTTCTTTATCGCATTGCTTATTATTATTATTTATCGCTTTCATAAATTAATTATCGTAATGCTTTCAAATTCAATTACCATTTCTGTGTTGTTTTCATTTAATTCCATGTCCGGCTAAATGTTTAGAGTCCGGTTTGTGAGGACCGTCATTCCGACGGGACTCGGTAATTAAATTAGCGTTAACTTATAATAAATTCTGTTTTGGTCTTTGTTTCTAAGTTTAATTTAAATAACTTCGTCACGAGAGTGAGAGGTTATTTAACACTGTTTCGTCACGAGAGTGAGAAGCAAGTAAAGGTTAGAGCCGGCACTGCGAGAGCGTAGGGATCAAACCAGATAGTGGGAACGGGGCATTGATCCTAAAAACAGCGAGAGTGCTTTAGGTGTCGATTAGGATCTAATTGATTTTCAAAATACGTTTTCTAATTAGAACGGGCGAGCGAGAGCAAAATCCTGTGGTTAGGAAATGTGGCTTTCGTCAATAAAGCGAGAGTGTGAGGCGGAGTCTTTAAATCAATATTTTCTACGGAACATACGTAAATTAGCGTCAATCAATTGCTGAGTGCCTGAGGTACACGGGATCCACATTCCGGTCTCTCTGTTCTCAATTACATTTCTTAGTTTTATTTTAGTTTTAGTCTTAGTTTTCCCTTAATCAATCATTCATTAGCCTTAGCTTTACAAAGCAACGATAGATAACGGTAGGTTGACATTGGTCTATGTGGGTTCGACAATCTTTTATATTACTTCGATATTTCCGTGCACTTGCGGACGCATCAGATTGATCCAAGAAGCTTGATGCACAAGTTTAAATTTCATCTGAACCAAAGTTAGGGTTTTTGAAGAAAAGTCAAATGTGCCTTTGACTTTTGACCCAGGCATGCTCCCAAACCCTAGGACATGATTCAATACACCCTATAACACCTATGAAATCAATCCGTCAAGTTTGATTTAGGTCAAGGACTTGATTTCATAAAGGATCGCACAGTTTGGAATTCATTTGACAAAAAGTCAACTGTGCACAAAAGTTAACTTTGACTTTTTGAGATTTTTCACAATTATGGTTCTTTAACCCTAAAATGATGTTAATGTGTGATTGGAATCATCATTCATCAAGAAAAATCAATAAAAGTGGGATAACCTGTAAAAGGGATAACCATAAAAAACTTAGAAATTTTCTAAGTTATGGAACAAAGTGGCTAGGGTACCAACTTTGGAGGATCATAACTCCTAAACCACAAGGCCATTTCCCCCATTCAAAGCTGGATTTGTAGTTCTCATGGCCCTCTACAAAAGCTTCAGCTACACCTCATTCCAATTCGTCATGGATTTTGAGTCATAGAATGATCAAAATGGCTGAAAACATGAAATGCCACTTTTTCCAACACTTAGTGAAATTTTCACTAAGTCAGAATCTGTCTTGCTTTTTTTCCAAAAGTAGGGGGATTTTTCACTTAGATCCAAAAAGTATCAAGACCAACTATGATCAGACACATGTTATATCATATGAGGGTTTTCCAAAATGGCCAAGAACTCCATGAAACTCCACTTAAGCCATGCGATATGACCATGCCAATATGTCTTGCTGCAAACTGTCATGGTAAGGCAGATTTTGGGATTTTGCTCGATTTGCTTAAATTTTGCAAAAGGCAAGCAAATCTATCCATCTGAACACCTTAAGGGGGGACCAAGGAGGGACAAACACTGATCCATCAACCTCCCAAGTCCTTGGAACCAAAAGTAGCATGCCAAACCTAGAAATGCCTAAAAGAGGGACAAGACTCCAATTTTGTTTTGGAGCATTTAATGGATGCACCAAGGTGGCATGGACTGAGCCATTTCAACCTGAATTCTGTAACACCCCAATTCCCATCGCGAATAAATAATACATAAATAAATCAGAGTAAATAAAATTTTATTATTCTTAGACAGAAATAAGGATGCCACATTTAAAGGAAGAAAACACAATCCCTGCTCATAAATTTGATACATAACACAAAATGAAATAAACATAAAAGGGAAAATTTTTCCAACAAAAAGGAAAGTTCAATTGTGGAATAAAGCGGAAAGATCCATAATTGCCTTATTTTACAAAATAAATTATTTTATAACATCAAAATATTCATACAAAATTAATACAAAATAGATCCAACAAATGTATACATATGTAACAACAGCGTTCCCCGACTCCTGTGTTACGTATCAGAGCAGACAGACTTACAAACGGATGGAGAACTAATCTTCACAAAAGCCTCAAAGACTACTAATCTGCAATTGCCTCATAGAGCAACAAACCACAGCAGAAGGGTGAGAAACACGATTATAATATAGTTGCATACGATTATATAATAACACAAAATACACATGTAAAACATTCTCACCACAAGCATCAAATACTAATACATATAGCATATCATAGATAATTAATACAATCATTGTAATGTACAACATCCGCACAAAACATAGCATATGTCTATACATAACACATATCATCCATAATCCATACATTTATCACGAATGCATATCAAACCACCAATGCCATCACAAGCTCAACACATAATCAATCAATTCACAATTTTCCACACATAATCAATCAATTCACAATTTTCCACACATAATCAAGCCATTCATGATTTTCCACACATAATCAATCCATTCATGATTTATGTAAATGCAAAGAGACCGACACAACGACTCTATGCAAATGCAATGCGGTACCGTTCCATCCATCATTCTCATCATTAATTCACTCAAGAATTATTGGAATCATTGCTTGTTACTTAGTGTAACTCCCCGTCGGGAAAATGATGTTCCCCGTCGCTTTAGGTCCTCTTGGTATAAGGCTCACGACGTTTATGGATCGCTTTAGGTCATCTTTGTATAAGGCTCACGATCATCTATAACGTCGCTTTAGGTCCTCTTTGTATAAGGCGCACGACCGTTATAGCAGATTCCCTCGGGAATCGTTTCGTCGCTCACACCCACTAGGGCACACGACATCACAAGAATGCATATCATGATGCTTGGCATACAATGACTCATGACTATCAAATGCAGACACATATACAACCATGTGAACCATTTCAACATCCATAATCATGCATATACAATCAAACATAACACAGTGCATTTATTTGCCATAAGGCCACAAACCATCATCACAACATTTCATCACATGCATTCACATCTTATGACAGCACACAAGTTATACGTTATATATCAGAAGCGTATCGCATGATAACACATCAATTACACACAATTACGACGGTAAAAGTCGACAAAATGACACTATTCCAATTCCCGACACAATTAAATCGGCCACTAGTCTCAAAACCATTTTTATAAGAAAGAACGTTTCATTAGCTTTCCAACGCATCCAACCGCGCCTCAATCCGACTTACGACCCAAAAGTTATGACAAGAACAAAATGGAAAACCTGTCATGTTCGCTTTCCTATTCGCAATGCGAACCCCCAGCGAACCATGGCAGAGAAAAAATAGCATACAGTTCACAATGCGAACACCCAGTGAACCTTCGCTTTCCCCTTCGCAATGCGATTTCCCTGCGAACGTGGCAGAGAAAAAACAGCAGAAAGTTCGCAATGCGAACCTCCCGCGAACCCTCGTTTTCCCTTCGTTTCCCTATTCGCAGTGCGAACCTGCGAACTCAGAAAATCTCAGCAGCGCTGTTGTTCCCTCCAACACAACATTTCCTCCACCAAAACACTCCCAAACCATAACATATCCCAATCATAGTAACAAGTATTCTACAACATTTATACCGCATTTCAACCGCGAAAACATCGATTTCTATCGTTTTCTCTCATTCCGACCTAGAATTGAAAAGCTAGGAAAAACTAGCAAACATTTCAACACACACATACACAATCATACACAAGCATAGCATAACCGAGTTTCGCACCCTTACCCGATTAATCGCGCTTCGAAGTGTCGGTTGAATCGGTTTCTTACACTCCAAGTTTTCCTCGTTTTCTTCTTCTCCTTCTCTATTTCCCTTAACTTCTTTTTCTCTCTTTTTCTTTCTATGTTTCTATTTTAAATGAAAACAATATCTAACCAAGCCAAAAAGACCAAAATACCCCTACACTCAATTTTCTCGCAAACGTTCCCAAAACGCGATAAAACATAATAACGATAAACATAACACATTTACCAAATAAAAACCAAGAATAAAATAATATAAAGGCCAAAATAATTAAATCGACTCAATTAAATGAATCTAACAAAAACTGGGGCGTTACAACTCTCCCCAACTTAGACATTTTCATCCTCGAAAATATAACTGAGACGAACAACTCCGGATACAACTCTCGCATTCGACTAACCCATTAACATGCCAACACTAGGCACACCACGAATAACACCAACTGACAAACCACCTCGCTAACAACGACTACAACAACGACACGACAACGACGACAACTACAACGACAAGATGCAAAGCCCATACAATGCACTTGACGACTAACTGCGACTCAAAGAAAACCATGTTACCAACACCCAGGTAACACTCCCCTAATCCCCCGCACAGGAATTAGCTACTCGCACTCGAACCAGCACGATAGAAACGAGGCAACAACAAAAGCAAGAACCTAAAGTCCCACGACACAACATCTTTTCAACAACCTCTACATAACCACAATACCAACATCCTTGTCACACAACAATATTACAACAATGCTACGATTCACCAATCGAACATACAACCAAAACATCCATCTACATAGTAGCCCATGAATAGTAATTAAACCTTTCACCTAACACTTTCATGCTGAAACGTTCAATGATCTCATCACTCCTACATGTTTACAATGTTCAACCTATGAACTCTTACAAGTCACACATGCATATACGAAATATGCCACATCACGCTTTCGATGCACACTCTGATTATTCACAACAACCAAATCTACCAATTCCATATCCAAAGTCTAACTCTTCCTCATATTCACCAAAAATCACTGTTCACTCTTAATATACCCAACCTCACACTCTTCTGTGTTAGCTTACACACTAGACACAAGTCTCTAAACTGCTCAAGTAATTCTAATCCTCTGACCATCAAAAGATCTCCTTCAAATCTTGATACATTTTATTAACTCTCGAATGTATACTCAAACTACTCCGGTGTCCTTCCTCAAAAATCATCTTTTTCAATCTGAACCATCAGGAATACAAATTCTACCGTGGAATCTCAAAACACCCTGATCATCCAATTTAAAGTCACCATTCACACCTTTATCTCCAACCGTCATCAAATCAACAAATTTCACCTCCAGCCTCTGTTTCCCGCTAACGGTCAGCAGAAAATCATTAGTGACCTTTAACATACCAAGCCTCACACTATCAGATGTCAATTTGCACACCAAACTCAAATCTCTAAATTCTTCCAAAAGTTCCCACTCTTTAACCATCAAAGCAGACATATGTAAAAACTTTTGACTTAACTCATCAGGCACGACATTAATTTTACCAATAGGATAATTCGAGCCAAGGTCATAACTAATCAGGAATTCCAACCATCCTCGTTGTCACCTACTTTATTCCTTCTGGCAAAACAAGTACTCTAAACCCTTATGATTACCAAACACCTTGAACCTAAAACCCTCAAAATAATTCCTCTAGATTCTCAACACAAAAGTAACCGCAGCCATCTTGAAATCATGAATCCCTAATTGTCGTAAAGCATAAGAAATGACTTTACCCTTTTGCATTAGCACACTAACTACACTCATCAAGGACACATCCCAATATTCCATAAACAATTTATTAGGATCAGGCAAAATCAAAATTGGAGTCGTAGTCAATCTCTACCTCAGCTCACCAAAACTTACTCACAACGAACATCCAAAACAAACGACTCACCCTTTGCAAGTCAATTGAGATAACAGAAGTACGAACTTAGCAAATTCTTCCATAGCCTGCAGTAACAACCAACTAAGCCCAAAAGTTTCTAATCTCCTTAACCGACTTCGGAGCCTCTCATTGTAGAACTGCATCTACTTTCTATGGATCCATTAACCATACTCTCATCCAAAATATCATATCCAAGAAAACTAACCTCTTTCAATCAAAATTCTCACTTCGATAATTTAGTAGAAAGCTCCCTCTCTTTCAACCCTTGTAACTCAATCCTCAAATACTCTACATACTCATCCTTTGATTTAAAATAAATCAGAATATCATCCAATAAACATCACTATAAACTTATCCAAACAAGTATGGAAGATACAATTCATATACTCCACAACCATAACAAAAGTAATACCATCAAGGAACTTCAAATCGTTCGCAATTCGTCACAATTCAAAACTCAAGCTATCTCGAACACAACCGCAAGTTTCCATACTACTAACTGATTAACACGCAACCTCATGCTATCATCCTTTTCTTTACCAACCATGTTGGACCTCTTCAAGTCAACACACTAATGTTTCATCCAAAAACATATCTGAAAACCATGCACAACTGACGGCCTATCCCTGTGGCTTCCTGCCAATTTCCAGAACACTATCATCCCAAACATGACAAACATCTGAGTTTCACTTCCTAAAAGTTCTTCTACTTACTTAGCAAATCCAAACCTCAAATCCTTACCTTCGTCAAATTTGAGTTCACACTCTACTCTCTGAGAACAACCATTGACGATACCCAATCGTTCTCTCTCAATGACTTCCCAACTAGACCAACATACCAAAACCTCTAATCCGTCTCATCTTTCGATATAAGAATCTTCATCGACTCATCAAAATAATCCGTAACCATTTTCTTAAATTCCAAACAATTCATTACACACACTATCAAAGCCGAAAAGACACGTCTATTCCATCCAACATAATTCCCGTCTGCTATCAACAAGAGATTAAGGGTAATTAGTTCCTCAATTTGTCAATAGAAATCCGACAATCATGATGGGGCATAAACCGTCTTTACCAAACTATAATATAATTTCTTGCATCTTGTGCACAAAACTACCTAGGGCACAAATCCTTAGTTGACAGAAACCTTACCTCCGCATTCCCTCAGGAATTCGGGAACAACACTGTCCAAACAACACTTACAATCTTGCAATCTACAACACACTGAGCCAACGCTCCACAACTGAAGCAACTTGGAGAAGCACAAGCTCCTCCCCCACTTATCTCATTCTAAATTCTGAAGACAAAGGATTAGAAAACCAAAAAGCACTGACAGTATTTCACACACATCACACAGACTAAGGGACAAACAACATCGACAGTATTCAACTGTCACACCAACTGACTCAACAACTTGGCCGGACGGACCGACCTGCTCTGATACCACTAATGTAACACCCCAATTCCCATCGCGAATAAATAATACATAAATAAATCAGAGTAAATAAAATTTTATTATTCTTAGACAGAAACAAGGATGTCACATTTAAAGGAAGAAAACACAATCCCTGCTCATAAATTTGATACATAACACAAAATGGAATAAACATAAAAGGGAAACTTTTTCCAACAAAAAGGAAAGTTCAATTGTGGAATAAAGCGGAAAGATCCATAACTGACTTGTTTTACAAAATAAATTATTTTATAACATCAAAATATTCATACAAAGTTAATACAAAATAGATCCAACAAATGTATACATATGTAACAACAGTGTTCCCCGACTCCCGTGTTACGTATCAGAGCAGACAGACTGACAAACGAATGGAGAACTAATCTTCACAAAAGCCTCCAAGACTACTAATCTGCAATTGCCTCATAGAGCAACAAACCATAACAGAAGCGTGAGAAACACGATTATAATATAGTTGCATACGATTATATAATAACACAAAATACACATGTAAAACATTCTCACCACAAGCATCACATACAAATACATATAGCATATCATAGATAATTAATACAATCATTGTAATGTACAACATCCCCACAAAACATAGCATATGTCTATACATAACACATATCATTCATAATCCATACATTTATCACGAATGCATATCAAACCACCAATGCCATCACAAGCTCAACACATAATCAATCAATTTACAATTTTCCACACATAATCAAGCCATTCATGATTTTCCACACATAATCAATCCATTCATGATTTATGCAAATGCAAAGAGACCGACACAACGACTCTATGCAAATGCAATGCGATACCATTCCATCCATCATTCTCATCATTAATTCACTCAGGAATTATTGGAATCATTGCTTGTTACTTAGTGTAACTCCCCGTCGGGAAAACGATGTTCCCCGTCGCTTTAGGTCCTCTTGGTATAAGGCTCACGACGTTTATGGATTGCTTTAGGTCCTCTTTGTATAAGGCTCACGATCGTCTATAATGTCGCTTTAGGTCCTCTTTGTATAAGGCTCACGACCGTTATAGCAGATTCCCTTGGGAATCATTTCGTCGCTCACACCCACTAGGGCACACAACATCACAAGAATGCATATCATGATGCTTGGCATACAATGACTCATGACAATCAAATGCAGACACATATACAACCATGTGAACCATTTCAACATCCATAATCATGCATATACAATCAAACATAACATAATGCATTTATTTGCCATAAGGCCACAAACCATCATCACAACATTTCATCACATGCATTCACATCATACAACAGCACATAAGTTATACGTTATATATCAGAAGCGCATCGCATGATCACACATCAATTACACACAATTACGACGGTAAAAGTCGACAAAACGACACTATTCCAATTTCCGACACAATTAAATCGGCCACTAGTCTCAAAACTATTTTTATAATAAAAACGTTTCATTAGCTTTCCAACGCATCCAACTGCGCCTCAATCCGACTTACGACCCAAAAGTTATGACAAGAACAAAATGGAAAATCTGTCATGTTCGCTTTCCTATTCGCAATGCGAACCCCCAGCGAACCATGGCAGAGAAAAAACAGCATAAAGTTCGCAATGCGAACACCCAGTGAACCTTCGTTTTTCCCTTTGCAATGCGAATTCCCTGCGAACCGTGGCAGAGAAAAAATAGGAGAAAGTTCGCAATTGCGAACCTCCCGCAAACCCTCGCTTTCCCTTCGCTGCCCTATTCGCAGTGCGAACCTGCGAACTCAGAAAATCTCAGCAGCGCTGTTGTTCACTCCAACACAACATTTCCTCCACCAAAACACTCCCAAACCATAACATATCCCAATCATAGTAACAAGTATTCTACAACATTTATACCGCATTCAACTGTGAAAACATCGATTTCTATCGTTTTCTCTCATTCCGACCTAGAATTGAAAAGCTAGAAAAAAACCAGCAAACATTTCAACACAAACATACACAATCATACACAAGCATAGCATAACCGAGTTTCACACCCTTACCCGATTAATCGCGCTTCGAAGTGTCGGTTGAATCGGTTTCTTACACTCCAAGTTTTCCTCTTTTTCTTCTTCTCCTTCTCTATTTCTCTTAACTTCTTTTTCTCTCTTTTTCTTTCGATGTTTCTATTTTAAATGAAAACAATATCTAACCAAGCCAAAAAGACCAAAATACCCCTACACTCAATTTTCTTGCAAACGTTCCCAAAACGCGATAAAACATAATAACGATAAACATAACACATTTACCAAATAAAAACCAAGAATAAAATAATATAAATGCCAAAATAATTAAATCGACTCGATTAAATAAATCTAACAAAAACTGGGGCGTTACAAATTCAGTCAAGACTTATCCAACAACTAGGGAACCAACAGCCTGTGCTCTAACCTGTAGTCAATGGCTAGAGGAGACTTGGATTCCCATTGGTCAACATTGGCCAAACCTCTGCAGCAGTTGCCAATCACTATTGCTCCCAAAACAAACTTGCTCTACTATAAATATAGCTCATTTGTGATCAGTTTGAGTACACCAAAGCCATCAAACAGATGCTTTCCTCAAAATCACTTTCTCTAGAAAAAATACCTTTTGTAGCAAGGTAACTCTGATTTTTTGAGTTAGATAGCATTTCCATCACAGCTTATGATCCAAACACATCCAATATGTCATATCTAAGCTGTCCAAACTCTCACAAGTGACCTGTAACACCAAAATCACAAAGTCACATCTCAAAACCTCAAAATAGGACTTTTTTGTATTTTTCAAGCCATGTCTTGATTCAGTCACTTTCCAAACCAGATAAAACCTCAAATACACTCCAAATATCATCCTTGAACTGTCCCAAATGGTTTCACACATCTGGAACACCATTTGAGAGAGTTGTTATTTTGGCCACTTTTGCCCCTTTTGCAAGAAAGGGCCAATTTCCATTCCTGAGGTTTCCAGCTGATTCCGATCATCCTAAAAGCTTCTAAGGGATCATTTGAGGGTGTCCAAAGCATCAAATCATCTCTGGAACAAAGCACTTGGTAGATAGCCTAAAAGCTCCAAAGAGAGGTAAGCATCACAACTTGAACTCTCTGAAATATGCCTTGCTTTGAGGTCCACTGATCATGCATCTCTTATACATGTTATATGTGTTGTGTTTGAACCAATTCATCATATAATTCATGCATGTACCAAGAGGTAGCACAGAAAATGCAAAATATGGCCTATTTCAAAACCACTATCGGGTTTTGAGGAGGATTTATTTTCTGAAAAAACCACCACCACCATTGGATTCCTTGTGAAATTCTAGGCCAGATACATATAAATTTTGTCTCCATCCATGGAGAAATGAGAAAGTTATGGCCTTCACGTTTCTGACCAAAATCTTGCCTTGCATTGCCTTGGGCCAGGCCAAAAACAAGGTAAGCCTTGTATATTTGTGGTTGTGTTTCAATCAACGGATGTATCACCACCCCAGTGGTAAGGCGCGCGCCCTGTACACAAGAGGTCTGGGGTTCGAATCCCCCTCGCCCCAGATTCTCTTTTTTACCACTTTTTCATATTTTTTTCATATTTTATTATTTTTAATGATTTGAAAATTTAATAACTCCCTCAATTTTAATTATTTTTTATTGGTTCTTTTTGCAAAAAATCACAAAAATATTGAAATATTTTATTCCACAAAAAAATAAAATTTATATTATTTATTTAATATAATTGGTATTTTTGTGAATTAATTCATTTTTAATTGTTTTTAAACATTTAAAAGTGAATATTTATCTTGAAAATCAAAACCAAATGAGTTTTAATTCATCTTGTGATTAAAACCTCATTTTTCAAACTTTAAACAAAAATCACAAGTGGTTTATTCAAACTTATTTGATATTTTTATCATTTTATTAATTTTCTTTAAATATTTACTTTTAAAGGAAAACAAAATTAGGGTTTCTTTGATTTTCACCCTCACAAATCTTTTTCAAACACCTTTGGGCCTCTAGTAGAGTGTAATACCCAACCCTTTTTGAAAACCAAAATTATTTGGGCCTCAGTGTATTGTATAAGTCCCGACACCATCAAAAAGTTCGGCGCGATCGTCGCCTTTTTAACAAAAAAAAAACCCATGGGCCTCTCCTTATGTTGTAAGCCCCATCTCTTGTACAAAAGTAAACCTCTTTGGGCCTCTAATAGAGTGTAAGACCCAACCCCCTTTTAACCAAAACTTTTTGGGCCTCAAATATTGCATAAGTCCCTCCGCGTTAAAAGAAAAATCTCGGCGCGATCGCCAGTTCAAAAATCAAAACATCTGGGTCTACCCTCGTGTTATAAGCCCCATTACTTTTCTTTAAACACCTTTGGGCCTCTTGAGAGAGTGTAAGACCCATCCCTTTGTACAGAAAACCTTGTTGGGCCTCAGTCACTTGTATAAGTCCCTGTACAATTTCAAAACAACAGTGCAATCACTGATAAAACCTCGGGCCTCTCCTTGAGTTGTAAGCCCCAACAATCTTTTCAAAGCACTTTCTCCTTTGATTTGGAATATAATATTGTTATCAAAGCTTTCTTTGTTGAATAACTAACAAAACATCATGGAAGCTCTACAACCGAGTAAGTGTTTACCCGCTTTCATTTATCGCTTTCATATGTATATAACTGTATTGTGAGGCTGCTTCACTGTAAGTCTTCTTTCACATCCTTTTTATATACTCGCCAAATATCAACTGCATAATACTAGTATAGTTATTTAGAGTTTTCCCCGGCAACTACGTCTAGCACTAGGTAAAGCCTTATTGGTCACTCTTAAATACAGTCAAAACTAGATCCCCCATAGGATTACCAGATACAGTCTTCCCTCCTCTTGGGGTTAAACAATATGGAAACGTGAAAGGAAGCATTCTCGGTGACCCCTTTCTCAGACTGTCACTCTTAGAAATTGTCAAAGAAACTCTACTCCCCAGAGTTGATCTATTATTCGTGAATAGCATCTCTTGAGTTTCTTCCAAATTCAAGAACTTTCCTGGCTTGATCTATTCTCGGTGAATAGCATGTCTTGAACTTCTCTTGGTTTGGGGACCACAGGCTTCCTAAAAGCATCCCCGTCTCCTCTTAGGCGTTGTACAAGGACCCTTCGGCTTCTTAGAAGTTCCCATGCCTTCTCTTGGGCTTAATACAAGGACCCCGACGACCTCTTAAAGGTATAAGACAAAACTTAGTCATCCTTTGCTAAAGCAGTCTTTCCAGCGTCAAAAACTCCGGTCATCGCAGGGTTGATATTCATCCCTTAATAACCGTGCCTCCTCTTGGGCATAGTACAAAAGATAAAACTCTAGACTTGGACAGTCTAAGACCCTTGAATCTCAAAGACATTCTCAAGTTCCTTTCAAATATAGGAAGAAACCCCGATCACTCTGGATAAATCTCTAGCAGAAACCCAGCCTCTCTCATGAGAGTTCCCCACACTTGGACCCGCTTCCGAATCTCAAGAATCCCCAACATAAGATAGCCTCCTCTTAGGCTTTGTATAATGATCCTTTCCTCAGGAAAGCCAACCTCCTCTTGGGATTTGTACAATGATTCTCCCCAACGGAGCTAACCTTTTCAGACTCTCTTGTTGGGTCGCTCCACTTTTAGCCTCCATCTCGGGCTTCGTACGAGATAAAAAACACTCTCTTGTTGAGTCAATCTCCTTTTAGCCTCCGTCTCGGGCTTCGTACAAGATAGAAATCACTCTCTTGTCGAGTATAAAAGACTCTTTTGTTGAGTTAAACACTTTTAGCCTCCATCTCGGGCTTCGTACGAGATAGAAATCACTCTCTTGTTGAGTATAAAAGACTCTCTTGTTGAGTCAAAACCACTTTTAGCCTCCGTCTTGGGCTTCGTACAAGGCACGTATAAAACACTCTCTTGTTGAGTATAAAAGACTCTCTTGTTGAGTTGATCTCCTTTTAGCCTCCATCTCGGGCTTCGTACGAGATAGAAAACACTCTCTTGTTGAGTATAAAAGACTCTCTTGTTGAGTCAAAACCATTTTTAGCCTTCATCTTGGGCTTCATAAAAGACACATAAAATCACTCCCTCGTTGAGTATAAAAGACTCTCTTGTTGAGTCAATCTATTTTTAGCCTCAATCTCGGGCTTCGTACGAGACAACAAATAAAAAACACCCTCTTGTTGGGTCAATAGCCTCCTCTTAGGCTTTGTATAAAGAAAACCCTGGTTGAGTCAATCAACCTTTTAGCATCAAAGCCATGCCTTGCTCACAGTATACAAACATCAACAACTCCTTTTCCCCCCATCTAATTGCTGTAAGCGGCAAGCCTCTGGATTATTTACATCCACGCCATTGTCCCTCTTTTAGCATGAGAAATTCCTAAGGAAAGATAGCATTGCTCTACACTGAGTTAAAGTCTTCTCCTTCAGGTCAAAAATCCCCTATAAAGGAAATTATGGCATTGTTGGATTCACATATCCCAGTTAAAGTAATTCTCATTTATAATCAGTCACCTAACAGTTGTGATAAACAAACCAAATATCCCCCTTTAGAGATGACAAATTATCTCTCATCCATAAACCCTTTAGCTTCACATCTTGGGCTTTGAACAAGATACAAATCACCTTTAGCTTCATGTCTTAGGCTTTGAACAAGACACCAAAACACCTCTTTCCTCCCATAGAATAGGAGGAACTACAATCGCTCTGATTTCCCTGTTTCGTTAAACGGGAATACGTAGGCATAAGATTGAAAAAATCTTAGCGAGCATACTAATCAAAAAACCAAAAATCCAGTATCTCCACCAAATCAACCCAAAAGCATCAAATCTAAACAAATTACCAAAAACCTCACCAATAGTCTAAACACTGTGTTCTTAACAAAATAAACCGAAGAGTGGCCCACGTCTTAATAGCATCTGTAAACCAACAGTTTTAACTATTTAACCTCGGTATGCAAGCAGGGTTAATTGGAGACATCTATTTCCCTTCCTTAATCAACTCAACAGGATAAAAAATGAATCGAACTGTATGTCCCCTAGCGATAGTGATTCAAGACCACAAAAATCGCGCTACACATACCCAAGTGTTCTACTTTTAAAGAATTCCTAACTTCAGATACCATGTCATAGAAAAAATTGGAAAATAATTTAAGGGTGTTGATGAACTTAAGTATCTAACTGCGTCTGGACCAACGACCATGACTCTTCGCCCCATCCAAGTAAAGTTGCAATAGCCCATAAATTACAATTTCCACTGTCACCCACATCAACAATGTCATCAATATATGGATGCAAGAAACCATGAAACTGAGACAAGTAAAGATGCCTCGAAGATGCAATTGACAGTTGACTTTGACCCGACATACTTTAAGGTTAACTTCCTGTTGGTTTCGTGCATGATCTCTTTGTCGTCTGACTCTCCTGCGAGCCCTCACCATACTTCCACTGTGAAGGAATATGATGCACATCACTCTCTTCACCCTTTCTCCTCTTCTTAACTCCCCTCTTTGGCTTGTACTTTTCTGACGGTGGACACATAGAAGTTGTGGATGGATGTGTTAGTTCCCGAACCTTTTTCTTCAATACCCTCTGGCCTACAATATCCAAAAAATTGAAGTATGTCTTCAACTCTTCACACTCTGCTTCTAAATTCAACTTTGTGCCACTATCGTCATGACCGTTAGCATGCTCTTCAATGTGTAATTTATTTCAAAAAATATGAATTGGTTCTAAAGAAACATGCAAGTCTTGTATTTGGAAACCAGCAAGTTAACACACACAAGGTAACCTATGTGTAATTCTAATGAAGTAACCACAAGCATTTTTGCTTGTGCCAACAAATTTTACCCTTTACAGCTCATTTCCTATGTGATGTACACACTGCCTTGAAACAAAATCTTGCAAGTTAGTATAGAATGAAGTGTTATACCGATGCTCAATGTTGACAATACTTTTTCAAAACGACACCCTGATTGAACCTAGATGCAACTTCAACATGGTGTTCACAACATCCCAACTTCGGCATAAATCTCCTCGGCTTGTAGTCAACATGTTTTTACTCTCCAATGAGCAGCCTCCACCCTAAATCACAATAATTAAACCATTATGAGCCAACATGATAAATTATGCTTAGTAATAACATCGAAAAGAAGTTTGTGTACCTGTGCGTTGTTGTGTTCCCTAAATGAGTGACTTTGTTAGTACAAGCAGCAACAAACATTTTTTATAAGGTATCAATCATGTTTCACTCACATACTTAACAAACAAAGGAATATCAGTACAAACAGTCTCAAATTGATTCAAGTGTGCGACAAACTCAGTTTCTCTATTAGCATACATGATGTTGTTCCATAGATCCATGGCATGTTCATGTCTTTTTTATTTAACATACTTTTAACATTTCATGCTAACATTTTCTAAAATATGGAACGAATATAACAAATGTGTTGAATTTGGAAACACAACTTCAATTGCATTCATCAACACAAGTTCTCGGTCCGTCGCCTCAATATTCGATAGCAATTTCTCAGAAGAGAACAACTCTTTGAGCTTCTTCAGTGCCCATTTGATGTTCTCCCCCTTTTCATGTTCCAAATAGGCAAAGCCTACCGAAAACGTCAATTTTGTTGACGTAACGCTAACAATCTCAAGGAGTGGTAGCCGATACCTATATGATCACGGTGCAAATAATAAAAAATATGATAAATCATAGTATGTCGAAATGATTTAAATGTATAATCACAATGCACATTACCTATTTATTTTGTATGTACAATAAAAAATCAACACCAAGTAAAACATATTCAACAAATTCACTGAATCAGGATGTGTCCAAAAGATATCAGCAACAACATTTGAGTATTCCCTATTTCTTGTCCAACACATATATTTTTCTCTATGTATAAGAGTCAACAACATTTGCATTTCCGTCAAAGAACCTCTCTTGCTCGCATTGTATGTAGCTCTAGCTTTATACACTTGGGTAACACTGGTGAGGTTTTCTGGATCTTTGTCTTTCAAGACATAAATAATGTACCGTAGAGCCATGTTGTACTTCGTCATGTCATTCACAAATTGTCTCTCATAAAATTTTAGGTGACCCAATATGTCATGGTCATCTAAATCCTCAGATAGTTTATGATTGTGAAACTCACACCTAACCATCACCTTCCAACCGCTACCACTCGGCGCAGATCTTACCCTAAAAGGACATTTCACTTTCATACTATAAATGCCCTGTGAAGATTTACTGATTTCAGATGTATTTTTCCTTTTATAATTTCCTCCTCTCTCACAGCTCATAATCAATTTATCTTTCCTACCTCACTAGCCATTTGTAATATCAGAACGAACAGTCACAACTATAATACCATGTTGCTTGCCAATATTCTGTGCGTAGGCTAATACTTTAGATCGGATCTCAATTATCTGTCATTTACATCACATAAAAGTATACTATTAATATCATATAAGGGCGAGAAAATTTTAAATTTAAACTTGTTACATAGAAAACATACTTTGTCTGTGGTAACAAAACTGCGTACAATCGCTACACGAATCTGTAGATGGTTCTGTGGACTCCGGACCACACAAATACAATATTTTTCCTAATTTTTGTTCTGTTAGTAAAATGTCCGGTATACCAAATTTTTTGTAATTTATCGGAAATTGACAATTTCCGGTATTGGAACGACAGTTTATGTAAATTACAGGAAATTTTGAAATTTCTAGAAATGGATACCGAATTTTCTAAAGTTTCTAGTATTTTGTACTGAATTTTTCCAAATTTCCAGTATATACGCTTGAATTTTCAAAAATGCGAAAAATAATATACCAGAAATTCCAAAATAACAACCTGAAATTTCGTTTTTAGAAGTTAAAAAAAGAAAAAAATTTGGAAAAATAATAAAGTTGATAGGTAAATATTTACAAGGGTAATTTGCGAATATTGAAAGTTTAGAGATATCAGGTATAAAATGGGGGTGACAAGTTAATTTCTCCTAAAAATATATCTCCAAACGCATGAAGTGCAATTTCAAATTTTTAAGAGTTAAGAATGTTTTTGGCCCATCATTTTATTAAAAAAAAGTGATTTTTAGTCACTAATGTTTATATAAAAATATGGACCGAAAGTGCACTATACTTTTACATGGTAAACTTGAAAGAACCTTAATTTTATAGAGTCTGTATCCCCTCCATTTATTAATTTATCCAGTTACCCAATTCTCTTTATTGATTATTGACACGTGGATATAAAATTTTCAACGGTTTAGATTAAATGCTTGCAAGTTAGTTTTTTTAATAAAAATTAAAAAGTGTTCTCACCATCTGAAACTTTGTCTCTCTCCCCATCTAAAACCCATTTTCCATCAACAACTTTGATTGTTCTCACCTCGCGCGCCACCACCGCTCATAGTTGTGTCTCGCTGCTTTTGCTAGTTCTCACCTCGCCACTACCGTTGATAGTTGTGTCTTGCTGCTTTATTTACATGACCCGTTGCCTTTCATCTCACTCGCACCATCTAAAACTTGAGCTCTCATTTTTAGTTTTATGTTCCCCTTTTCAATTTTAGGATCCAAAGTTTTCTGCTAAAAAAGTTGTTAGCAGGAAGAAGAATTTCTCACTAGTGTAAATGCCAAATAAAATTACTACCTATCATTACCACTTTTAAGAAAAAAAAATTTACAGTGTCAATCAATGACGATCATGCATTTCGCTAAGTCATATTGAAAATTTAAAATTAATTATATGACATAGCAGAATAATATATTTCTATTAGATGACAGTATAAAATATTTTTACATTATCAGTGCATAAGAATTAAACTCTTTTTTTTCTATTTTCTTCTTTGTATTCATATCTACACATTCAAAAAAATCTAATAAAAATATTATTGTTTTAAACTGCCACAACTTTAATTTTGATTTAAATTTTTTTATATACGAAAAAAATACTATTGTAATAAACGAGCACAATTTTAATTTTGATTCAAATTTTTTTATATACAAAAAAATATTATTGTTATAAACTGATACAACTTTAATTTTGATTCAAATTTTTTTATATAATAAAAACATACTATTGTTATAAACGCGCACAACTTTAATTTTGATTTAAATTTTTTTATATACAAAAAAAATACTATTGTTATAAACGGCCACAACTTTAATTTTGATTCAATTTTTTTTATATACGAAAAAAATACAATTGTTATAAACGGGTACAACTTTACTTTTGTTTCAATTTTTTTTATATAAAAAAAATACAATTGTTATAAACGGAACAACTTTACTTTTGATTCAAATATTTTTATATACGAAAAAAATACTATTGTTATAAATAGGTACAACATTAATTTTGATTCAAATTTTTTTATATACAAAAAAAAATACTATTGTTATAAACTAGCACAAATTTACTTTTGATTCAAATTTTTTTATATACAAAAAAAATACTATTGTTATAAACAGTCACAACTTTACTTTTATTTCAAATATTTTTATATACGAAAAACATACTATTGTTATAAAAGCGCACAACTTTAATTTTGATTCAAATTTTTTTATATACGAAAAAAAAACTATTGTTATTAACGGCCACAACTTTAATTTTGATTCAAATTTTTTTATATACGAAAAAAATACAATTGTTATAAACGGGCACAACTTTATTTTTGTTTCAATTTTTTTATATACGAAAAAAATACAATTGTTATAAACAGACACAACTTTACTTTTAATTCAAATTTTTTTATATCCGAAAAAAATACTATTGTTATAAACGGGAACAACTTTAATTTTGATTAAAAAGTTTTTATATACGAAAAAAATACTATTAATTTTTATTCAAATTTTTTTATATAAGATAAAATACTATTTATATAAACGGGAACAACTTTAATTTTGATTCAAATATTTTTATATACGAAAAAATTAGTATTATTATAAACGCGCACAACTTTAATTTTGATTCAAATTTTTTATATACGAAAAAAATACTATATGTTATAAACGGCCAAGACATTTTCTTATACTTAGCAATACAAATTTTTAATTTCAATCATATCTATTTTTATAATTTTACCATTTTTCATTTCAAATTGATTAACAATTACGCGTCCATAACATAAAATTCTCGAACAGACATACCCGTGCGAACGCACGGGTTAGTTACTAGTTGAAATTAAAAGGGGAAACAGGAATAATTTCACTACAAATGTTAAATCCCAAGTGAGAAAGGGAAAAATGTACATTACATCTCTGATAATTTCAATTACATAGGTTAAATTCCAAATCTGGAAAAGGAGAAATTGAAAGTTACAAATCTACTGCATGAACAAAATTCCAAAACTGAAAAAGGGGAAATTGAAAGTTACAAATCTACTCCTGAACAATAAAGAAAGAGTGATGTGTTGGGCTCCATGTCAACAAAACGGCAAGAGACGACGGCACTGCAGGATGATGCGGCGGGATGGAAGAGCTTGTTGGTTTCCTATTCACAAGAGAGTTTCTTTTTCTCGTACAAGACCTTGTCTGTTCTGTTTTGTTGTTTTTATTTAACAAGAATATTGATTTGCCTTAAGATGTTGTTTTTAATCATGACCATTAAACGTTTTAAGCACCACGTGTCATAAATCCGCTAAACAAACTGAAAAACTGGATACTTTAATAAATGAAGCAGATCCAAACTCAATTTTTTTTTTTTTTTTCCACATTGGTATCCAGCCATTTGGACCGACTAATCCAATAGGACCCACACCATCCAAACTCAATTTTATAGAAACTTAAGTTACATTTAACCATGTCTAACTGGCTAATACTAAAAACTGAAAATTCAGACATGAACATAAACTAACCAATGTGTGTGTAAAAAAGCATGTGACAAAAAATATGGAAAATAGAACTTTGAGCGAAGCATAATTGATAAGAATCCTCCAAGAGAACAAGACTTCCATATATTATCAGAATGTCTACTACAGTGTACGTAGAAAATTTAAGAAAAAAATGGGAAACAAAAGCAATAGGTGGATTCAAGTTATTGAGATGATTCATCCGTTCACAAGGAACCAAGAAACACTCATCTGTAGAACTTATTATTCTGCCCTCACTTCAAGGGCCACCCAAAAAATATTGAATAGAGTTTTAATTTCAATCACACGTTTCAAAAATAAAGGAAAACTTCAAGGTTTGAGATCAATAGCCAAACCAAATTTGGGATTTTTATCCAAGGCCTTGGTATCAACCTCACCAGAAATAGTCAGCACTGACTTGGGGAAAACCTCGTGCTGTAGCAGGCCCCCAACTTTTCCGTAATTGTTGAACCTTACTTTGGCCTGTGTCAGAGGGTCAATAGCAAAAGACCCGCCTACCGTAATAGTATTCTGATTTGCTGAGAACCTTCTGGTGATATCCACAACAGCAGCGCTCTTCTTGAGTTTGTCTAGATGGTGGAGGTATGATACTTTAATGCTGTCACCCTTGTCACCACTGATAGGAAATAACATGTTCGATTTCAATTTGATGCTTGTATGAGCTATTGCAAGAGATTTATAACAGAAATCTGGGTAAAACGAGAATCTTACATGATTACGGCCGCAGATGAATTGGCTTTCGCGTAACTAATCCCAGTGTTGTATTTAGTAAAATGACCAGTTTGAGTATCATAGCCTGCCTCAGCACCAAATGCAGCAGTTGGGGTACCGAAAGTTGCAGAAACATCAAGGATAGGTGATTGCTTCAATGTAGCGACTGAGGTTATGGTAGCATGGTCATGGAAGTATTGAATCTCTAACTGTCAAAGACAAATTAGACATTTTCAGAAACAGTGTAGATCAGTCCAGTCATTTATCATAAAATAGAGGCATAATTATGTACCTTGCCAGAATTATAATCAGGCAGCTTAAATGAAACTTTAGTCTTCGTGGATGGACAAAGGTCGGTGAATGTGAGGGTCGTGTTGATCTGGAAAAGATAAAACGAAATAAGAGGATTTACTTAAGAGTGTATAACATCATTATAATCTAAAAAGACAAAGTAACCCACAGTTGATGCTGTGTCAAGTTTGACATCAATAAGGGTGTTCTTATACTTGTACAGTGCTGCCACGTCTCCAGTTGAGAGTCCTCCTTTCTTCAGAGCAGTTGAAGTGAGGGCCTGAAAGGGAAAAAAGGAAGAAGCCATTATTGAAGTGAATGTTAGACATGCTTTGATTCAAGCAAATGGTCTTAAGTGACCTTCGGCACTGTGATGCATGCTTAGCATTACAAAAGCCACAATGATAACCAGAAAAATACAATAACCCAGACAATAACTTAAAAAGAGCATATAATTTCAAGACACAGACAGATTGGAGGAAATCAGGAAAAATAATACTGTTAATAGATAACACCACTCTCTAATTAATAAATAAAACTGCAAACAGCTGCCACTTAGATATAAAACATCACATTCAACATGAATTCACTGCAATACTACATTAAGAATAAACTTGTATTCATGTGTTGTAGGTTGTTGTTGAACATGTAAAGCCAGCATGCACTTATTGCTTGATAATGAAAAGTAAGAAAAGAATAACAGTATGAAAAGTGAACTTAAAAGTAATTGCCTTCAGAACAACCAAGCTGAAAAGCATTCAATGCTATTAACATGTATCTATTATCCCCAAAATTTTAGCCAGTAAATAGCATGCAGTATGCAACATGTGTGTGAGGAGAAATTACAAAGAACTATGGATATGTATAACAGCAGCCAACCATCAATTGATGATAAAAAGTTCGAGATTACAGAAATAAAAAATTTACTTAATATCAATTGCCTTCAGAACAAGCACGCTGAAAAACCTTAATGGCTATCAACATGTGTCAATTATCTCCATTTTTTTAGGTAATAAGCATGCAGTATACATTATGTAAGGAGAAATTCAAACAGAAACTATGGAAATGTATAACAGCAACACTATTCATTTTGTGATTCAACCAAACTGAGTTGCCCATTCAAAAGGGTTCCAGTATTTATAAATTCAAGATAAACATCTTATTGGAGAAATCAATTGATCATCATTCATCAGTGCACCTTGTCAGCCTTGCATTAGTATTGTTAGTTAACAGAGTATTGAATCTATGCTCTGTCCTCTACACATTTTCTCACCTCACCTTGTCACAGCGGTCAAGCTTGCATTTTCTCAGTCTTAATTATGTTCTTTCAATTATTACTTGGATGCTTACAAATAAAATTTCAACAACCAAACAATTTCTCTCAATCTCTCGTCTATATATGGCCTTTCTTTTGTGATTTTTCTTATTTAATGAATCGGTATTTCAAACACCAGATAATTAATTGGTAAAGCTGGACAACTAGTTAGATACTCCCTCCGTCTCATAAAAAGTGTCTTATTTGGACAATGCACGGTTCTTAAAAAAATGATTAGATGTATTGGTTTTAATGAAAAAATTAATATCATTTACTATAATACCCTTATTAAATGTTGTTAATAGAGTAGTTGAATAAAGTGAAAGCTAGTAAATAGGGGCATAGTAGTGGAAAAATAATAATAAATGTTGTATTGGTAATGTAAATGGACAATTATTTTGAGACAAAAAAAAAATACAAATGAGACACTTTTTATGAGACGGAGGGAGTAGTTACAATTCCAATACCAGTTACACTACTAAGAAAGCTAGTCAGTATGTCAAGTTTTAAAAAATGATTTATGAACTCAAATAGTATATATCAGATTTCAAAGCCCAAGTATTTGAGGCATGAAAACAGCACAACTTGCACAATAACTTTCTTCGGCAATGATTGTCAGGAATTCCCCCTTTGAAAACTATTTTCTACATTGATTCTATCTCTCTATCCGTTTCTTCTGTTTCTGATTCCCAACACCATCCAAGGGTAGTGCTTAGTACTATTTTTTAGCACCCTTACATCAAACTATAAAAATCCCTAAGTCTACACCAATCTAGTTGGACTTAAACACTCAGTTTCTTTTTGCCTCCACAAATACTGTTCATATAGTATTACTCCCCAACCCAATTCCCATCCAAGGGATTCTCATTTTGTCCAAAACAATCATGTTATAATAAAGGCTGTTTTCTGTACAAAAACTAGGATAATTGATGGTTTGTAGGGACTCGCATGTCCAACATGTTTTGAAAACCACATGCTCCACTCTTATGACTAGCAAAAGCCACTAAAATAGAACAGCACTAACAAGTTTATACAGAAGCATTGGATTTGGGGCAGAGTTAGTGATCTGTGATGACACATCCATTATCCTATCTTATATAATTTTATTATTTGCAGAGATAAATTTGTCTGCGCAATACGTATTAGCATAACAGCATAACGTGGTGACTGTTAACATAATACGTAGGGTTATGAGGTGACATATTAATTTTCATTGAATTAATTCCAACTAAAAAAGAGTCAAAGGTAAAGTAATTTATGTTTGAACATGAGTTGAAAAATAAATTTAAGGCCAAATATCATAATTAAAAATCAAAAACTACAAATTCTAACTTCTCAAGTTTAAATCAATTCTAGAGTCCATCATTCAATTCTACTTGAAAATATCCAAACATCTCAAAATCAATTCTGCTGTTCAATCCATTTTAGCTCCTCCAAAAGTGGAACAAACAAATACAAATCATACAACGTAATTAACATGTGACAGATTATGATCAAAGTCGCAATGCAAATAAACAAACTGCTACGTCTATGATCACGCTATATCCTAGAAATTCAGTAACCTAACGTCTAATAATGTAATCAACATGTGAAATTCGAAGAGCTTACCACTCCGGAGGTGCTGTAAGATTTAACGGTGAGTTTCTGATCGGAGTTGTAATCCTTAGTCAAAAGATCTAAGAGCAGAAACAAATCAAAATGATTAGAGTCGATTCTGATTTCAGGTTCAAGAAAAGTGTTGTCGAATCAACAACAGAGATTGCGAGAGATAGAGCGAAGAAGAAGAGTTTCACCTTTGGCTAACTTGCCGATATCGGAGTAGAGACCTGGTCCCTTTCCCATCTTCGATTTTAGAGAGAGAAAGAGAGAATGTGTGTTAGAGAGAGAAAGAGAGATCTTGATGAACCTCACGAGACAGGGTGTGGCGAGGAAATGGGAAATTTTATTTTTTGCAATTTGTTTATATTTTAAATGTCAAGAAAAATGAAATGTAGGATAGGATGGTTAGAAGCAGTTGTGTCCAAATCATGCGAGAGTGGTGATCTGGAGGTTTTTAGCCGTTGATTGTTTAAAAGAATAGGATGCGTGGGACCACATGCCAGCGTTTAAATGGCATGGTCGTGATTTAAATAAGCGTTTAAATGCTAGTAATACAATAACTTATCTTTTCATGCAATTATTGCATAGCAAATAGAATGATTATGTTGTAGACTGGGTTTAGATCAATCAATCATTTGTTTGGTAAAACTAGCTGATAGATGATAGTTAATAATTTATAGTGTATAGTTGATGGTTGGTAACTAATAAATTAATTTAAGTATTTGGTAAATTAGCTATTACACTAGCTGATAATTACAAAATAATTTAAAATGATATTTTTAATTAAAAAATTAGTGATTTCATTATCTTATTATATTATATTATTAAATTAATTTTTATGCTATAAAAATAAAAATACTAATAACAACATGCAAAACAATTCTAATATATATAAAAATTTGAAGAAATCATCAAAATATATAAATTTGTATATAAATTTTATGAGTTTTGTTATTTAATATGAATATATTGACAACACAATTTAATGAATAAAAGAATCAGCAAACCATACATGAAGTAATGGTATTTCATAAAGCCATATATATATATAATTAAAATAATAAGGATATAATTGGGATAAAAAATTATAAGCTAAAAGTTACAAGCTCAAAAGCTACTTTAAATAGCTTTTGAAAAAAAAATTAAAAGCTAGTTAAAAAACTATACGCTAAAAGCTAAAATGCAGTTACCAAACAGAGCTTTTTAATTAAAATGAGCTGAAAAACTAAAAACTATAAGCTAAATTTTTTTTTCTGGTCTTACCAAACAGACTCTAAATTTCTAATACACAATTTAGAAAACCTGTCTTCCTCATGGTCTCCATCTTGTAGCACAAGATAAATTGGAGAACAAATGACAAAATAGTAAAAAAAAAAATAGTGATTGTAGAAACGCTGAACTGTTCATAAACAAAATTAAAAAATTTCCCATCCTCAAACCATTTAGAAACCCCCTCCTCAAAAGGAAACATATGATAGAACAACAACATATCTAAAAGAACATTGAAGATGTCCTTAATAATTGATAAGTAAAAGTCTTATAAAATATTAGGGGTGGACAACCGGTCGGATATGGTCGGTTCCGGTTGAAAAACACATATCCGTTCATAACCATGGTTGTTGGTAAGACACCCACTACCGTCCGCTTGAGTGAACGGTTTGATCGAGTGACAGTTGATTCAGATGGTTGGTTTTTTCGGGTCACACTTAGCCTTCAACATTTTATCAAAACCAAACAATAAAGAAAAATAATTGAAAAATGGAGACATGGAAGAAGTTTAAGAGAAGAAAAATAATACCAGAAGTATTTTGTCTATTAATTAATATTTTACGACAAGGGCGTGCAAACTGATATAATTGTTTAAAAAATAAATAAATAAAAAGAGTTTGAAGTTGTAGAAGATCTCATGAAGTGGGTTTGAAATTAATCATCACTGAAAATATCAATCAAAATACTCTTCAATGGTGAACTGTGTTTTTTATAGAGATAAGAAAGAGAGTTTATCTTTAAACTGAGTGAGAGAAATTAAAAAAATTTATCTCCAAGTGATAAGAAGAGATATGATAGAGTAAAAATTATGGCCATAAATGCAGCAGTAAAAAGTACTCTATCATTCTACTGTATATCGGTAAGCTATTATCCTATAAAATAATTAAAAAAAATAACATATAAGCAATAAAACGTATGCTATTATCATACAATATGATGAAAATAACATAAAAAGTAACATTAGCCACACCTGTTTCGGTCGGTTATGGTTTTCAATGGATGAAATTTCCAAATCTGATTTCGACCATTTTACGTCATTGAGAACCGTAAAAGGAAACCCGTAGACCCGACAATCCGTATAAATCCACAGGTTGTCTTTATTTTCTCATTGGTTACATTGGATTGGGTCGGATGTCGGTTTTTTGTCCACCCCTATAAAATATAGGTTATTCACTTTAACTTTCTTGGAGTAAGAACATGGTCCAAGGGTCCGGGAGATGACCGTTGACCCAGCGCTGGAGGCACCTTATAAATACCCTCCTCCACAAGAGGGTCAGATATTCTAATTCATACTCACTTTCTGTACTTGCTCTCTCTATTTCACTCTGAACCTCACTTTGACATCGGTGTGTCTTGCAGGTACACCCCTCCCATCTCCTCCACCACCGGTGAATTTGGAGCTCATGACGTGTTGCTGGCCACTTATTATTCTTCTGATCCCGATAAGATCAGTGGCGCCGTATGTGGGAACTCTTTGCTCCCCTGTCTTTTCTTTCACCGAAACTTAAAGACCAAAGCAACTTCTCAAACACTTACCAATCATCATAGCCGATCAACACGCCGATGATCGCGTCCCCGAAACCGCTTTCACTATCGACGGTGACCACAATGACAATGAAACTGTCGTTGCTGAAGAGGGTGACCCTAGAGACGGACTCACCACCTCTCCCTCCTCTGAAGATGCAGCCTACAACGCCGTCCAACATCAACATTTTGAGAATCCAGGAGTTTTTCAACCAATTCTCGTGCCACCTGGCGTCGACCCTACCACGGTGGCCCTGTTCATTGTCATCAACCAAACCAATTTCATGATCTTTCAACAGAATGAAAGGATTGGAATGTTGGAGAAAGACCGTCAGTCACGCTCTCCCTCGCGGAGATACCGGCGGCCTGACCCTCGTAGCTCGTTCCCGCGGCTACGAGACACTCGTCCACACTCTCCCCCGCGGAGACACCAACGGGATGAGTCTTAAAGCCTCTCCCCGGGAAAACCCGGACGTCAGTCGCGGATAGAGAGGCCACAACCCACGATTACCCAGAAGCGGGATCGTACTCTTCCCCGCAAAGAGCGGCGCTCCCCGGCTCACAAAAGAAGTAAAGTCGGCGGGCAGCTGGAGAAGTCAAAGGGTCGACCAAGAAACTCGCAACTCTGAGTTTGTGCCTGAGTTCAGGGAACTTGGAAGATGATAGGGTCTTGGCGAGTTCACCTGCCCAATAATCAGTGTCAAGTATGTCACCACTTAAAGCTTTTTTGCTACAATTTTCCCTCTTACAAAAAATAAGTCAATCTTTATGTGTTTAAGCCATGAATGCATGATGGTGTAATATCTCGACCGAAATATAATTGGAAAGTCCGTGTATGCATCTATAAAGGAGGTTTTGAAGACCCAGTGGTAAAATAGTCATTTAACCACATAGGGGCAATTTCGTAATTTCCACTGGTCTTGTATGACATATTAGGTAAATTAACAGCTTAATGTGATTGATAATCATATTTAAGCCTTAAGTGATCTCTTTTAGAAACAGTGGGATGGAGATTTCTCAAATAAGACAAGGGCAAGATGGTCTTTGGAACATTGATCTTATATGTGCGGTCTCTTAAAGAAAAATTCAGAATTTTTTTCCTTGAGAGAGAGAGAGAAAGAGAAAGAGAGAGAACATGTGAAATCAAGGGGAAGTAGCAATGGAAGACTCTCTCAACATCTTCCTCCACTCTTGGCATCAAGAACAAATTGAAGTAGAAAATGGTGTGGGAAGTCATCTTCAACCTCATCTCTTCACCTTGATCATGCAAAGGCAAGTTTTCCATTATTTTCTTGTCCTCTCCATCTAGTAATTCCCTTCTAATATATCCTTCGTTATTTGTTGCATGATGTGAGAAACCTTGAGAATAAGGTTGATCACCAAGACATCTCCTTGTGAAGCCATTGATTAAGAAAGAAATGGAAAGTTGGAATTTTGGGACATGCATGTGATTGGTGCAAGTAAAGGATAATCATCATATTCATCTTCTTTAACTCTCATAAAGATGTGGGTTTCCCCTCGCTCTAAGTATGATTTTCCTATTAAGTAAACCCTAAGTTATTTGTTGTTGATGAATGTTTTAGCCTTAGGTTTTGGGTAGCTTGAATTTGATTATGCATGTAAGATTTTTAGGATTCAAGTGTATGATCCTTCTTTTTTAAATGTCAACATAATAGTACCTTGACTATTATGAGTTTATTGCATGATTCTGTTGTCTTTGGGTGGGAATTGGAGTGAAAGAGAGTTGGGTTATTGCTGTTTACAGGAAAATTCATTGAAGAGGGAAAAAACAGGGGTTAGTTACAACCCGTAGTGTTTACGACGACAGTGTCGTAGCTACCTCGGGTGGAATGTATAGGACGTGTGTTCTGGGGTTACATACGGCCCATAACGTTAGCTACGGACAAACCCTAGCCACTCTTATCCTCTTGTATGGTGGGCGCACTGGTTAGCTACGACCCATAGTGTTTGCTACAACCATACAGTAGCTAAATCAGTTTCTCACTTTTTCTCATGTCTTTGAGCCCTAGAACCCCCCACTAAATAATCCTATTTATTATTAGGCCTTGTGAAATAAAAAAACCCTAAATATAATGGTTGTTTGAAGGTGTTTTAGTTAGTAATCAAGGTGGAAAAATGATTGATAATTGATAACATGTTGTAGGTCTTAAAAAGTAAGGAAGTGTGATATCTTGTAAATCGAATGATCGAGGGACTAAGCCTTGCTTCTATTCAATGACATATTGTAAATAGAATGGCCAGGGGACTAAGCCTTGATTCTATTCAATGATATGTTGTAAATTAAATGGTCAAGAGACTAGGCCTTGATTCTATTCAATGATAACGTGTAAATTGAATGGTTGAGGGACAAAGCCTGAATTCTAGTAAATGATATGTTGTAAATCAAATGGTCGAGGGACTAAGCTTTGTCTCTATTCAATTATATCCTAAATGATAAGGATGACCTTATGTATAATTAACAACATATATTAATTATTTATTATGTTTCTATTCAATTATATCCTAAATGATAAGCTTTGTCTCTACACTTTCTATTAGAATAAGAATTATTTATTATGTTTTAGTTGGACTTGTCACTTTACTTTACAAAGTTACACTTCAACATTAAGCTCATGCAGTGAAAAATAACGTCTAACTTAAAGAGAATATATGATTAACCCGGACACGATTTAATGTCCTTTATTATGTTTCTAATTAACAAATGTAATTTTGTTATTTATTATTTGAACCTAAATTGATATATTTTCACAAAGTTGCCAATTTAGAGAGAGATTAATATTTAAGATTTTTAAAGTATGGTTTCAGATAGTAATATATTAAATTTACTTAAAAACACTTTTAAACAATAATAAAATTACACATCACACAAAGATGGTGTAAAACTCATGAGTTTACAAACTATATATGAATAAAACATTGATCTTTTGTGATTTGATAAAAGATAAATATTTTATTGATATTCACATGGTATGTGACTATGACATACTATGTAGGTTCCTTATATATATAATTTAAAAGCAATGGAACAAATGAGTTAATTTTGATAAGTCATTGAATTTTGATTTGGGGATTTATTCGTTTATAAACAATTAGTTTTATCAAATTAGTTTTTTTATTAAATCAAATTTTTGAAGTCTAATCAATTTTTGTTTTTTTGTTTTTAATATTAATATTAATATTAATATATATATATATATATATATATATATATATATATATATATATATATATATATATATATATATATATATATATATATATATATATATATATATATATATATATATATATATATATATATATATATATATATATATATATATATATTACATTTCCTTATTTGATAATCATTCATTTTGATCTTTTGTTTTTTAAATATTTTAGTCATAATTCTTTCCTGAAACAACATATCTTACATTGTTATCGTGCCTAAAACTTATAACTAACATTACAACTTATCTCTTCCAAGTTAAATAAGTTCTACCTTAACTCTTTTCCTCTCCCTTATAATTAATATTTTCATGTCTTTAGCTATTTTTACTCCTTTCTTTTATGGATAAGTCTCATTTTACTCCAACACTATTATCTATTCTTTTAGTATTTGTATTATTTTATGTTTCATCTAATACATAACTAAAATATATATATATTTTCATCTCTCTAATGATTATTGAATACTATAAGATTTGTGATGATGACTAACTAAATTAGTATTTTTTTTTTTATATATATTTAGTCCTTATGTCAATTTGCATATCATTCACTAACATTAATATCATTAACATTTTTTTGTGTGTATCATATTATCCATATAAAAAAAAGTGGCAATGATTAAAGTGAGACAAATTATAATTTTGTTCACTAGTGTCATTGATCAATACCATTAAACAAAGTCATTTTCTACCGTATGTCTTTTTCATAATTACACAGAGATACACAACTTTGTTTTTTTTTTTATAAACAAAGTCAAATAAAGTTATTATGTATTTAGTGTCATATTAATGAATAAGTTTAATTATAATTGTTTGACATTGTTTATAAAAAAACAAAATTGTGTATCTACTTGTAATTATGAAGAAGAAATGGGAAAAATGACTTGTGATTAATGGCATAGATCAACGACGTTAGTGAACAAAATTATAATTTGTCTCCCTTTAATCATAGCTACTTTTTTTTTACATGAATAATTCGATACACACAAAAAATTAAAAAAAATGTTAATGAAAATAATGTTACTGAATGATATGCAAATTGACAAAAAGACTAAATACATCATAAATACTAATTTAATTAGTCATCATCATAAATTTTATAGTATTCAATAATCATTAGAGAGATGAAAAAACACATATATTTTAGTTATGTATTAGATAAAACATAAAATAATACAAATACTAAAAAAATAGATATTAGTGTTGGAGTAAAATGAGACTTATCAATGCAAGAAAGGATTAAAAAATGGCTAAAGAAATGAAAATATTAATTATAAGGAAGAGAAAAAGAGTTAAGGTAGAAATTATTCAACTTGGAAGATATGGGTTGGTTACATCATTCGCCATACATGATAAGTTAGTTACAATGTTTTAGGCACGATAACAATGTGAGATATGTTGTTTCATGAAAGAATTTTGACTAAAATATTTTAGAAACAAGAGATCAAAATGAATGATTATCAAATGAGGAAATATATATATATATATATATATATATATATATATATATATATATATATATATATATATATATATATATATATATATATATATATATATATATTCAAAACAAAAATTGATTAGACTTCGAAAATATGATTTAAAAAAAACTAATTTGATAAAAAAAATTGTTTATAAACGACTATATACTCCCAAATCAAAATTCAATGACTTATCAAAAATAACTCACTTGTTCCATTGCTTTTAAATTATTATATATAAAAACAACATACATAATATGTCATAGTCACATACCATGTGAATATCAATAAAATATTAATTTTTTTATTAAATCACAAAAAAATATATGTTTTATTCATATGTAGTTTGTAAACTTATGAGTTTTACACCATATTTGTGTGGTGTGTAATTTTATTATTGTTTAAAAATGTTTTTGGGTAAATTTAAAATATTATCATCTGAAACCATACTTTAAAAACCTTAAATATTAATCTCTCTCTAAATTGACAACTTTGTGAAAATATATCCATTTAGGTTCAAATAATAAAACAACAAAATTACATTTGTTAATCATAAACATAATAAAGAACGTTAAATCGTGTCCGAGTTAACCATTTATTCTCTTTGAGTTAGACGTTATTTTTCACTGCACATGCTTAATGTTGAAGTGTAACTTTGTAAAGTAAAGTTCAAACTCCAACTAAAACATAATAAATAATTCATATTCTAATAGAAAGTGTAGAGAGAGTAACAATTTTTTGTTATAACTGATTTTTAATTTATGAAAAGTTAGTTACAAGACAGAGAAATTGTTTGCATTTACAGATATAAACAATTTACTTGATATCGAAGGTTTGTTATTACATGCAGACATTAGTCAGTTACAAGATATCTAACTTGAATAATTGTTATCAGTTAGGTACAATTCAAACTTTTAACTTGGATCTAACTTGCATTTCTCTAATACCCAAAGCACAAACAAACATAGGGAAAACTTACAACTCTGAGTTTATGCATGAGTTCAAGGAACTTAGAAGATGATAAAATCTTAGTGAGTGCATCTGCCCACTAATCAGTGTCAGGTATGTCACCACTTGGAGCTTTTTGGTTACAATATTCTCTCTTACAAAAAAATTAGTCAATCTTCGTGTGTTTTGTTCATGAAAGCATGATGGGATTGTGAGCAATGAGCATTGTTGACTGATTCTCTCATAGAATCACGGGGCTTCCAAAATGACGCACCACGATGAAATTTCATAAATGCTATAAAATCCCAATTTTGAACTTCGGGCGCACCTAAAAATAAAAATATGCTAAATGGAATATGTGAAGGCTAAATAAAATCTGGAGATTAAACTCCAAACTCTCCCCTTACTACACCACGCCTATTTCTCAGAGTCAGGATAATTTAACACTTAATTAATCTGGATTCTAATATCCGTAATTTTTATGGATTCTAATCTTTGGACTTGTTTGATTAATAACCTCATGCCAGACCTTTCCCTCTTCCTTCTTCATTTCACAGGCTTACTCATAACCCAAAATAAAGCTCATGAGCAAACTCCATTTTTTCCATTTTTCAAGCGTTCTCTCTACTTCTGTTGTATTACATCCAAGTCTAGGATATCAATTAGCCTTTACTCCATTTCATTCAATCGATTTTTTTCAATTTTCAAGCTATTCTTAAATTTTGGTAAGTTTTTCATTTCCATCCATTTTATTTATTTATGATGAATACATTAGCTAAATAGGTTGGTTATGATACATTAGGTTGCAGTTAAAATCATAATATATTGGTTGCTGATGCAGGCATACAAAATATTTTCAAGTTTATAGCATATGGGTTTTGTTCGTTTGTGTTTTAAACTCTGGTTTTGTCCGGAGATTGGAATTCGAACCATGGGCCTGTAGAAAAAAACTCTGGATTTTCCTACAGCTTTGGTTTATTTGATTTTGCATGTTATGTTCTTTAGGTTTGCCTTCTTTAATTATATATGATTTCTCTCATGTAAATACAAGTAAAATGTCTGACAACCAAGATAGATTGAGACATGATAGAGTGGTCCAACATGCTTCAATTCAGAGGGAAAAGGCTAGACCATTTTGTCCAAATGTTGGTGCTAGTTTATTTGATGCATGGGCGTTATCTTCTGGAGGTCATGTGTCTCTTGCATCTCGCTCTTGGAGATATGAGTCCCTTATTGCTTCTAATGATGCTATAGAAGCATGTTGGTGCGGTAAAGCGACAACCAAAAATCAAGTTTGGAAGAATTCCGGGATTTATCGTCTCCACAAGGATCAGTTCGAGGGAAAGAATGTCGTTCGACAATTTCCACGTATATAAGCTTGGGTTTGAAATGGTTCTCCAAAGGTAATATGCGGAAATTAAAAGCATAAAAGCAAATAAATAAACATATTCTTTAAGAGAAACTCATCAGGAGTTGCATTTCCTTATACCCATCATGTACGAGAGAAAACTTATCGATCAAATGCACTCACCCTAATACTCGTCAAAAACCCCACGTATCGCTCACAAACAGAGGTTATGTCTAACGCAAAGTCTGAGAGATCAACCGTGTTCTTTTGAAGGTGATATCTCACGCGACAAAACAACACAGAGCATTAAGCTCCGACACACACGCGTGAATATTTATACAATTTTCTATAGCCAATAGATCATCATCTTAGGTCGAGTTTGAAAAGTATATGTCTACAGCGATCAAAATCCATTAAGATAGATATTAAATAAAAGATAACATCGATTAAGATTTGTAAAAGGGATTTTATACAAAGATCCATAGATGAACATATAATCTAAGTAAACATACATACAACAACCCCAACACAATGAAAAATACAAAGAGAAGAAGGAAGAAGAACAAATTTCTTACGGTTTGTCATCTCCGATTGAACTTCTCACGGTTTGTCATCTCCGATTGAAGTATGATTTGGCTACGAATCATCTAGATGCATCATCCATGTGTTGTTTCTAAGCTAAAACTACTAAAGAATATGGTTCTGATCAATTGGGTCCAAAGGTTCCCAAAAGATAACCTAAAAAAAATCTAAAAATGTGACTTTATAGCCAAAAATGGGTTCCCGTGCTCGTACTGCGAACTCTGGTTCGCACTGCAAACATACCAAACACAGCTACTGCCAAAACAATGTTTTTCCATGCTTCTAGTCAATTTTTGTTCGCCTTGAGTTTGCAGTGCGAACTCTTGGCGAGCTCACTCGACTCCAGTTCGCACAACGAACATGATAGCAAACTCATAACTTGAGAATCGTAACTCCATTTTACGAGCGGTCGGAAGTGTTGGAAAGCTTATTCAATGCTCTATAAGACAATAACAAAATATCATTGTTTGTATACTTATAAAAATGAGAGAAAAACTATCAAACTCAAATATATGTACATGATTACGCATATTACACACTATAATGTAAACTACATAAAACATACACTAAAGTTTAGGTTTATTGGTATAATTAAACTGATAAGTGCCACTTATTTACACTCAGAATCACTACAATTTAGCACTTATCAAACTTTCCCCAACTTAAACTTGCTTGTCCTCAAACAAGAATCAATCAACTCGAAGAAATAAAAGAAATTATCAAGAAATCATGCTCAACAAGTTTTTACAAACGAAAAACAAACGTATGGTACAAATATCAAAAGTACATGCAAATCAATGCTTACCACTAAACTACAACGACACCACGATTATGAAACAAAGTCTATGCACAAAACACATGTCAAAAATTCTAAAGCAATATAAATGTTCAAGAATGAATCACACCTAACACTCCTCTTCAGAATAAGGATGAAGAAATTTACGCGTTTGCAACCGCGGGATAATTACACTCATATGAAAATAATGCTAACAACAGTTCAATTCGTACATTCATCTAACAATCATAAATGAAATCATGGAAGCAAAAAGATCACTAAGGGCTTGAAAGGTTGTAGTTTGGCTAGGTTTCACAACAAAGGGTCATTTCTTAGGCTATTGAATCGAAGTTGCTATGCAAAAGAAACATTCACTATACATGGTATTTACACATCACAACTTCATTCACCAATTTCTTTTCTTTATTGCTCACCCTTTCCAAACTTCCTTTGCACAATTATTTTTCATTCTCTATTTTTTTCTCTTTTCAAACAAGCATCTTTTTCTTTTGTTTTTCACATTCATATATACAATTTTCTTATGCTTGTTCACAAATTTTCAAAATTTTTAGTAACCTACCATTTCCTTTCATTCTCCCCAACTTGAATACCATCAAACCTCAAGTGAATACTCTTTACTTTTTATGGTAAGGAAATAAATTTAAAACATTGTTCAAAGGTTTCAAGAAATTTTTTTAGAATCCCACAAAATTCAATAATGAACTTAACTTTTAACTTACACACACACACACACACACCAAGTTCATCACCAAATTAGGATATAATTTGTTAAGGCTCAAAGGGGTTAACGAATACTCACTACTCACAGGTAAGTTACTTTTGGATATGGTTGTGCTCAATATAAACAAATGCCTTGATCATTTCTAATGCTTCCACAAAATCACAATAATCAAAAGATTAAGCATGAATCAAACGAATTAAACAAAGTTATCAGTCATCCAAACATTTAGTAAACAATGGAGGTTTCTCACAATGGGCTATGAATTAAAATGATTCGAAAATGTGAATGTGTGAAAAGTACACAAGAAGGGGGGTTGAATTGTGTTTCACGTTTTCTTATTATTTAGCTTCTGATCAGAGTTTCAGAATCAGAACTAATGTTCAGATTCTGAGTTAATTCAGTTGGCAGCGGATACAACAGAAGTAAATAAAATAAGAGCAGAAGACACAAAAGATTTAAATTGGTTCCTCCTCTAACTGAGAGTAGTCCAGTCCCCTTGCCTCACAAGAGCTTTTCATTATAACCACTTCATGATTACAATCGCTTATGCTTCTGCATAAGTCTTTTACAACTGCTCAGACTAACTGTCTGAGACTTATCTTGCTTAGAGCGCATGCATAAGACTAACCCATTGCTCACACTATCAGACTGAGTCGCCTACTCATCTGCTCTCTGGTTGAGACTTTCCCTTGCTTAGAGCACATGTTTAATACTTTCCATTGCTCACACAATCAGACTGATCCGCCTGCTCATCTGCTCTCTGGTTGAGACTTTCCCTTGCTTAGAGCACATGTCTAAGACTTTCCATTGCTCACACCATCAGATTGAGTCGCCTGCTCATCTGTATTCTGGATGAGACTTACCTTTTATTAGAGCACATGTCTAAGACTTTACTTTTGCTCAATCAGACTGGCTGAATAAGACTTTCACAGCTCAAGCACTTAAGCAATGAAACTTACGTGGCTTAAGCATTTTGGCTCAAGACCTGTTGCTTGAATTCCAATGAGATAAGACTTTTTGCTCTTGCACATAGCAGAAGACTTAATCTAAACTACTGAAGGCTCAGCAGAATAAAGAACAAGGTGTACATGATGCAAGCATCAGAGGTACGAGAGATCACCATAACAAAGACCTAAAGCACTTAAGATTTCTAAATATATACAGGGGTGAGAAATCTTAAGGCTTTTACAATCACAACCTATAACAAAAAATATGCCTATTACATAGAGTTGATAATTGCTTGATCTTGCTACTCCTTCAACAGAAGAATCCTTGTTAAAAATTCAGGCTTGAATCTTTAGCCATATATATAGCCTTTCCAGAAACTAGTCGTTGAGAAGGTTACTTGATCAAGTGTCTTTGCTTCTGCTCCAAAGTACAAGAGACGTTGAATATGGATGCACAACAGATTTCTGAATCCATTGTGTAACACGTTTAACCTTTAAGTCTTCAAGAGGTTCTGTACTGATAGAGCCATTGGGAGTAGACATCCATAGAACGTACCAGCTTTTCTTGAGCCTTGCAATACTGCAGTCTCGAGCTGACAGGCTGATAAGACAGTATAACATGCTTTCAGTAGTACGGATAGTTCACAGCTTTATCACCAACTCTGGATGGTACCAAAAGCTGATATATAATTACTAAGTGTAGAAACTCGTCTGAATATTGAGGCCTTCAGTTCAGAGTTTGTGTTAAGCCACATTAGAAATTGTTCTTCAGACTCTGCCACCAGAAGCTAGCAATGAAGCAACTCCAAGTGTATCTTAGATAAATAGATTCTGATTATTTATGTACAAGAACAAGAACCTGCATAAATAAAATACACATCAAATAAACCATTATTCTTTTAATACTTTTGTTATCACCAAAACTAAAAGAGAAAATATCAAGAACAAATCTTGTTTTAACAATCTCCCCATTTTTTATGATGACAAACACAAGTATTTAAAGGAAAATGTTAGGCATTTAATTTTCTTTGCAACAACAGGGTATAAGGTTTGGAAGCTCCCCCTGAGTTTGATAGTTCACAACAAAGCTTGTTCTAGCATTAAGAACTATTTCTCAAGAAAAATAAACTAGTCTTCTTAATAACACCCCCCTAACTCAATCAGTTCCAAGGTTGAGTTTTGTAAGCTCCCCCTTAGTACCATAGTTAAGAACACCAAAATGACTGCATTTTAACTCCTTTTGGCAACACCAAAATACGAGGTTTGTAAGCTTCTTCTGAGTCTCATAGGCTAAGTTACAGGTTTGTAAGCTCTATCTTAACACTATGTACAAGAGAGTTAAAATATGTCTCCCTTTTTAACTTTCTTTGGCAACACCAGAATATGAGGTTTGTAAGCTCCTTCTGGGTATGATAGGCTAAATCTGAGGTTTGTAAGCTCATACTCAGACCTATATACAAGAAAGTCAAAATGCGCCCTGGGCAAGTAACAGAAAAATAAATGACAAGAAAATAAATGACCAATATGTATTCAATGGGTTCACTTTCCACTTAAATACTTACTATTATTTCTCCCCCTTTTGTCACATCAAAAAGAATAAAAAGAAAAGAAGGAAAGAGAAAATATCACCAATAAATGTAACTCATATCCTCACTATAAGATCAGTTTACAAGAAGGAAGAGTAATCAAGTAATAAGAGTCATTAAGGGTTGTAAAGTGCATGCATTGAAGTCTTAGTGGTCGATACTTGTTCCAAGAATTAAACAAGGATTAAATATAGACGCTTGGTATCTACAGAAGTTGCTATAAAAACATCTCTCTCCTAAATCAATTTCATCAATCACCTATCCTAAGAATATGGAGTCAACATCTGAGAGTCATAAGACGTCTGTCATAACAGACACAACTGAGAGCTCTACAAGCATGCCAATCCAATCCCCTCAGAAGTGAGTTGCTTCTGAGTCCTCTACAATTGTTCCAGTGCTCTCAACACAACTTGCTTATGAAGAATCCACTTCAGCAGTACCTGAACGACCTTCAGAAGGAGGTTCAACAGTGACTGCTTTGAAGCATCAGAGAAGAAGAATGAAGAGATTAAGGAAGAAGAAAATGTGGGTAGACAAGTGGTTCTACAGCTCTCTTCCAGACATAGAAGAGGAATAAGTGATTGATTTAGAAGATGAGGAGGTAGACTACAACAACAGTGGATGTTGCTGGGCACGCGATTCAATGGCTAGAGATGAATTCTAGGACATATCTTTTAACCCTTTTGTTGTTAAAAAGTTGTATTCCTCATTTAATTAATGAAAAGTTTATTTCAGACAAATACTTCTTTATCACGCATTTACATTCCAGAATTTTACTTTAGATAATCTGAAGGTACACTTAAAAAAGTGAAACTGACACAGAAACGACAGTTAAAACAGATCAGTTATAAACTCATACTAATTCAGAGAATCTTAGTATATTATATTACATTACTAAGAGTCATTATTAAAATGTTGAGTTAATCAGCACTTAAATAATATTAAACTCAAGATAATAAATGTAATACGTCTATAAAAGGACTCAAGTAAGCTTTCTTCGATCATCACTTAATCTCTAAAACACCAAGATGTATAAGCAGAAGCAAATCTTGGTTCCAAAGAGAGATTTCAGGAAGGCGGCATTATTGAATGCAAGAACTCAAGCAAATCAAAGCAAGACACCAGCTGAAGAACCTACAAGCAAGCAGACAGCTTCAGAAGTGCTCTCCTCTTCAGTATCCTTTGTGAAGACACACAGAAGAAAGAAGTCTACTGGATCCAGACGCAGAAACAAACTGAGGAAGGAGGCTTTGGAGTTTGCTAAGGAAGAATGACAAAATTTCTTAGACAATCTATACAAGTCATATGATCATAGGGAGTTCCTTAGGACGCATCCATTAGACTACAAAAATTTAATTGTCTTGTAATAGCTTGTAATAAAATAAGTTGCAAACATTTGAGTTCTTTCATCTATTTCAGATACTCCGTGAATAGTACGAGTAAATATTAATCAGTTAAACCTGAACACAAGCATGAACAAACTTCTGAATTCATTAATAAGATACTTAATACAAAGATTTCATCAACAATACAAGGCATAACTATGCAAAAATCTAACATCAAAATCTTTCATAGATAGCTTTAAATTTGTCTCCCAAATCTTGGAAGAACTAGCCTTAGAACTTATGTTAACCCCTTGATGAACAAGTAATTCAGAAATAACTCGTCCAAAAGGTATGATGAAGGTCTTTCCCTTTTTAAAAGAAGAAATAGACCTCTTCAGATGGTCAAACATAACTTGAGGAAGACCAATCTTCAAATCTGAATTGAGAAGTAGAAGCATATCTTTTTCAATAGGGTCCACTTGGTCTAAATCTTGATCCTTTGGCAGTAAGTTTGAATTCAGAATCTGACTCCAAACAACAGCACCAGGAAGAAGATTAGAAACCACTGATGTATTAGATGGATCTATAAAGATACGCCAAGTAGAAAGATAGTGTTCCCAAACAAGAGTTCCTGGAATTTCTCCAATCTCCTCACAATTGATCACATTTGCAATCGCTTTAGAGGTTACTATAATAGAAACACCAGTTACTCTAGACAAAATAGCATACTCATAATTCAGCTCAACAATGGTGGCATTAATCCAAAACTCTTTGACAAGACTTGGATAAGTGAAACCACATAGCATTTCAAAGTATCCACTCCACCTTTGTTTAGACACAGTCTCCCAGAAGTTGAAACCAATCTTAAGCAACTCATCAAAATCCATAAACTTTTCATTGATGACAACCAGCTGATTCAAAGGAGAATAAACTGAAGAACTTATCTCAGGTTTGGTTTGATCAACACGCACACAAGAAGAAAAGAAGAAAGAGAAGAAGAAGAAAAAAACAAACTGAACAAGAATCTCACAAAAAATAAGAATCTCGTCAGAAAAGGACACAATGATGTTTCACAAGACATGGAATAGTAATAGCAAGTACTAAAAGAGAAAACATCATTACCCAAAGGTTCTTTATCCATCAGATAATTTAATTCCACCAGATAAGTTTCACCTTTATGAAAGATTAAGTATTATAAAAGCTTTTAGAAAACATTTTACTTAAACTGCTATGTCAAACTAAAGAATCTTCTTTTGAATCTCAAAAATTGACAACTTTCAGAAGCTATCAACCATCAGAGTCTAGTAAGTCCAGACTAAGATAGAGATATCATATGTCAGTCACAAGTCTCTAAGATTCTATTCAGAATTAGCATTTTATCTTGAAACAAGAGTCATGAGTGATATACGAATATTGAATTGTCTTCTTTAGACAGCTAACAAGTAACAGTATCAAGATAAATGTTAGAAATGTGTTTTCATAAATGTGATCATCATCTGGCTTGATAAGACATTCAGTATAGACAAACACAACGAATTTTCCTCTTAAAGATTTCTGAAGTTCTCCTTTTTCAAAAGAAAAACTTCTCTAGAGATCTAACAGAAACTTTGCCTTTATATCTAAACAAATATCTTTATTGAATCAAAAGATAAGTCAGACGAGAACAAACATACCACACTTTTTTGTTTGGCCAGAATCGATTCAATATTCAGACTTAACCAATAGAGTTTAAACACAACTTTAAGTGGATTCTGATTCAATGGCTATCTGACCACTGATTCCACTACTCTCACCAAATTCAGTACCACCAATACTTGAATCTGGGTTGTTGGCTCTTCACCTAATCAATGTTGTAAACAACCTTATGGAAGATGCATCTGCTTCTTTCCTTGATATTTGTAGCAGATACATTATGATACTCATATATCTATAAGACCATACATATAAGTACAAACATACTCTTCTGTGCCTTACATCTCAATCTAACAACAGATTATAAGTCACTCCAGAGTGTAAGTCTAGAATGAGATATGAACATATTCTTGTTCTAAGTAATGGAAATAATCTCATTATCTTGGAATAAATCTTTTGACTTTGAAATCATTGACAAGCTCAGAACTAGATGGCGATAGCTATAAGAAATTAACATAAAGCAGATCAGAGTACTGTCTTAGTATAGCTAACAAAGCTCAAAGAGAAGTTGAAGATTTCTCATAGAAGTGTCTTTTAAAACAACTTCCATGATGGCCCTCAACCAAGAAGCAATGGAGTTTCTTAAGATATCACCTTAAAGAACAAACTCCATATAATCAAATATTTTGAAACAAGATAGCTTTAACAAAATCTCTTGCTTTTCAATACTTGATTTTTATTTCAGAACACAAATTCTTCTTTTCATTTGCATCCTGCACTAATATCAGTTTCAAACAATTAAGCATTGAACAACATTTGATATTAGGTTCTGGCATAATTTTCTTCTTTCTTTCAGATTTGGGAAATCAGTTGAAATACACATATTTCAGAAGCTCTTGAAGTTACTCTTTTATCAACAAATATCACAATCCATTCAGCCAGTATGAAAGTTCTTCTGACAAGAAACCTAAGTTTCTCATTGTTAGTCATTCTAAAGAACTTAAGCTAAAGAAGAGAAGATGATCTGTTGAATAGTTTTTCATCATCCAACTTCATTTCTTTTCTTTAAAGGCTGCCAGAAAAATCTTTAGAACACAACAGATTTTGGATGTAAACATAAAAAAAATGTGACTTTAGATTTATGTCAAGAAACAGTCATCTCAGAATTTGCTTGAAAAGATTAAATGAAGTGTAACTACTTCAAGCTTCACAAAATGATTCCCATAAACCGAAGCACAAGACTTCAAAGATAGTCCAAGCATCAGACATATCAATGATGTTGATATACTCAGAAGTGAGATAATGCATCTACCAGAATGCAGCTATCTTTGAAGATATTCAATATACATCTTCTGAGTTGGTGAAAGAGATTTTCAAAAAGATCATCTATAACACCATCAACTTCTATAGTAAGACCTTTTTCAAGGATATTCTATAGACCTTCAACAACCCTGTATCAAGTCCAATGAGTTAAAACTTTTCCATCATTTAAATTCAATAGAATCACCCATTTGAATATGGTAGGAAAAGCTGTATGATATTTTGATGTGGAACTTGATTCCTTCTTTAAGAAGAGATATACTTTTCTGATTGGATCAATATTTGCACCACTGTTAAGTGTTAAGCACAAACCATGCTCTGATACCAATTGAGGGTGTGAAAAGTACACAAGAAGGGGGGTTGAATTGTGTTTTGCATTTTCTTATTATTTAGATTCTGATCAGTGTTTTAGAATCAGAACTGATGTTCAGATTCTGAGTTAATTTAGCTGGCAGTGGATACAGTAGAAGTAAATAAAATAATAATAGAAGACACAAAAGATTTATATTGGTTCCTCCCCTAACTGAGAGTAGTCTAGTCCCATTGCCTCACAAGAGCTTTTCATTATAACCACTTCATGATTACAATGGCTTATGCTTCTGCATAATTCTTTTACAACTGCTCATACTAATTGTCTGAGACTTCTCTTACTTAGAGCGCATGTTTAAGACTTACCCCTTGCTCACACTGTTAGACTGAGCCGCATGCTCATCTGCTTTATGGTTGAGACTTTCCCTTACTTAGAGCACATGTCTAAGATTTTCCATTGTTCACACCATCAGACTGAGCCGCTTGTTCATCCGCTCTCTGGTTGAGACTTTCCCTTGCTTAGAGCACATGTCTAAGACTTTCCATTGCTCACACCATCAGACTGAGCCACCTGCTCATCTGTCTTCTGGATGAGACTTACCTTTGCATAAAGCACATGTCTAAGACTTTACTCTTGCTTAATCAGACTGGCTGAATAAGACTTTCACAGGTCAAGCACTTAAGCAATGAGACTTACATGGCTTAAGCATCTTGGCTCAAGACTTATTGCATGAATCCCAATGAGACAAGACTTTTTGCTCTAGCACATAGCATAAGACTTAATCTAAACTATTGAAGGCTCAGCAGAATAGAGAACAAGGTGTACATGATGCAAGCATCAGAGGTACGAGAGATCACCATAAAAAAGACCTAAAGCACTTAAGATTTCTAAATATATACAGGGTTGAGAAATCTTAAGGCTTTTACAATTACAACCTATAACAGAAAATCTGCCTATTACATAGAGTTGATAATTTCTTGATCTTGCTACTCCTTCAACAGAAGAATCCTTGTTCAAAATTCAAGCTTGAATATTCAGCCATATATATAGCATTTTTAGAAACTAGTCGTTGAGAAGGTTACTTGATCAAGTGTCTTTGATTCTGCTCCAAAGTACAAGATACGTTGAAGATGGATGCACAGCAGATTTCTGAATCCATTGTGTAACACGTTTAACCTTTGAGTCTTTAAGAGGTTCCGTACTAATAGAGCCATTGGGAGTAAACATCCATAGAACAGACCAGCTTGTCTTGAGCCTAGCAATACTGTAGACTCGAGCTGACCGGCTGATAAGACAATACAACATGCTTTCTATAGTACGGATAGTCCACAACTTTATCACAAACTCTGAATGGTACCAGAAGCTGATATACAATTACTAAGTGTAGAAACTCGTCTGAATGCTGAGGCCTTCAGTTCAGAGTCTGCGTTAAGTGATAAGTGCAAAATGTACCTACTATTGTATATAAGTTTTGTTGCACTTATCGATACTTTTTGTCTATATCGTGTGAATAAACCCCACTTTGTTTATAATTACGTATAGTTTACGTTTTAGTGAATATATTGCGTATTGTGTAAATATTACGTAGTTTAATTGATTTTATCTCATTTTTGTAGGTATTCAATAAAGGCTATCTTGCCATATTCTTGAAGGGCATAGAATAAGCTTTCCAACGCTTCAAACCGTGCGTAAATCGGAGTTTCGGTGAAGAAGTTGTGGTAAAAATAAGGGCTGGTTTTCTGTCTTGTTCGCACTGCGAACTGGCAACGAGCATTCGCTTTGCGAAGACCAGCGAAGGCCACAGCGAAGGAGGCCAGAAAGAGGCAGAGGAGAAACAAGCCAAAGTTCGCACTACGAACCAGTCAGCGAGCATTCGCACTGCGAATGGTTCGTTCGCACTGAGAACCAACGAAGGAAAGCAAAGGCAGTTTAGCAATCAGAGGCACTTGAAGTGCCATTTTTTGAGTCATTCGCACTGCGAACAGTGCAGAATTTGCAATGTATATAGTTCATTTTTCAGCATTTTTTAGGGATGGTTTTGGGGATTCTTGCTCCAACTCCATCAAACTTCATTTTTTCAGTAGATTAGCTTAGAAAACAACATGGAAGCTTGCATGTGGATGATCCGAGGTGGATTTCTCATCGATCGGCTCCGACAATCCGTGAAGTGTTTGGTTCATTTCTGATTTTCTTTATGTCTTTCTTCTATGTTGGGTTTTGTATATGTATTTGTAGCGAGCGATTTTGGACGCGGTTCTTAAGCGCTGGTAGCTCTCTGCGGTTGAGCTTTAACTACAGGTCGATTCATTTTTTATCCTATTGTGAGCTGAATAAGGAAGGGAAATAGATGTCTCCAATTAACCCTGCTTGCATACTGAGTTTAAACCGCGGTCTGTTAGGTTATGAATGCTATCAATGTGGGGGGGGGGCCTTTGTACTGGTTATTTGTATTTTCACCAATACTGTTTTCTTTCTTTTTATCTTGGCAGAAGGTTTCTGGCGGGGAACAAGGATTAGGATGTTAGGACTGATGCTTTTTGATAGATATATGAGAGTATGGGATTTTGGTTTTTTGTTGATTGTGCTCGCTAAGATCTTTTCTTTCGATCTTATGCCTACGTATTCCCGTTTACCGAAACAGGGAAATCAGAGCATTCGTAGTTCCTCCTATTCTATGGGAGGAAATGGGTGTTTTTGGTGTCTTGTTCAAAGCCCAAGACGTGAAGTGAAAGGTGATTTGTATCTTGTTCAAAGCCCAAGATGTGAAGCTGAAAAGTCTATTTGTATCTTGTTCAAAGCCCAAGATATGAAGCTAAAAGGGTGTTGTCTTTAGAGAGAATTTGTCATCTCTAAATAGGGGGTTGTATGTCACAACTGTTTATAAAGGAGAATTACTTTAACCGGGATGTGTGAATCCGGCAATGCCATAATTTCCTTTATAAGGGATTTTAACCTGAAGGAGAAGACTTTAACTCAGTGTTGAGCAATGCCATCTTTCCTTAGGAATTTCTCATGCTAAAAGAGGGACAGTGGCATGGATGTAGATGATCCAGAGGCTTGCCGCTTACAACAATTAGATGAAGAGGGAGGAGTTGTTGATGTTTATGTACTGTGAACGAGGCACAGTTTTTGATGCTAAAAGGTTGATTGAATCAACCAGTGGTTTCCTTATACAAAGCCTAAGAGGAGGCTATTGGCCCAACAAGAGGGAGTTTTTATGTGTCTCGTACAAAGCCCGAGAGAGAGGCTAAAAGGGTTGACTCAACAGGAGAATCTTTTATACTCAATAAGAGAGTGATTTTGTATCTCGTACAAAGCCCGAGATGCAGGCTGAAAGGTTTGACTCAACAAGAGAGTCTTTTATACTCAACAAGAGAGTGTTTTTGTATCTCGTACGAAGCCCGAGATGGAGGCTAAAAGTTTGACTCAACAAGAGAGTTTTTGTATCTCGTACAAAGCCCGAGATGGAGGCAAAAATTTATTTGGCTCAATAAGAACCTTTTTGTATCTCGTATAAAGCCCGAGATAGAGGCGAAAGGGGTGATTGAGTCAACGAGGGAGTCTCTTATGTGTCTCGTACAAAGCCCGAGAGAGAGGCTAAATGTTGTTTGACTCCACTGGGGAGAATTTTGGTATCTCGTTCGAAGCCCGAGATGGAGGCTAAACGTTTGCTTCGCTGGGAAGAATCATTGAATAAAGCCCAAGAGGAGGCTACGGTAACTGTTTCAGTTAAGTGACAAGTCCAGTATACTGATTTTAAAGAGAAAATCAGTTCTTATATGAGCAACACTGTACTTAGGGATTTGATTTGAGGATCAGGGTTATTCCTTTTTCTTTGAGGAAACGGGAATCCAATGGGTATTGAGACTGTCCGAGTTTGCGGGTTTCCTTCCTATTTAACGAATGGGTCACTTGAGAATGTCTTTGAGACTCATGGATATTAGACTGTCCAAGTCTAGAGTTTCATCTTTTGCTTTGAGAAATAGTAGTAGACTCTATGAAAGGAGCGTTCTATGAAGATGATTAAGTTCTGTTCCTATACCTTTAGGAGGTCGTCGGGACAATTTGTACGAAGCCCAAGAGGAGGCTGGAAACTTTTAAGAAGCCAACGGGTCCTTGTACTAAGCGCAAGAGGAGGTTATCATTCCCGGAGAAAGAGATCATTATACGAAGCCTAAGAGGAGGTTGTGAATACTTCTAAGAAGCCGTAGGGTCCTTGTACTAAGCCCAAGAGGAGGCGGAGTTGCTTTTAGGAAGCCTGTGGGTCCTTGTATGATGCCCAAGAGGAGGCCGATTGCTTTTAAGAAGCCGATGGGTCCCCAAACCCCGAGAAATTCAAGGCAAGCTATTCACAAGGAATAGATCAAGTCAAGAAAGTTCGAGAATTTGGAAGAAACTCAAGAGATGCAATTCACAGAGAAGAGATCATCTCTAGGGAGTAGAGTTTCTTTGACAAGTGCTTTTAAGAAGCCTGTGGGTCCCCAAACCCCGAGAAATTCAAGGCAATGCTATTCACCGAGAATAGATCAAAGTCAGGAAAGTTCGAGAATTTGGAAGAAACTCAAGAGATGCAATTCACGGAGAAGAGACCATCTCTGGGGAATAGAGTTTCTTTGACAACTTCTATGAGTGACAGTCTATGAAAGGGTTCACCGAGAATGCTGCCTTTCATGTCTCCATATTGTTTAACCCCAAGAGGAGGGAAGACTGTGTCTGGTAATCCTATGGGGATCTAGTTTAGACTATTTCTAAGAGTGATCAACGGGCATAATGCTAGACGTAGTTGCCGGGGAAACTCTAAATATCTATACTATTATTACACAGTTGATATGAGTTTATGAAAGAAGACTTACAGCGAAACAGCCCCACAATACAGTTATATGTATATGAAAGCAGTAAATGAAAGCAATAACCACTTACTCGGTTGTAGAGCTTCCATGCTGTTTGGTTAGTTGTTCAACAAAGAAAGATTGAAAACAACAATATATTCAAAATCAAAGGAGAAAGTGCTTTGAAAAAGAAAGATTTGGGGCTTACAGCTCAAGGAGAGGCCCAGGGTTTTATCAGTGAGCGCACTGTTGAATTTGTACAGAGGGACTTATACAAGCGACTGAGGCCCAAAAAGGTTTTCTGTACAAAGGGATGGGTCTTACACTCTCTCAAGAGGTCCAAGTGAGTTTTAAGAAAAGAAATGGGTCTTACACCGTGGGACTTATACAAGTGACTGAGGCCCAAAATTTTGGTATTTACAAAGGGATTGGGTCTTACACTCTATTAGAGGCCCAAGTATTTAAAAATGTTTGAGTATGATTAAAAATCAAAGAAACCCCAATTTTCACTTTTTAAAAGTAATTTTTCAAAGAAAATTAATAAAAAATGACAAAAAAATCAAATAAGTTTAAATAAACCACTTGCAATTTTTGGTTAAGGTTTGAAAAATGAGGTTTTAATCACAAGATGATTTAAAACTTATTTAGTTTTGATTTTCAAGATGAATATTCACTTTTAAAATGTTTAAAAACAATTAAAAATGAATTTATTCACAAAAATACCAACTATATTAAATAAATAATATAAATTTGATTTTTTTGTAGAATAAAATATTTTACTATTTTTGTGATTTTTCAGAAAAAGAACCAATAAAAAATAATCAAAATTGAGGGAGTTATTAATTTTCCAAATCATTAAAAAATAATATGAAAAATGAGAAAATATGAAAAAGAGGGGTTGGGTCTTACACTCTATTAGAGGCCCAAAGTGTATTTTTGTACAAAAAATGGGGCTTACAACTCATGGAGAGGCCCAAAATATTTTCAGTTTGAAAATGGCGATCGCGCCGAGATTTTTAACGTATCGGGACTTATACAATAACTGAGGCCCAAAATTGTTTTGTTAAAAAAGAGTTGGGTCTTACACTCTAATAGAGGCCCAAGTGTTTTAAAAATGAAAAGAAATGGGACTTACAGCTCAAAGAGAAGCCCAGTTGATTTTCGTTTGAAAATGACGTTCGCGCCGAGGTTTTCTTTTAACGCAGAGGGACTTATACAATAAGTGAGGCCTAGAGTTGTTTTGGTTAAAAGGGGATTGGGTCTTACACTCTAATAGAGACCCAAAGTGTTTGAAAAAGATTTGTTAGGGTGAAAATCAAAGAAAACCCCAATTTCATTTTTTAAGGCATTTTTCCAAGAAAAATTAAGTAAAAAATGATAAAAATATCAAATAAAATCATTAAATAATGATTAAAGTTTATGAAAAAAATATTTTATTCACATAAATATTTAAAATCATTTTGGTTTTAAAAATCAAGAAAAAAGAAATCATTTTAAAAGCATTTAAAACAATTTAAAACACTATTTTTAAATATATTAAAAATAATCTAAAAATAATACTTTTTTTTGTGATTTTTTTGTGGATTAAAATATTATGGGGTATGAATTGGAAAATGATGATTTTTTGCTATGTAAAAAAAATTGGTTGAGTTTTGAAAATAAAAAATAAGAAAAAGAGGAAAGATGTCACAATATCATCTCCGACGTTTCTTATGGGGTAAAAACGAGTACCGAAACTTTAATTTTCAACACGTTTTTTATCAAATTTCAAACACTCATAACTCTCTCAATTTTTATCGGAATCAAAATCCGGAAGTACCTATATTGACCAATTTTTCGCAAGAAATCCAATGGTATTACTCACGCACACGGAAAATCAACACACAAAACGCAGAAATTAAAAAACCAGAACTGTTATCGATTGAAAACATCGTTCCGCGTCGAATTTCCAACACGCGTAACTCTCTCGATTTTTATCCGAATTGAAATCCGTAAAAACCTATCTTGACCGATTTTTTGCAAGGAATCCAATGGTATTACTCACGCGCACGGAAAATCAACACACAAAACGCAGAAATTAAAAAAACCAGAACTGTTATCGATTGAAAACATCGTTCCGCGTCGAATTTCCAACACGCGTAACTCTCTCGATTTTTATCCGAATTGAAATCCGTAAAAACCTATCTTGACCGATTTTTCGCAAGGAATCCAATGGTATTACTCACACACACAGAAAATCAACATACAAAACATAGCAATTAAAAAACCAGAACTGCTATCGTTAATTCGACGTCGTTTCGCGTCAAATTTCCAACGCGCGTAACTCTCTCAATTTTCATCGAAATTGAAATCCGTAAAAACCTATCTTGACCGATTTTTCGCAAGGAATCCAATGGTGTTACTCACACACATGGAAATCAACACACAAAACGCAGAAATAAAAAAACCAGAACTACATTGTTTTGAAAACATCGTTCCGCGTCGAATTTCCAACACGCGTAACTCTCTCGATTTTCATCGGAATTAAAATCCGTAAAAACCTATCTTGACCGATTTTTCGCAAGGAATCCATGGTGTTACTCATGCACACTAAAACTTAATGTACAGAACACATCAATAAATAAAAAACAGAACTGGATATGATTTTAAAACAACCAAAATTCCACATATAAACATGTTAAAATGCAAACAGTGGGAGGATCACAACATACACATTAAGGACTACATTTTTACCTCAAGAATTGTTCAATATGATGCATGTATATGGACAACAAAGGTAAGCATGATTCAAAGAATTCAAGTTGTGAATTTTACCTCTTTTTTGGAGATTTTGGGCAACCTACCAAGTGCTTTGTTCCAGAAATGATTTGATGCTTTGGACAACCTCAAATGACCTCTTAGAAGCTTTTAGGATGGTTGGAATCAACTGGAAACCTCTGGAGCAAGTTTGAGCACTTTCTCGCAAAATGGTCAAAAGTGGCCAAAATGCCAACTCTCTCAAATGGTGTTCCAGATGTGTGGCACCATTTGAGACAGTTCAAGGATGATATTTAGAGTGTGTTTGAGGTTTTATCTGGTTTGGAAAGTGACTGAATCAAGACATGGCTTGAAAAATGCAAAAAGTGTCATTTTGAGGTTTTGAGATGTGACTTTGTGATGTTGGCGTTATAGGTCACTTGTGAGAGTTTGGATCACCTACATATGATGTTTATGAGGTGTTAGGATCATGAACTGTGATGGAAATGCTCTCTAACTCAAAAACTCAGAATTTCCTTACTAAAGAAGGCATTTTGGAGTGAAAGAGAGAATTTGAGGAAAGCATCTGTTTGATGGCTTTGGTGTACTCAAACTGAGCACAAATGAGCTCTATTTATAGTAGAGCAAGTTTGTTTTGGGATCCACAGTGAATGGCAACTGCAGCAGAGGTTTGGCCAATGTTGTCCAATGGAAATCCAAGTCTCCTCTAGCCATTGACTAGAGGTTAGAGCACAGGCTGCTGGTTCCCTAGTTGTTGGAGGAATCTTGACTGAATTCAGTTGGGGAAGCTCAATTCATGCCACCTCTAAGCATCCATTAAATGCTCCAAACCAAAATTGGAGTTTTGTCCCTCTTTTAGGGATTTCTAGGTTTTGGCATGCTTTTTTTGGTTCCTTGGACTTGGGAGGTTCATGGATCAGATCATCCCACTTGGATTTGATCCTTAGATGTGTCCAAAATGATGACAAGGCTTGAAAATTCGTGTGGCACAAAAAATGTGCAAATCTGCCCTGAAAAATTCAGCTGCAGCAAGCCTTTTTGTAAGACCCATAACTCCCTGCTCGAGTATGCTACATGGACGTTCTAGGACTTTCCGGAAATCTTAGATGACGTACTTCAACTTTGATGTTTGACACTAGACCTGGTTCAACTTGGATCATGGAGAAAAACAGCCTTGAAGTTGGGACATTGTGCTGAAATTACAAGGCAGATTTTTGGCTAAGTGCTGAAAAATGTCAATTTTAGGTTTTTAGCCATTTTGATCCAACCATAACTCAAAATCCATGATGAATTGGGATGAAGTGTAGTTGACACTTTTGTAGAGGGCCATGAGGGCTACAAATCAAGCCTTGGATGGAAAAAATGGCTTTGTGGTTTAGGAGTTATGATCCTCCAAAGTTGGTACCCTTGCCACTTTATTCCATAACTTAGAAAAATTTCTAAGTTTTTATGGTTACCCCTTTTACAAGTTATCCCACTTTCTTTGATTTTTCTTGATGAATGATGATTCCAATCACACATTAACATCATTTTAGGGTTAAAAAACCATTTTTATGAAAAATCTCAAAAAGTCAAAGTTTGACTTTTGTGCACAGTTGACTTTTTATCAGATGAATTCCAAACTGTGCGATCCTTTAGGAAATCATGTCCTTGACCTAAATAAAAATTGATGGACATGTTTCATGGGTGTTTTAGGGTATATTTAATCGTGTCCCACGGCTTAGGAGCATGTCCTGGTCAAAAGTCAAAGCTACAGTTGACTTTTCTCGCGAAACCCTAACTGTGGTTCAGATGAAATTAAAACTTGTTGCTCAAGCTTCTTGGGTCAATCCATTGTTGCAAATGGATCAACGTGGTATGTTGGAGACCCTCAAATCATGTCTTGAGGTCTTGGCTCATGATTTGTCCCAAAAGTCAACTTAGGGGTGAATTAGGTCAAGAAACCCTAATTCCTGATTTTTGATGTATGCATCCCCTGAGGCTAAATTGACTTGATGATGGGGTTTATGATGTTCCATGAAGCATTTTAGGTTATGCTTTGAAGCATTGGCTCATGCCTAGAGGAAAATTTCCATCTGGAGGCCCTAGTTGACCAAACCCTAATTTGGTGACACTGGCGATCCTGAGGCTTGATCCACCTAGAAGGGAGCAGCCTTGTGCTTAATCCTTGAAGTGGGAGTCCTCTTGATCCATTGTGGATATTTGAGAGGCTAGACAAGTTGAAGATCATGTCATTTCTTGATTGATCCTTTGTCTAAGAGCTCTGCGAGGGCTTGAAACCCTAAATCCTGTTTGTAGTGAATGCTCACCCACCTTTGGGGAGACTAATGAGGTATGATGGTCCATCCATATTGTGCTGATGATTTGCACAATGATGGGAAATCTTAGTGGTCAAAATTTGGGGTATGACAGTATTGACTAGGATCTCATGTATATTTGTCGCCCATGGCGTTGTATAAAACTTGCTTTACAAATCTTTATTGGTGATTGTCTCTGATTTTTGCTTTATGCGCGGGGTTTGGGTTGCGTTAGAGATAATCGTCGCAAACTTCGATTAAGGATGATTGTCTGTTAGTTTGTGGATTCTAGAGATAGATTTAGAGCTAACAATCTTCAATAGGCGTCGAAGTTTAATGCCTTATGTGTTTCGAGGCTTCGCTCGCGAGAGTGACACGGTTGTTATCTCAACTGTGCGTTAGACATAACCTTTGTTGTGAGCGATGCTGGGTGATATTGAGGAGTATTGTAGGTGGAGTATAACTGGTCGGTAAGTTTAAGTTTGTGAGGAGTGATTTATATGCATTGCCGGACGAGTTTTTCTTGCTGAAGAATGAATTTCTTTTTATGTTTTAATGTTTACTTTTCTATTTTCTTGTTTGAAACCATTTAAAACCAAACTCATTACCGCGAGAGACTGTCGAACGAGATTCTTTCCCTCGAACCGATCTCTGTGGACACGACATAAATCCCGGAGGGAATTCTTCCGAAAATAAATATTTTTGCTGCTTGCCCTATTCTGCATTCAACAAAATGGCGCTGTTGCCGGGGATTGGTTTTGATATTGAATCGCATTGCGATAGTTTCTTTGTTTTTGAGTTTTGTATATATCGTATATATTGTCTATTTCCATTATGTTTGCTCAAGTGTTGTATACATTTTGTTCCCGTAACGTTTGTTTAAGTGTTTGGTTAGGACGCTTGCTTTTGGTTGCGCGGTGAGACATCACCATAGCATGAATGAAGGAAGTTTCTAATTAAGCACCGTAAAGGCGTCGAACTTACAACGTAAAACAAGCATATTTTATAGTTTTTCTTTTCGAATGTTTTTGGTTGTTGTTTGCTCACAGATTTTGATTGACTTACTTGAGGATGCTTTTGTGATTTTCCAAGTTGGTTCGTTTCAACTTGCGAATGCGTGGTAATGATCTTGTTAAGTTTTGTACACGTCTGAGGTATGTATTTATCGCTTTCTATACTTTAGCATATTCATGATACTTAGGCATTTTACAAACTTCCATGCCATCCATTCTTTTGTATACTTGTTCTATTGTGAATCACTTTAGTTCCCAACCTTTTTGTGAGGTGGCTTTCCATTGTTCATATATGCGCGGAGAACCAACATTCTTGTTCTAACTGGATTTTATTATGTTGAATC